>OZ010791.1:211953408-212556963 GCA_963932465.1 Maratus speciosus | reverse complement strand
CTTAAAATACCCGAATTTTAGCAGAACTCTTACAGTTTTGAACGTCCAACGCTGAAAAAATTTCTTTCGTAAAGTGATTTTATGAAAAGATATATTAGATGCTATAAAAAATGGAAAAGTGTGTCTTTTCAGGATAAATACAGAAATTTGTAGGTAAAAAAAGAAAAGGAAAATTCAGGAACGGTTATAAAAGAGCAAAGGAGAAAATTTCAGTTCGCTGTTATTAATAATGTACATTCTTCGATGAAAATTCTTTTACAAATATATCGCTTCTGTTATAATGAAACTTTTTGGTAACGCAACATATTTTTCTGCATTTTTTTTCTTCATGCATAAACAAAATGTTGTAAATTTGAACATATTTAAATAATTAAAACAAGATTGTTGTTTTGACCAGGAAATAAATTGGAACAAAATCATGCTGAACTCCTGTTTTTTTTTTTTCTTTTCATTATAGCTATTTAGAGTAGGGGAGCTAGGGGATGGATGGGACAAGGGATGGATGGGACATTCTCAATATTTCAGGCAATAAACATTTATATTAAATTGCTTCCTAACCCAATATACCTCTACCACAGTGTGCTTCAGAACTAAAAGTAGAACCACATTGCTGTTTTCATTTTCCTTCAAAGTTGCATTTTCTGAAATCTCTGCTTAAAAGTAAGTTTTTTTTACATTTGAAGATGTGAAATATCTTATACAATATAAAAAATTAAGCTATGTTGTAGTTATTTATTTTAAGGTTCAATATCAATAATTAAAATGAATGAATAGTAACCATTGTGACAAAATAATTTTTGAGGTAAAATGGCTGAGAAGGGATATTATGCATCATGGGGACATTTCAAATGTGGATGAATGGGACATTCTCACTCCTCCCTAGAGATGTTGAAAATTTTATTCATTAATTAAATAGTATTATATAGGATGATAAATCAATAATTTACGGCAATTAATAGTATTAAATAGTATTATGTGAGTTGTTATTGTTTAAAAATTCTGAGTGTTACTTATTATAATGTAATAATTATTAATGGATTATCAAAAAATTGGTACTAAAACTTAATCAAAATAGATAAAATTGATAAAAATAATATATGTGTATTGATCAAATGGGGGAAATTATATTGAATTTTGAAATGTTGCACAAATAAATCCCCACACCTAACATATTGGGTCAATCGGAAAGTCGGGTCGTGTTGGGAAAATCAATTCGTACCGTAAAATTAAATCATTTAATTATTAGACATTGATTCCGATATCTAATGTCTAATAATTATCGGGCAGAATTTTCCGGTACGAATTGATTTTCCCAACACGATATGACTTTCCGAATTCCGATCGACACAATAATTTCCGTTTTGCGTGTTTCTACGATACATTTAATTAATATTAATTAATAAGTTATGATTGAAAATTATTTGCTATGCTATATTTAAAAGACATTTTGCACTTTCATTTCAAATCTAAAGTGCCTCATAAGTGGAAAAAAGAACAGGCTGATAGCCAAAGTCCGCATTAAAAGTTAAAACTGCAATAAAAGAAGTTATTGGAAAAAAAACAAACAAACAAAAAAAAAAACATATCGATTCGTGCTGTAAAATCATATATTACAAATATAATTTTCATATAAGGTTATAATTATAAATTTTAATTTGGTAAAATTGAATACAGGGAGGAAAATCTTTGTGTCCCATCCATCCCTAATAGTGTCCCATTCATCCCTGCTGTGGGGATGATTGGGACAGGGAGGAACGTTTTTTTGATTTCATAATATTTGTATGAATAAATCATAATCTAGAATAAATATTGTTCATATATGTTGGCAAATACCTAATGTATGAAATGTGATATATAATATTGATAGTAACTTAAATAAAAAAAAATATAAAAAAATATTTTTGTGAAAATGTCCCATTCATCCCCCCACCTCCCTTATATATATATATTTAAGTTTTTTTCAGTGTGTTAGAAAATAGACTATATAAGTTGAATGTAAAATAATTATCATATATTTCCATCTATTACATTTCAAAAGTATGTGACTGTTTTGAACATTTAAAAAGAAAATTAATATTTTGTTTTCAAATATTAAATTTTCCCCTAAAATTTTCTTGCCAAAATTTGTTTTTTATTTAATTTAACATCGAGTTCACAGCATCTCAAAAATATGTGTATAACTTTAGTTAGATACTACAAAACTCATTTCATCGTATCACTCTCTTCGTAATAAAATGAAATCAATTACTTAAAACGTCCGAATTTTATCAGAACTCATACAGTTTGGAAGTTCCAACGCCGAAAAAAAAATCGTAAAGTGGTTTTATGAAAAAATATATAGAGGCTATAAATCATGAAAAAGTGTGTCTTTTCAGAATTAATAGAGAAATTTGTAGGTAAAAAAAGAAAAGGAAAATACAGGAACGGTTATAAAAGAGCAGAGGAGAAAATTTTAGATCGCTGTTATTAATATTGTACCTTCTTCGATGAAAATTCTTTTACAAGTAACACTTCTGTTATGATGAAACTTTTTACTAACGGAACATACACTTCTGCATTTTTTTCTTAAACTAAATGTTGTAAATTTGAACATATTTAAATAATTAAAACAAAATTGTTGTTTTGGCCAAGAAACAAATTAGAACAAAATCATGCTGAACTTCTTTTTTTTTTTTTTTTCATTATAGCTATTTAGAGCATATATATATTTAAAATTTTTATTAATATGTTAAAAAATAGTATATATAAGTTGTATGTAAAATAATTATCATATATTTTGGTCTGTTATATTTAAAATATATGTGACCGTTTTGAACAATTAATAAGAAAAATAAAAACTTTTTTAAATACAAAATTTTCCACTAAAATTTTCTTGCCAGAATTTCATTTTTATTTAATTTAGCATCGAGTTCACCGTCCTTCAAGTGTGATTGAATCGGATGTTTAAAATTTACACTCTATTTCACCTGTATCTTTCTTTAAAATTCATAATTTAAAGTCTAAACACATATATGAAATAAAATCTTGTCGATATTTTGGAAACTTTCAATACTTTAAAAAATATATATATCAAAACTCGCTTCATCGTATCACTCTCTTCTTAATAAAAGGAAATCAATTACTTAAAATGTCCGAATTTTATCAGAACTTATGCAGTTTAGAACTTCCAACGCTGAAAAAATTTCTTTCCTAAAGTGATTTTATGAAAAGATATATAGATGCTCTAGAAAACGGAAAAGTGTGTCTTTTCAGAATGAATGCAAAAATTTGTAAGTAAAAAAAGAAAGGTAAAATTAAAGAACGGTTATAAAAGAGCAGATGAGAAAATTTTATTTCGCTGTTAAATATACAGTCGAACCCCGTTATAGCGAACCCGGTATATAACGAACTCTCGGATATAGCGAACGAAAATTTTGCTCCCGTCCTTTTCCTATTGTATTTAATGCTAATTTATCCTTTTATAGCGAACCTCCGAAATCTTAAGAATCGACTATAATGAACATTTTTTTTCCACTTGACCATGTTTTTTTTCCCCTCCAGTTGTGAAAACAGGACTTCGACTCCAATTTCATAAGAAAATGTATGCCGGCTAGTGAAACATGGTGCAAATCAGCGATGTCTTTTTTTAAGGCAAAAAGGGTTGTTCTGAACTGCACTGCTCAACAAGCGGAAAACGTTTTGACACATTTACAAATTTATTTTTTAACGCAAAGATATAAAATTGGAAAGCCTGACCATGGAAGCGATTTGGAATCTAACTGTTTCTTCCATTTTTTGATCAATCAATTACCTATTGAGTTATAAGTGATTTTGATCACGTGACATGGCATTTTTCTCCCCTTACTGACTAGATTTTCTTCTTTCGTTCGGAAGTTCAGTTCAAAATGCCAACGTTGACGGCATTTTCTGAAAGATCTATTGCGTTTACAAGAAAGCGGAAAAAACAGTTCAATGACATAGTTTCTGAATAACAACACGTTCTAGTTTCGTGCATTTCCGAACAAAAATGAATTAAAACTTATGTCAGAAAGTTGACCCTTTGGATTTAAGAACAGCTTTAAAGGGAGAAACAACTGCATTCTTTCTGTTTTACGAAAACCACTCTGCAGGTGTGATCCCGCTTATAATGCTCGAAAAATCTTGGCGGTTTGTTACGGATTCTACAATTAGAAAATGTTTTCGACATGCAGGCCTAGCAAAGAATATTGAAGATACAACGAATGTTGAAGAAGCAAAGAATGTTGAAGAAGAGGATGATGAAAATTTACCTATCGCGGTGTGGATATAAAAGCACAAAATTTCATCATTCTCAGTTTGTGACATGCAATTGTTTGAAACATGTGATGATGAAGTCATTACATGTGAAGATCCGACTGATGAAGAGATTGTAGAAGAAGTTAAAATGAATCATTCTGAAATCGAAGACTCTGCATCTGATTCTGATGAAGAGGAGCACATAAATGACGAAATCCCCACGATCTCAGATGCTACAGCAGCGATGCGTGTAATTAATAAGTTTTTGTCTACACGAACAGTAGAAGAAAGAGTGTTGGAATCATTTGATGTACTAGACAAAGAGATTCATAATATGTTTTTGAAATCGGCCTCACGCCTGCAGAAAATTACCATTTATTTCTGTATCAAAACAGTGAGCAACAATTAAACGTAAAATTAATTTATTCACTTTTGTCTTCATTGTTAGTTAATTTAATTAGTATTGTGTCAGTTTAATGTAATCGATTTTAGTCAATATAATTCTTTAATGGTTATATTTAATAGATTTTACCCTTTTTTTAATGCATTATTATTGAATATATACATAGCAACTAATGAGTTATACAAATTGTGAACTCTAACATTTTTCTTAGCGGTTCGGATATTGCGAACCACCGGATACAGTGAACAAAACCTTCGGTCCCTTGAAGTTCGTTATATCGGGATTCGACTGTACTGTGCATTCTTCGATGAAAATTCTTTTACAAGTACAGTGGAAGTTCCCTTTTACGAAGTCCATATTTAGCGAAGTTTTCTACTTAACGAAACTTTCTGCTGAACCTTGACTTTGGACACCATTAACATGTAAATTAATTTCCATATTACTAAAAATATATTCTATATAACGAAATTTATTCTGCTTTCGTTCGTGTACAGCATTCAAAAGAAGAAGTTGCTGTTGCGATGGATGTACGAATTCATTTCAGGGGATTCTCTGAAAATAAAATGATTTATTTATGTAAACATTTCTATTCTTTTTGGTGCTAAATGAAACAATTTTTTACTCTAAGAAAAACACTTACTATCGCCACTCATTCACACAGACACTCTGGCGTTGAAAGTGCGGGGAAATCTTCGATACAATTAGAAGGAGATTCCAGTTTCACGAAAATGTTACAGATTAAGTGTTCAAATATAAGGGAGGGTAGTTCACAGTGAGAAGAAAATTATTATTACTTAACGAATGGCGACGATTTTTTTTTCTTTAAAAAAAATTTGCTACATCTTTAAGCTACACAAATACGCTACACATTAATGTATAAATGGTTTTAAAAAACGTTATTTATAAAAGCACAGACGCAGCATAACAGAGGATCGAAAATTGTCTCACTGTGTACCACAAGTAATACACAGTGAGACAATGTATATATTTTCATAAATCATACATATTTACACTCTATCAATAATTTTCTGCAGTTTATGATTTCTAATTAATATTTCTAGCTTTTCAAAATTTTAAAAATACAAGCCTCAGGTGGACAATGGCAGAACTTGGGCTACCTTCATGCAAATTTTCAGCCTCTTACGTTTAGTAGATTTCCCTAGCCATCGCACGCCCACACATACACACAGAAAGAGCGAGAGAAAAACCTTCTTCTATTAATAAATAACATTTTTTACATCATAACCACATAGTAGGTACTCAATGAGGCACGTCTCACTGTGTACTACAACTGTGTGTCTCACTGTGTACTTTCGTTACGTTGTAACAAAATGGATGCCACATCTGTTGCATAAATTTCGTCGCTTTAAAAAGTTTATGTCGTTTTGTTGAAATAATCTATTATTAGTTATAGGTAGGTTTGGTTAAGTAAATCTATGTCAGATTGAAGGAAAAAACTCTAAAATAGACGTTTATGTAACTTTAACCACTATAAAATAAAGAATTATTTACTATTTTGTCGGACGAGTAGCTGAAGTGCCGAAACTACATCCACGTGTTGCATAAGATGCGGTCGTTATGTGTGTGTTCCAGCTTGGAGAAAAAGTTACAACTATATGTCAAAGTGCATGCTGGCTCACTGTGCACGATATCTCACTGTGTACTACTCTCCCTACTTACAAAACTGCGAAAAATTTTATGAATAGTGTATTTTTTTTATAAGAAACCTGTACAAAATAATAGTACCGACTTTTTAAAAGTTAAGGATCTGGAATAATGAAAGAAAAAGAGGAAGGGTACGCTGCGCTTCAGTTTTGTTTACCTCTCTTTGTTATGTATTTTTATTTTTTTTTTTAGACATTATTCTAATTAAATTTTTATCATTTGGCTACATTGCATAAAAAAAGTAACTTTCCGGATTAAAATACATTTTCCAATATTTCCAGTTTATGTGTATTTTTTATTTTATGCATCTGTATTTTATATTACAAATTTCGTGAATTTAAGTTTATTTCTATTTAACGAATTTTATTCATAACAAAGTGTTTAGATGTAACGATAAGACTTCGTTAAATGGAAGATGGAAGTTTCACTATCGTTTCTGTTAGAATGAAACTTTTTCGTAACGTAACATATTTTTCTGCAATTTTTTCTTAAATTAAACCTTGTAAATTTCGACATATTTAAATAATTAAAACAAAATATTAAGACCAAGAAGTAAATTGGAACAAAATCATGCTAACTGCTGTTATTATTATTTTTTTCTGCAATTTTTTCATAAATTAAAAATTGTAAATTTCGACATATTTAAATAATTAAAACAAAATATTAAGACCAAGAAATAAATTGGAACAAAATCATGCTTAACTGCTGTTATTATTATTTTTTTTTCGTTATCGCTATTTAGATCATATATATTTTTTAAAAATGTTATCAATGTGTTAAAAAATAGCATATATAAGTTGCATGTAAAATAATTAACATATACTTAGGTCTATTATATCTCAAATATATATGATTGTTTTGAAAATTTAATAAGAAAATTAATATACTTTTTAAAATATCAAATTTTCCCCAAAAACTTAATGCTCATCTAATTTTAATTTCAATGGAAACTAAACCAGTATTAAAACAGATATTTTAGATTTACTGTATGTTTACTTTTAAATTTCTCATTTTTAAAGGAGAACTTAAATTAAAACAAATTTCTAAAATTTATCTCTTAACCTTTTATCTACTGAGGGTACAAGTACCATTAAAATAACTTATTATAAATTCATTTAATACATCGATTAGTTGTAATACAGTTTAGAATGAGTAATAGAGGCTTTACTTTATCTTGTTCCAAAAGCATTATTGGTTACACAAACAAAAATAATCTTAAAAGGATTATTTCTTTTGCTTTTGCATATTTTCAGCTTTCTTGGCATTGGAGGGGGGGGGGGGGGGTCAATTCGGAAATATTTCTATATTTCTATTGTAAGAACATTATATTTGTGCCGTTTCCTAATTCTACAAAATACTAAGAAATATATTTAAAGTAAAAGATTTGAGTGAGGTTATAAATATTGCACAAACTCCATATAAATTCAAATTTAATTAATCCTTCTAAATCCTTCAATCTTTTAAAAATCCTTCTAAAATTTATTAAATGTTTATGTAAATCTTCTAATATAGTTTAAACAATTCCTGAAAAATGCTTCAGAAGAAAATTTTTTTATGAATTTATAATTCAGTACATAAAGTGTTAACCCGTACGCATGCACAAGCGCCTATTTTTGTGACGTTAGCAAAGGATTGGGATAAATCTCACCCCATTTTTCTTCCACTATATTTTTGTCTAAATATTAATTTTGGTTTAAAAAGAATCTACTGATTTATATTGCGAAATGCATCAATTCTTGTTTTTTTTACAGAAAAAATCGGATTATGCTTTACATTTGCAAACGATTTATTTTACACCTTAAAACATGAATTAGTTCACAAAATTGATATTAACTACATTTAAAATTCTTTTATTAATATATACAAGTAACTTTTATGTTACTATTTCCTTAAAATTATTTTAGTGTGTGTTATCCCGTAAGAAATGAACATATCGAAATGAAACGCTCATACACGCACGGGATTATTCAATCCCAAGAGGTATCTTTCTCCTCTCCTAGGGAACAAAGAAACGACATTCCTTTACTCATCCTTTCCGACCTTGACTTTGAAATGTACAAGGAAAGTCAGAAGCGTCCTCATTAAATGTAATCCTTTTTTCCGAAGAAAATATGTTACTGGGGTGAAATCTACCCTGGCGCATGTGCTTAAAGAGTTAAATAACCTTTCGCTCAAACTTTAAATTTTTAGTATTTTTAAAAGAAATGTGTCTAAAAGTTTAGTTAAATAATGAGAAATTTACTATTTTGTATATCATGCAGATTTATTGTTTTATAAAATATAAGATAAGATCTCTTCTTGATAAAATAAAAACAATTATGATAAAAAGTATTCGAATTTTACCAGAACTCATAAAGTGAAGTTTAGAACTTCCAGCTCACAGAAACTTTTTTTCGTGGAGTGAAGTCATGAAAAAATATACTCAGGCTTGAAAAAGTGTCTTTTCCGAAAGAATAAAGAAATCGTGGGTTAAGAAAAATAGAAAAAGGTGTAAAAGAGCAATGGGAAATTCATTGATATCTATAATTATACTCCATGTTCTTCAGAAAAAGATACCTTTTCGAATAAATTGTCTATTTTTTTTCTCTTAATATAAGATTTTTTTTATACCTTTTTAGTTAAGATACATGTTTTAAATTCAAAGAACTTTATATACTATATGACATATTTTAGAATAACTCGAAAAAAATTGATCGTAATCTTTATATGTATATGTGTGTGCATGTTATAATATTGATAAGGTGCGCTACTAAATTCACTCCAAATTGTATTCATCTTTATTTTCTATTTTAAAAGACTTTTATTATCTGTTATCTTTATCTAAATCTATTTAATTGATATATTTTTCTCTTAGTTAGCAAATCAATTGCTATATTTGTCCCATTTTAGTATTATAATTATAGGGAATCTCGTGTGAGTTATAAACCCCTATAATGACGGCCTAGTTGACCATTACTCATATATCCTGATTTGTATAAGTCCGATGCGGGACTGGTCAAAAAAAAAAAAAAAATCCCTTTTCAAAGAAATTGTATAATATGTATATTTTTTTCTTAACATAAGATTTTTTTTCTATACATTTTACTTAAGATGCATGTCTTAAATTGAAAGAATTTTCTGTATTGTCTGAAACATTTTAGAATAATTCGACAAAAATTCATATTTAAATTTAGAAGAAACGTGATCTTTATATATATGTGTGCGTGATACAAAATTGATAATTTGCTCTACTAAATTCACTCCAAATCGCATTCAACATTTTTTTTCTATTTGAAAAACCTTTTATGCTATCTTTTTCTAAAACTAATTAATTGATATATTTTCCCCTTAGTAGCCAAATCAATTACTATATTTGTCCCATTTTAACCTTCTAATTACAGTGAATCCCGTGAGATTTATAAACCCCGATAATGACTGCCTTGTTAAAAAAATCCCCAATATAGCCTGCTTTGTATAAGTCCGATGCCGGGGCTGCTCAGTTTGAGAATCATTAGCTAAATTCTTTGTAAACATAATGACCAAAGTGTTGTCATTCTTCAAATACACACTAGTATGTACCGGGTATCCCGAAAATAACTGATGGATTTTAAAATTTCATAATTCGCAAACGGTGACAGATATTAAAGAAATTTTTGCAGGAGGGTTATGTAAGATCTCAGGAGTTTTTATACTGTTATTCTCAGTTTCAGTTACAAATAGCATCGATAGATGGCACCGTAAGCAATAACCGCTAAATCCAGGCTCGATTTTTCGGTCTCTCTCTTCTTCCATGCAAAAAACGGAGGTTTAAATGTATTGGATGGATCCCGCAGTACCAAAAATCGCGTCTGGACTGATCGCTTATTTCTCTCAGCGCCATGCATTGTTTGAAATTCGAACTAAAATCAAGCATCGGAGTACAAAAACGCCTCACATCATACATAGCCCTCCTGCAACAAAAATTTTAATATCTGTCACCGTTTGGAAGTTATTGAATTTTAAAATCCATCAGTCATTTTTGGGACACCCGGTATAAACTTCCTCATAACAGCTAGTATAAAAAGCCAAATTCTGGGTCTTCTGATTTCTTTTGATAAATTTTGCTTGCATAGCTAACCCGCATAAATTATTGCTCCTGATTCAGAAAAGGTTTCGAGGCGTAATTATTTTTTTCTTTCGGCCAGACTTATCAAGTAATTTAACTTCAAACCATAATGATTAAACTGCTAGCTTTTAATACTTCTGAACAATTTACGACTTGATTTTTGCTATTTAAATGCTGAATAAAGAAATCCTATTCGAAAATATTGTGATTTGTTTTCTAAATGTTGAAAAATAAGTACTTTTTTACAAGGCTATTACATACCGGGTGTCCCAAACATGACTGATGGATTTTAAAATTTAATAACTTTCAAACAGTGACAGATATTTAAAAAATTCTTGCAGGAGGGTTATGTATGATGTCAGGAGATTTTTACTATGATTCTTGATTTTAGTCCGAATTTCAAACAATAGATGGCGCTAAGAGCAATATGTGCTCAGTCCAGACCCGATTTTTGTTACTTCGGGATTAATTCCAATACATTTTAATCTCCTTTTTCGCATGAAAGAAGAAAGAGGCCGAAAAATCGAACCTGGATTTAGCGGTTAGTGTTTGCAGCGCCCTCTATAGATGCTATTTGTAACTAAAAATGAGAATCGCAGCATAAAAAACTTATGGCATCTTAAATAACACTCCAATAGGAATTTTTTTTATATTTGTCATCGTTTGCAAGTTATTGAATTTTGAAATCCATCAGAAATTTTTGGGACACCCGGTATAACATTCTTATCGCTATTCGAATAAAATACTTTTACTAAACCTCCATTAAAGATTTACTATATAATAAAATAAGGCGACATATGTGCTAAGTTGCTAATATTTGGAACATTACACTTCAGATTAGAATCTTGCAACGGGCTGGGTAACCCGATCCTACACGGATCCGAACATGACCAACGACATACAAGGAAAGTTCATGACTTTTATGACATCACAAGGACTAGATCATCTTTATTTAGCTTCAACCACAGTAAAGCATTTTTGTATCATTGCTTGCCTTAAGCTATAATCTATTCATTTTATAGATCGAATACTCTGTTTACAGTTTTTTTTTCTTTCGTTATAGAATTAAATATTTTAAATTTTGTGTTTTATTAATTTTTTAATTATTTTTTTAGGATGTATCCTACGTTTACTTTTAATTTTCTCCCTAAAACATATTTACAGGACAATCTAACGAAGTAAAATCTATTTCTAAGCAAATTTTTATTTCTCCTTTTGATAAAATTTAGTGGTTTTTGTATAATTCAGAATGTTAGCGTATCTTAGCTTTCTATCCTTTTTTTAATTGGACTTTAAAACTTAAGATAACTAAATTAGTGTTCTTCAGATGATTATTTTAATAGTATTGAAATATACATATTCTATACTTTAAAAAGTATGTCTGAAGTACGTGCATATTTTATTTATTTATCAATATGTAAATCCTATATCGTTTAAGTTGCTGTAAAATAGACTTTCACAATCATTCACAAAAATAAATGTTAAAAGGCATGGATTTTTGTTTGTTTGTTTGTTTCTTACAAACATCCAGTATTACATTTTATTAAATTATTAATATGCAAACACGAAACTCAGCTGCTAACCTCCACATTTCTTTTCAGTCAAATAAATATACTATGAATCAGAAGATTTATTTAAATGAAATTAAATACAAATACATATTTTACAATTTTTCAGTGTTTAAGTTTATAAACTATGTGCAAATTAAACTCTAGTTTGTGTGTATTTACAATTAATTCCTCGGAATGTAGTAAAGCTCTTTCATCCTGGAAAGATCCAAAATTTGTCTGTTGTGTTTTAAACATTTATGTTTTCTATTCAGAATCTTAACTATATGATCTTTATGATTTCGTATTAACTACAGCTCATATTCAAAATATTAGAATAATTACTTTTTTTTACAAATTGAAAATATAGTTTGGTAATTTAATGTCTTTTAATGCAAATATGCAAACGATATTTTTATTAAGAACTTATAGTTGATTAAACTTATTTATTATCTTAAAATTAATATCATTTTTGAAAAGATTAATTGAAAAAAAATATTTTGAAAAGTCAAAATATTAGAATATTTATTCAAGTGGTTCAAAATATTAGAATATTTTTCATTAATTCTCCTTTAATTATCACCGATTCATAACTAGTGTCGTCATTGATTAAATTCAAACCATTTTATTTAAAATCAATATTCTTTTTGCAGTTTGTTTGCTTTTGCGTCTTAAAATGGGTCGTGTGAGTGATATTCCTGAATCTATTAAACTTCGTTTGGTTGATTTGTATAGGCACGGTAAAAATCAATATTATATAGTGAGTTATTTACATTGTTCGCAATAAAGCGATAGTAAAATACAAACACAATATAAAAAAATGGAAAATTTCAAAATAATCTCACAGATGGTGGCCGAAAACCAAAAACATCTACTAGAGATGACAGGAAACTGAAGGGTATAGCTAAGAAAAACCGTTTTAAAAGTGTGCGATTCTTGCACCGAAAATGGAAAGAAAAAGGAGTTAAGTTTCTACATCGACAAATTTAAGACTTCTCCATAAATTTAAGTTTGAATCTCATGTACCGAAAACAAAACCTCTCATGACTGCAAAACAAAAGCGTATAAGACTGAATTAGTGTAAATCAAGACGTATGTGGAGCGAAGAAGATTGGAAAAATATGTTATTTAGTGATGAAATTATGTTTTGTGTTTCATATGGTAATCAAGGTATTCGAGTTTGGAGAATGAAGGAAGAAGCACTTGATAAAGAATGCCTTAAACGTACCGTAAAACTTGCTGCTAGTGTCATGGTCTGGGGTTGCATGAGTGCAGAAGAAGCTGGAAAGTTATGCATCGTCTACGAAAATGTCAACTCTCAGATATATCAAGAAATTTTAGAATATTACATGATTCCATTATCAGAAGATTTATTTGAAGATGATTTCATCTTTAAACAAGATTTAGCGTCACTGCATACTTTGGTGTCAACTAAGAATTGGTTCCGCCAACGCAACATTAAGGTAATTCCTTGGCCACCAAACTCACCAGATCTTAATCCGATCGAAAACTTATGGTGTATAAGGAAGAAAAAACTCCAAGAAAATTCTCCTTCAAGTAAAACTGAGTTAGTAGCACGTATAAAGTCTATTTGAGCTAATATTGATATAAATGTTTGTAAACACCTTGTATATAGTGTGCAAGATCAATTGTATGCTGTTATGAAAGCTAAAGGGGATGCACAAAATATTAACTGCATTTATTTCATATTCATAAGGTAATATTCTTGCGTAAAATAACATATTCTAATATTTTAAACCAATCTAAATTTTATTCTAATATTTTGATGTGTTTCAGAAAGCTGTATATCTAATTTATTGCACTGTATTTTATATTTTCTAAATGTTAAAATCTTATCTAAACATTCCAGATTTAATTTATAAAAAATTGAATTGCATTTACTTAGTATCAAAAATACATAAATGAAAAATATTTTTTTCTTATTACTTTTTTCTGAATTATTCTAATATTTTGAATATGAGCTGTATATGATTTCGTTGGTCGTACTCCGACCGAGTGATCTCATGGTCGTTACGTCATTATCTTGACATCACACCGTAGACTGGCCTTGTATTTCATTGGTCGCGATTCGACCCGAACGGTGGATCGGGTTGACGCTTATTATTTTCGTCGAGGTTTGGTTTCGGCTCGGTTTGACTTATTTTTTTATGCAGATCGGGTTCGGTTTTGGCACTGTCCTGCATGGCCCTGCGTGGATAGGGTGTAACCAGACCCGCCCAAGTCTCTACCTTAGATATAAGTAAGCCTTCTTTCAGCAATAAAAAAGAGTATAATTTTTTTTAAATAGCAAAAGTTTACCCATACGAGCCTGAAGTTAGTCCTTTAGTGCACAGCAAACAACAGTGTTTTAAATTTAATAGATTTTTTTTATTCGTATATACCTAATTCACACCAGAAAATTAAAATAGCAATAGGTTCTTTAATTAATAACAGACATTGCGCTTTTAAATAAAGCGAAATTAACCATTGACATTTTCTGGTGTAAAATGAGATTATCTGAATTACGTTATTTCTAGAACGTATTCTGTCATGGGTGTTAAACGGTTAAATGTTAACTTTTATAAAATAAGTAATAATGTCAAATAAGGTATTTGGAGACATACTTATTAAAATATTTACCAATTTGCATTATTTTAGCGTAAAACAGCCACACGACAGTAGTTTTTACTTGTTTTGCAGATGTGCAACAGAAGAAAAGATTGACGTATTACATGAAAAATGTATCTCTGATTTTTTTCATTATTTTTTTTGTGTAGGAAACCTTTCAGAGAATCAAATATAATTTTTTCGAAACAAAATAAAAAATCGCGCATTTAAGGGTTAAAAATCATGAAAAAGAAATTTCTAAATTTACAGTACCTATTAGTTTTCAATTTTTGGTTCTTAAAATGGAAGATTTGAATTTTAAAAAATCTAAGTTTTTAATATATTGAAACTTACTACATTTTAAAGAAACAGATCTAAACATTTAATTATTTTTATTACTTTTGTTTAACTCTTTTTTTTTAATAAAATAAAAACTATTACATAAAATTATACGAATTTCATCAGAGGTCATGAAGTGAAGTTCTAAAGTTCACTTCATGATATGATGATCGTTTTGATATGTAGATGGCCCTCTAAGCAAATTTTATATACATCATTTAAAAATAGATTTTATTTCCAATCGTTTGGTACCAGTAACTTTCTTCTACTATACTTTGTTGCAGAGTAAGTAGGGGTGTTTACTTTTTCTTCAACGACTGTACACTCTACCTTTTATTAAATATTTAATGCTATTGTTCACTATAATAAAAGTTCTTCTCATAATGAAACCGTCTAACGATGGAGTCAATTTTTAAATCGATGCACAATTACACTTATACACCATAGATGGACAGGGCCGACTTATGAACACGTAAAAAAATGCATAAAAGAGCACTAAATGGCTTTAAAACATCATTTTTTAAAATCTGGTAGTTCAAACAGGTACCTTCATATACCTTAGATGTAAGTAAGCCTTCTTTCAGCCATAAATAAGAGTATATATATATATATTTTTAATAGCAAAAGTTTACCCATACGAGCATGAATTTAAAAACCATGAAAAAGAAATTTCTAAATTTACAGTACTTATTACTTTTCAATTTCTGGTTCTTAAAATGGAAGCTTTGAATTAAAAAAATATAAGTTTTTAATATATTGAAACTTTCTACATTTTAAGGAAACAGATCTAAGCATTTAATTAATTTTCTTACTTTTGTTTAACTCTTTTTTCTTAATAAAATTAAAACTATTACATAAAATTATACGAATTTCATCAGAGCTCATGAAGTGAAGTTTAGAACTTCCAGCGCTGAAACATTCTCTTTTATAAATCGAGTCGAAAAAAGGAAAAAAATTACACAGATGATATGAAGCGTGAAAAAGTGTGTCTTTTCCGAAATAACACAGAAATTTGTAGGTTAAAAAAAGAAATGAAAACTTTCGGAACAGATATAAAAGCGTAGTAAAAATTTTTCAGATCGCTATGATTTTACTTCGATAAAAATTCTCTTCTTAATAAAATGTAGTATAACATTTTTTTAACGTAAGATTTTATCTATAGCTTTTTTCTTATGATAAACGTTGTAAGTTTGCAGTCAAAAGTTTTAGATAATCTTAAACAGATAAAAATATTTTAGAATAATATGAACAGGGCTGTTACTTTGACGGAGAACTTAAAATGAAATGTAATCTCTGGATATGGATTTGCTTTTTGTTACTATAATTCAGAATAAATAATTTTATCAAACATTTGATAAATTATTTATGCAATAAATTACGATTATTTTCTAAGTCTGTACAACCATAAAGAAGCAATTGTTGACAAAATACGGAGCCATTTGTTTAAAGGTTAAAAGCAAATAATAAAAGAAGCAACAATTCGCTATAAACCATTATGTTTTAAATTCTTGACTATATTGAAAATGATCACGCTCGTGAGAGAAAATGTTATAAGTGTATGGCTATTTTAATGGTATTTTGATAATTTTTATAATAACTAAACAAACAAATTTGTTGAGGGGAGAGTCGACATTCAAAATCAAATCCTTCCATTTTTAATGGATTCATTTGAAAATTGGAAGATTTGTCAATGGCAGTCTCAAATAGTTATATTAAAAAATTGTGTTTTAAAATAATAAAAAGTTTTTTAAAATATTTAATTTTTAAATTTTTTAAATAACGAATACTTTTGCCATATTTTAAACTGTCCCAATGCGCATATCTTTTGCATAAAATATCACAATATTTATTTATGAGAAACATGTATTACAATGGAGAGTTATCACTCTCCATTGTAATACAAATGAATTGTAATACAAATGTAATTGTACACACATTACAATACATTGTAATACAAATGAATTGTAAAAGTTTGCTGAAGGTATAAACAGAGAAAATACATAATTATGCTTTTTATAATTATGCTTTGTTTTTTCTAAACAAAGTAGCTATATATTGTCTTATGCATATAATATACACTAAACTTATATACTTCAGCACTAAAATACCATTGAAGTGCAACTTTTTATGATAATATTTATTTAGTAATGTATAGAGTATATGCAGCATGAAATTTCAGAAGAATCTGATAATTAGGAAATCGCATGGAACGTTTCAAATGTTATAAATGTACGAAATTTTCAATTCTGAGAAATCTGAAAAAAAAAAACCCTATATAAATATATGCCTTTCTTACAAATAAAAAGCTTATGACTCTACAAAGACGCGTCAGAATTGAAAAAAATATTTTTACATCAGATAAATTTTGAGCGTCTATTTTCATAATTATCCAAATTTAGAAAAAAGGTGATTTTTTAGTAAATTTCGAGATTTTGAAAGTCCACAGAATTCCAGAAATCCGTATTTTTACGGAAAAATTTCCCCATAAACTACAGAAAATTCTCCGTTTTTCTGGAATTTATGGGAGAAATTTTCCGTTAAAATAAGGAAATAGTATTGGCGTCTCGATTGCCAGTAGAATCTCCTCTTTTTAGTCCGTTTTTTATTACAGCGCACCAAGTGTCCTTAAGAGTTTTTTAATATTTTCTGTTTCTCCAATTATGTAAGTTTTAAATGCGTATAAGTATTTAAAACTAAGGACAGCTCGTTTTCGATTCAAAATATCTCTCTCTCTCTCTCTCTCTCAAAAAAAAAAAAAAAAAAAAAAAAAAAAAAAAGTTCCCAGTTTTAAATTTTTAAGCGATTTCTTTCCACAATGTATATGCTATAAAAAATATTTTCCCTAATAAATTACAATGAAATCTTTTTTAAAGAAAGTCTTTCCAGAAAGGGCGTATAAAGTTTTAGGTTAGAAAGAAAAGAACAAAGAAAACAATCAGAAGTTTTCAGGTAGCTGTCATTCTAATGAAAATTTTTTGGCAAAACGTCCAAACAAATGTTCATTTTGTTGGAAAAAATGTCCAAACAAATTATTCAAATGTTTTTTAATATGTTTCTTTTCTAAAACTATGTAAGTTTTAAATACGTATCAGTATTTAAAACTAGGGACAGCTTGTACTCATTTTCGATTCAAAATTTCTCGCAAAAAAGAAAAAAAAAAAAAAAAAAGTTCATGTTTTTATTTTCAAGCGGTTTTTTTTTACAATGTCTATAAAAAATATTTTTCTTAATAAATTGTAGTAAAACTTTTTCTGAAGATTGTATTTTCGAAAGAGCATATAATATTACAGTTTAGAAAGAAAATAACAAAGAGAACAATGAGAAAATTTCAGGTAGCTTGAACACTAATGTAAATTTTTTGGCAAAATGTCCCCCCCCCCCCCCCGATAAATTGTACAATGAAACTTTTCTTAACATATAAACTTTATTTACAACTTTTGCTTACGATAACGTTGTGAGTTAAGAAAACGTTCTAGTAATAAAGTGTTTTAGAATAATTCAAAGAATGTTGTTGTTTTGCCGAGGAATTTGAGATGAAGCATAATTCTTCATTACGGATTTGTTGCAGCTGTTGTTGTTGTAGACATTCATATAAAATAAATTTATTAAACCTTTATCAAGGTGTTACTATGAGTTATAACTTATGTCATATGCATTATTTAACCAATATTTTAGGCTATTATATTTGTGTATATGTGAGATTGTTTTTCTTTTTACAGTAAGCAAGATAAAAAAAAAAAAAAAACTTTTTACCTATCGAAAAATTTTATACATAATTAATTTAACTTCAATGAAAAATAATGGAAGATTTAAAATGTCTTTTACTTTTTAATTTCTCGCGGTTAAAATAGAAACTCAAAATGTAAGCAAATATTTACATTTTATCTTTTAAATAATTGTTTTCCTATATTTTATAATATTCAGTATTTTAAACAAATATCTCTAACAGTTTAGTTGGATTTTACAAAATTTTCTATTTTAAGTCATACATTTTACTTCATAAGATGATGTCGATTAAATTAAATTATTGGAATACATCAGAACACATGAAGTAAATACAAGAACTTCCAGCGCTTACTTTTTTTTTTCTTTTTCGGTAAATCGATTTAAAAAAAAATTACATATGATATGAAGCGTGAAAATATATATCTTTCCATAAAGAACACAGGAATTTCTAGGTTAAGAAAGGAAATGAAAACATAGAAAACAGATTAAAAAAGTAGTGGGAAATTATATATCGATATGATTCTTAAGTATATATATATATTATTCGCTAAAAATGATTTTCCAAAAAACTTGTGCTGAAATTTTTTTTTATACACAAGTTCCTTATCGATAGCTTTTATACACTGTTTTTAAACTCGGAAAATGCTCTATATAATTTTTAACAGATTAAAATATTTTGGAATAATTCGAATAATATCTTTTTTAAACAAAAACTGGAAACGAAATGTAATTTTTTTTTCATTCTTTTTCAGATAAAATTATTTTATTAAAACTTTAGCAAAGTTTTATTGCTATATAGTATAAGTGGTAGATATGTAAGTTAAGTAATATTTAGGCTACTATACTTCATATATACTCGTATATAAGACTCTTTCTGTAATAACAAAGTTAACGTCAGATTTTAACTATCAACGTTTCCATCAAAACTTCAATTTAATTAAACTAAACACTGGTGTTAAAAAGAGGTATTTGAAATTTACAATATTTTTACTTTTCAATTTCTTGTTTTTAAAACGGAAACAAAATTTAGGCAAGTACTCAAATATTGCGCTTTAATAAAATTTTCCACAAAAAAAAAAAAAAAAAAAAAGTTCCGTTTAAAGAATCGCTTAAAATATTGCGTGATTTCACGGAATTTCTGTGATCAGGTTTGAGAATTTCTGGTTAGTTTAATCTTAGAATGGAGAATTTCCGACTGTTGTAGCTTAGATGGGAGGTTCTTCGGTGATCTGAGAGAAAACGGAAAAATTGAAAATTCCACCAAGAAACAAATAGAAAACAAAATGTACTAACAACAGAATTGCCTTCAATTTTGCATGATTTTATAGAAAACTAATTTAGATTTGAGAATTATTTAAGTTTTAGCTTAGATTTAGCTTAGATATAAAATTTAGACAAATATCTAAATTTTGTACTTTAAAAAAACTTTTCACAAAATTTCCGGTGGAAGGATCGCTTGAAACATCGCTCGATTTCACGGAATTTATGTGATTAGATTTGAGAATTTCTGATTAATTTAAGCTTACAATGGAGAATTTCCGGTTGTTGTAGCTTCGATTGGAGGCTGTTCGGTGATTCGAGAGAAAAGGCAGAAATATGAAATTCCGCCAATGTATATATATATATATATAAATATCAGAATTATACGAGAATTGAAGGAAAATAAACAAGTAAAAACTGTAAACATTCAATCATTATTAACGGAAAAATATGTGTCATTTGAGGGTTTATTTTACAGCGTTACAGCGTATGGTTTAACTAATTTTATGAAATTAAAGCAAAAATGCTTAATAGGACACTACAAGAATTATAATTTCATGTAAAATTACTTTCCTAATTAAAATGAAGATGATTGCATAAAAATACGTGAATTTCATAACAAAGTGTGAAATGTAAAACTTCCAACGCCTGAACGTTTCTTTTGTAAATCGATTTCAAGAGAAAATAACATACAGATGTTATGAAGCTTGATAAAGTAAGTGTTATGAGAAAGAACATAGAAAATTCTAGGTTAAGAAAAATGAAATAAATATAAAAGGTGATTGAAAATTATCACATCACTATGATTTTACTGTATATTCTTCTATGTAAAAATAATTTTTTAATACATTTTAGTGAAAATTTGCCTTGGGATAAGATCTTTACCTATAACTTTTATTTAAGATATATATTGTAAGTTTAGAAACAGTTCCATATAATATGAAACAGACAAAAACGTTTATTTTCTTGCTTATTATAAAAACAGTCTTATATACATTGGAAATATACTAACCCAAAATACGAGTTAAATAATGTGATATTGTAAGAAAATTATTTTATATGATTATCGATTAAAATAAATAAGTAAAAGAGTAAAAATGATAATGAAGAATACTGTGTTATGTTCAATTCCTCGATGTAATCCTTGTTCAATTTATACTAACACATTTTATAATATAATTACAAACAAGAACTAATAATTAATATAATAGATTAATAGACTAATAATAGTCCCTTTTCAACACTCTAAAGTACTAAGTATCTGGAAATTCCCTATGATTTTAGGTATATTTAATTCAATTACATGGATTAAAATGGACAGTTTAAATTTACAATATCTTTTAATTTGGAATGTTTTGTTTTTTAAATAGAAACTTAAATTTAAACAATTATTTGTATTTTATATTTTAAGTAATATTTTGGCAATGCTTTGAAACATTCGGTATTTTAAACAAATATAACTAAAATATTAATAAGATTTGCAAAATCTACTATTTCACGTAACACGTATTTCTTATGAAATCTAATAGGATTACATAAAAATATCCGGATTTTATTTTAACTCATGAGGTTAAGTTTAAAACATACAGAGTTTTTTTTTCTTGTAAAGTGAATAAAAACGTACAGAACATGTATAAAAGGTTGTAGAAATTTTCACATCACTATAATTCTCATGTATATTCCTATACGTAACATGTATTTCTTAATAATATTAATAAGATTGCATAAAAATATCCCGATTTTATCAGAACTTACCAGGTGTAGAACGTTCAGCTTTCAAAAAATTTCTTTCGTAAAGTGAATTAATGAAAAAAATACGGATGATATGAAAAGTGAAAAAGGTTGTATATCCATAAAAAACAAAAACAAATTGTATGTTAAAAAAGAAATAAAAACTTAGAAAAACAAATATAAAAAGGCGGTGGAATATTCCATATTCCCCTCTCTCTCTCTCTCATTTTATTTTTTATTAATTTTGTTATTTTCACGTGGCATGTATTCCTTCATAAATCTAATATGATTACATAAAAAAATCTGGTTTTTATCAGGCAAATTTTCGAACGTCCAACGCTCAAAAATGTTTTTCATAAAGTGAATTCACGAATGATATGAAGCGTGAAAAAGTGTGTCGTTTGTCCAGAAAAAACAAAGGAACTTGTAAGTTAAAAAAAGAAAATGAAACATATAGAACATATATTAAAAGGTTGTGGAAAATCCCATATCGCTATAACTCTTCTGTATATTCTTCGATAAAATTTATTTTCTTAACAAGATATGTTAAAACTTCTTAAAATAAGATTATTATCTATGGCCTTTACTTGATATTACAAGTTTCAAAGACATTCTAAGAAATATGAAACAGACAACGGTTATTTTAGAGGAATTGAAATAAGGAGATTATATTAAAAGAATTTTTTAAGAACATTTTTTTTATACTTTTTAACACTGTCCCAGATAGGTGAAAAGTGTTTATGACTTCGATTTGTCTGGCCGTGTTTTAAATCACATAAAAGTATTCAGATTAATTGATATATGATATTGAGGCATATTATCTATTGAAAATGAAGTGTATAATATTTATTGTTCATTTACATAGTCCCTCAAAATAATTTCATTACATTATGACCTACGGGGGAAAAGTGTGTGCAGTGCATTTTAATGTTGTTGTACTATTTCAAAAATATTGAAATTGATATACACCAGTGAGGTGCACTACCAGATGCTTATTGTAAAATATGATGTTCATAGCATTCATAGTTCCTTTAGACACACAAAAAATACTGTAGCAGCACTGTCTAAGAGCGAAAATTGCTAGAAGTGCATTCTATGTTGCAGTATGCGTTTTCAATTTTTACTAAATATTTGCATATTATTATGTGTACTCTATTGATCATATACAGAACTTCACGAAAGAATTCGAAAACATTTCCATATATTGACGGAAATTGGCTGAAGGAGAATTTTCAACTGTGTTATGATTTCTTAACTGAACAAAATTTTAGACTGCTGTATAGTATATATATATAAACCTATAGATAATATACAAGGCTGAATAAAAGTATTTGTACATATTTCCGACTCTAGGTTGTAATTGCTGATATTGTAATTTCAAATGTGTTATGCATTTCCTAAAATTTTTACACGGATATTATCTTTCACATTATTAAATGGTGGAAGTTTCCTTACCGCATTCTGAATGTGTTCGAAGTATTTCATAATTTATGCTTGACGCATGATTTTTCTTCCTTCTTTTTCTATAGTTTTCAATCATTCAATAAACGTAATGTCATTTATGATAAAAGGACCTTGATCATCAAAAGTAACTGCTGTTGTATCGATTTTTTTATTATGTATTAGAATGATATAAGATTACGTTTTAATGGTTATTATTTTTATTTTTTTAAGAAAAAAAAATGTTATATTTATTATATTCTTTGACCTACGATCACAAATAAGAGACATAAAATACTCTTAACTTCTGCTTTTCAAATTTCATATGTATGCAAACATTTAGTTGGATAACAAAGAAAAAAGTGTTTTAATGTGTTGAATATCTTCATGTGATATCTTTTTACCAACTTATGATGTACCGTCTGTCCTAAAAAGGACTAACTGATTTTAAAATTCAGTAACTTGCAAACAGTGACATATATTTAAAAGATTCTTGCAGGAGATTATGCATAAGGTCAAAAGTTTTTACAGTGATTTTCGACTTCAGTTCGAATTACAAAAATAGATGGCGCTGTAAGCAATAGAAGCTAAATACAGGCTTTTTTGGCCTTTCTCTTCTCCATGCAGAAAAAGGAGATAAAAATGTATTGAGTGGGTCCCAATGTACCAAAAAACGAGCCTGAATTTAGCGTCTATTGATCGCAGAGCCATCTGTTGTTTGTAATTCGAACTAAAATCGAAAATCACTGTAAAAAATCTTTTGACCTCATGCATAACTCTACTGCAAGAATTTTTTAAATACCTGTCACTTTTTGCAAGTTATTGAATTTTAAAATCAGTCAGTCCTTTTTAGGACACTCGGTATTTGCGAGGTAAGACACAGACAAATCTTACAACAGACATTTCAAAAAATGTCAATGGCAGACAGACTCAGACATGACTTTTAAAAGTCCCATTTTCGCGCTATTTTAGTGTTATAAAAAAAGTCAATTATTATTACAACTTTACGGTTCTTTCTGAACTTGAATCTGTAATTTAATATAACAACATTTTATTATAGGTTAGGACACGTGTTTTTTTTTTCCTGACTGCTTGCGCATGCGTCAATAAGGCCACTTGTGAAGCAGATTTTGCCAAAAACTACTCGGTACTTGACGACGGAGCTTGGTAAGTGGTTAATCATAAAGATTGATCCTAAAATAGATGAAATTTAGAGAACAGGTACTTTTTGTAACGCTGGTAGCCACACAGAAAGATTTAAGAAAAATTCAGAAAATAAATGTAATTTAAAAATTAAAAAGCATTTATTTATCTTAAATAGTCTGAACATAAATTTCAGTGAAATTTGTCAGTGCGTCACTTGTTTTATTTATTTGTAGATGCTATTTAGTTCACATAAAAAAAGTTTCTTATGCTATATTGAAGTCTTAAACATTTGTTATACATGTCTAACCAAGTAAATAAATTGTGTTGTGAATTTCCATGTTTACGTGTTGTTAATAAACAAATAAAATGATCATACAATAAAATTCTTTTAAGTTAGGTATCTTAAACTTATCTTAAACATTAAATTAGGATAGAAATTTTAAGCTTTATTTAAAACCGCTTTTTTTTAGAATATACGTAGGTGGATCAATGAGTAATGCCTCATGTGTCTTAAAAACTTAAATTAATGAACATATAACATCAAAAGTTATTATAGATCATAGCCTGGACTGTCCTCTACACAGAACTACCATTCAACATAGTCACCATGCATTCGCACACATTTGTGCCATTGGTTAACAATGGCATCAAAACCATTTTGGAAAAAATCAGGGTTTTAGTTTTAGTAGGATTTTGCTTTCTTTATTTTTCAGGGTTTTGCAATTATTCCTTGGGCAGAGACATACGAGACGTTCAATGCATCAGCAACATATCTCCTCGAATCAATTCATCAGAACGTTCTCGATTTGCATCTTTGACGGATGTTGTCGGCTGGCCGCTTCTCGGTTTATCTACAATTTTGTTTCTTTTTTTCCAAACCTCTTCACCCAACGCTGCACATTGCTGATGTCCATTACCACGTCCACGACCATAAACATTCTTCAAGCGATTATGAATTTCTTTTGGTCAGTGTTTCTCAAACTTTTTTACTTCACGGCACACTTAAAGCTAGAATTAAATTTGTGCGGCACACTAAAATTATTATGACTTAAAAAAGGAAGGATTACCTGTCATTACGTGAGAAATAATTAGTGCATATAATTTTTAATTTATTTATTATCACAAACAAAATAGGCCATCCGAACCGAATAAAGGAAAAGAACATTAGTTTAAATAAAATTCTTAGAACCATTTTTTATATACTCCTCTATTATATGCATTAACATTTATAAGATGATGAAACACCGCTTTAAGCACCTTTTTAACACTAGTTTTGGTATCATTCAGTATACCCTCATTAGTGCAAATAAACATGGAATTTTCCCATTATATGGAGGAGAAGAGGTTTTAAGGTATAGGTTTATTGATCAACAGTAGTGCAGGAAATTACACGCAACAGCCAATATGAAATTGTATAGGAAAAGGAACTGGTAATATGGAAAATCTGGAAAAGTACCTTAATTTGTCATTAATTGCATTTTAAATTGCAATATTTTTCCTTCAGGAGAAATGATTTTTTTTTTCTGAAATTATTTATCTCAAAAGACGAAGACCATTTTTAGGGCTTTCTCCTATACTTTTATAATGAGTAACAGAAGAAAAATCTCCCAAATAAAGTAAATTTGGGACATTAAACCTTATTTCAAAGTAAATCGTATAATATGAAATGTCGGACATTACAGATTGGAATTTTCAAAAATTTTATATAACTTGACTTAAAAGTTTTGCGGCACACCTGACATCTTTTCGCGACGCAGTACTGTGCCGCGGCACGCAGATTGAGAACCACTGCTTTAGGTGCACAACCGTTTTTTGCCAGAAATTCAATGATGACCCTTTCTTTTAGCTTCAGATCCATGGTTCTAATCAGTCAATCTGAAAAGGAAAATGCTATATAGTATACTTGTTATTCCGGGATTTATGCCGCACTTTTTTTTTTTTAATTTGTGTATAAAGTCCCATGGTGGACATAAAATAAAAAAAAAATCATGCTGGGCTATTTAATGTTAAATATACAACGCGTGTAGTGCGACAAAAAAATTCAAAACAAATTATACTTTTTAACAATTTTTTTCTAAAACATTATACTGCGGCGCGTCACCCGTACATTCAGGCTGAGACGCCGCACTTGTGCGGTAGTTATGCCGTGCTTGTAACAAGAACAGAATGAAATTATAAATAAAAATATTTAAAAAATATATATTCATATCAGGACTATAATTAACGATGTAATAACAAAATGAAATTAAATGAGTACAATGAAACGTATTAGTAGATTCATTAATAATTGTTGCCTACTTTCAGTATTAAAATTATCGACTTATTTTTTTACATTAAATTTTAATTATTATTTCAGAAACAACGTAACATCAATATATTAGAAAGGAAAAAGAAAAAAAGTAAAATTGTGTTTGCATAATTTATTTGTTAACCCTTTCGGGACCGGTGGCTTTTACACAAATTTTATTCGCTTGGTACCACTTTTTTAAAAGAAAGTACCTTTACTAAAATAATCATGAAAATGCTCTAATTAAACAAACCAAATATTACTTTTCTTTTTTACTGGTGCCAGAAACAAATTTTGTAAGCTCTTTATGAAGGTGCTTATATGCACCTATGGTCCCGAATGGGTTAAGAGACCTGTTTTTTCGACTACAATCTACAGAAAAAGTGTCGAAAAAGCACAGT
Source organism: Maratus speciosus (assembly GCA_963932465.1). NCBI lineage: Eukaryota > Metazoa > Arthropoda > Arachnida > Araneae > Salticidae > Maratus > Maratus speciosus. The sequence goes on along the minus strand of OZ010791.1, from coordinate 212,530,073 downwards.
CCTTATGTAACTAAATTTAAACACATGATGCAACGAAACCAATTACACTTCCTCTTTTTTGGAGTAGTTTGCAAAGAACGTCTGCGTTACGCATAATCCAATTTTTCATTATTATCATCTTGACTTGCATATGTCTTGCCCTTTTTACTTTTTATTTTCCCCCTTTTTCTCCTTTGGTTTTAGTAAATTTGATAACATGCCTAACATGGTTAGTCTGCGCAAAAAGAAAAGTTAAAGTTAATAACACTTAATCATCCCGTACAAAAGAAACTGCGGCATGTATACCGGAATAGCAATGCAGCATGTATCCCATTTTGCATGGTGCAGACGTCGGCCATCACAGTTACCTGCCACCGCTAAAGGAAATGTCGTAACCATACACACAGTACTCTATACAAGCGCTACACTTAGTTTTGACTTCGAAATCATGCATGCATTTAGTAATTAGTGTATGAAAAACATTTAAACATAACGTGTTTAAAAGTTTGGACAGTGAAATCATGCACTTACGTCAAATTAAGGATTGTACTTCTACAAGTAAACATCGAAATGGGATTCACGCTATACACTGGTTAAAATAATCTCATTGCGCACCTATACTGTGCGTTTGATGACCATCTATCAATAATTATAAGAAATACAAGGGGTGCAGCATCTATCCCGTATGCGGCGACTCTCCCGGAGTTACCCTAAGTAGAGTGAGGTTGCCTCTATAATATCATGCATATATAGTCCAGTAGCTGTGAAAGAAATATAATTTAGAGCAACAGAGGGATTACTTTTTGATTCATCCTCGTACATTTTAACGAGTAATATAAATGTGATGAAAGTATTTTGAATAATTAGAGTCATTAACTAATACTAAATCTGAAAATATAAGTTTAAAAGTGATATCTTAGAAAACGTGTATATGTTCACTTTATATCAGATAACTATATTTATTTTATATCTAAGTTTTGAATAAACTTTCATATGACTTATTCACCGAAACTTTCATCAAACTTTCATCAAATGAGTTTACATATAAATAGGATATAAATATTTTGTTAATTACTATTACAATTAAATTAATTTCTTCTTAAACAATTGCATTTACTTGAAGACTGATAAGCTTATCAATAAATTGCAAATGTCATCTTAATACAAATTATTCTATGTGAAAGCTTTGAATAATCAATACGCATAATTTTAGTTTTTACCGTGGTAACTATACGTAACATTTTTTTTTTCTTTTTTTGTATTTTTGAAATAGAAATTATGATGAAGGTGGATTTTCCACTTTCATCTAAAAATGTAATGTACTGTTTTATTACAATGTTTAAATATTTACTTATTAGATTTTTTTTCTTAAAATACAGTAAATTTGATATTTAAATAGAAATCACTGTATTTAGACCAATAAAATATTTTCTAATTTTTTGCATGCAAGTAAATCTGTGCTGATGTTACTACTACTACTAATGCTACTTCCTACTACTAATACTAATATAATAGTTATAATAATAATAATCGTTATTATTATAACTGTTAATCAAAAGAGTAGATTGCCAGAAAACAGCGTTCAACATCTGACCTAGATAAAAGCACATGCATCATCAAGAAAAAGGTATATCTGCTGTAACCGAGATTAGGATATTTAAAATTCTATCATCAGTCTCTATCACTTTCATTTCTAAGTGAAAAAATGTTGTATACGTAATGAATGTTTTGGAATTTGTTTTATATATGTTTGCTATAACATATATTTTTGTATATTAGATGCATCTAAGTATGTAAACATATAAGTTTAAAAAAAAAAAGTGCATGTAATTCCGCAATACTGCATGTAAGCAGGCAGTATTCAGCATGAAAATAATTAAAAAATTAAAAAGTATTTATTAAAATTAAATATTATGGCCTGTATATAAAATTTGCTAACATAGTAGTATATTCTATTATTATTATTATTGTTATTACTGTTTCTATTATTGTTATTGTTATTATTATTATCATTGTTAAATACAATTCAAACGTTTTTCTTTTCTTAAAAAATTACGATTTAAACTGAGCCCTTCCAAGTAAAATTAAATATTTAATTAAAAAACAGGCGATTAATTATGAAAGTTGTAAACTTGAATTGTCTGAAAGTAGGTTAAAAGTAAGGAATTTGTTATTAAGTATTTTGTCGAATTATTATTAGTAGTAGTTTTGCAGTATTTAATTTTCATACAAATAAATAATTGCTTTCCTGGATTATTGGAAAATTGTGAATATAGAATAAACAAACACTTAATAAAACGATTAAAATTAATTCAGAATATAATACAGTTAGATTAAACTTTTATATAGGTACTACTAATGGTTGAATTTTTTTTTAAAAAGAGTAAAATTTGTAAGAAAACAAAAGACATGAGAAGAATGTTTTTTTTTAGGAGATTTTAAATTAAGTAGAATGTTGGCTGCTCACTGCTAGTTTTTGCCATTCAAATTAAATGCGGTATTGCAAAAGTAACTTATTTAATCTGAATATAAAAGCTAAGGTCGATCTTTGTAATACTACTACTACTACTACTACTACTACTACTACTAATAATAATAATAATAATAATAATAATAATAATAATAATAATAATAATAATAATAACCCTAGCGTCAGTTTCTTTTAAAAACTCCATTTAAAAATAAATAGAGATGAATTGTCAAGTTTTTTATTAAAAGGAAAGTTCTACATACTTTTTTATAAATACAAAATGGGAAAGGAAAAAAAAACTGCATATAGATAGTGAAACATGTAGATTCTAATATGTTGTAGTTTTGTAACTAGCAAATCTCGTTTTCGAATTTCTTTTTGCCAGAGTTAGGCAGTATCAAAAATACATGTATTTGAAATGCATTTTCAAAAAGCATTTACATTTGTATCTTGTATTTTGTGTTTTAAACCGATAAGATCAAAGTATTTTTGTAATGTATTTTCTGATGGTTTTACAATGTATTTTGTATTTTGAAAATACTCAAATTCTGCCATTTAATAAGGCTTTTCTCAAATCCAAAGGAGCTTTCTGATACATTTCTGAATTAATTTCTTTTCGGAAACGCATAAGATTGGTAGGTGTTTCTCTTCAGAAACTGTGTAATCGAATAACGTTATCATTTTTTGATAAAGGTAATATATCTTTGAGAAAATACTGTCAAAGTTAAGGTTTTGAATCGAATTTCCGGAGGCGATAGCAAGGGAAAGGAGAAAAACCTGCAGTCACGTCACATGAATCTTATATCTCGATAAGTAATTTATTTATTAAAAAAAAGCGAAAACGCTATTCGATTCCAAATCCCTTCAATAGTCAGGCCTGTCGATTTTAAGCCTTTACAGTAAAAAATTAGTATGAAAATGTGTCAGGAAATTTCTCATTGTTGAGCAGTGAATTTGAGAACCACCTTGAGATATATTTCCAGATTCCGTTAAGAGAAATTCATTATCGCTATTAATATTTTTACAAAATATATTGCCTTCCCTACGCAACACATCCTGAGAAAAATAAAGTCCAGTTCCGTCCCTGCTGGACTATGTAGAAAAAATGCAAGTCTAATCTCGGCCCTGCCCGAGTCTGCTGAAATAATTAAGCCATGGCTCAGACACCATGTAACTGTCCGATGCTGATCATGTTACGCTGGGCATGTTACATTTCTGTATCGATGTTGCCAAACTATCATCGGCTCGTGACGCACATCTATATATTTATTACTTATTCTCGCGAAAGTCACATTCATTGAAAATGTCTCATATTTTATCGGCTTCGATTAAAGTTTTATAGCGGGCCGGTAGGCTCGCTTAATTTCTTTTATCGGCCCAGCCCGTTTATTTTGTTTCTCGGCCTGGCCCGTTGAAAAAATTGTTCTAATTCTGCCAGCCCGGTCCGGCCCGTATGAAAATTCGCCTTCATTTTGCCGGGCCGGGTACGGACCTCAGGCAAAGCCCGGGCTCGTGCAGACCTTTACCACAAAAAATTCATGCAGTTATTTCTACTGAGTAACTACGTTTGAAGGGTAGTTTATTCATTATTAGTTATTCTTACAACTGTCATACACTTTTAAGCACATTGTTGCTCTAATCTTTCAGTTTTGTTTTTGTTATCTTTCGTTGAGTTTTAATTAATTTTGTTTCTTTATTTGGAAATTTATAATTTCTTAAAATTTAATCAGTTTTGCAAACCAGCTTTGCATTTGACTAGTGCAATTTAATGCACAATCTTTTCTTTTTTTTTTATGTATTTTGTATTTTAAATGTATTTTAAAAATACATGTATTTTGTATTTTAAATTTTTTAAATTTGGTAAGTATTTTGTATTTTGTATTTTAAGTTGAAAAAAAAACAATGTATTTTGTATCGAAAATGGGTTTCAATGTATTTTGCCCAACTCTGCTTTTTGCATTATTAAATCAGATTGCAAGAATGAGTCAGAAAATCAAAAATGAATTTTTTTTATTTCGAAAATGCCTCTTTTTTAGAACTATAATCAACGACATAAAATATTGGCAGCAGAAAAAAATAAATTATTCATTAAATTTTTTTAGCAAGCATTTTGCATAAATATTAAAATTTTGATTAATATTGTTAACATATCTTTATGTCCCAAATTATGAAACTAGACAAAGCTCCATTTCAATAATTATCTTCTTAAATAAATGACGATATATTAAATAATATTATATAATAATAATAAGAAATTTATATAAGTTTTTCTTTTATTAAAACTGATTGAATCGGTAGTTATAGCCCACTTTGTAAAATATTTAGAAGAATAACTATATTGATTAACATAATATACTATTACGGAAACTTCACAATTCTTATAAAAACACTAGCTGTTTAACCCTTTCTACGCACTTGAGTTCATGTTCAATAACTATTCGATTTAGAAAAATATTTTTCTACTACTGTGCGTTTTTTTTTTTTTTTTTTTTTTTTTTTTTTTTTTTTATGAAATTTAAGTTATCATGTTGCTAATGGCAGCAGACGATAAAACGATATCTTTGGAATAAGGGAATAAATAGAATAAAAAGTTTTGTTGATGTTTGTGATAAAATGTTTTTCTTTATTTTTTTAAAAAGGTAATAATTAAGCACAATTAAATAATCTATAATTATTTGCATGCGAGGTAAAAAAATCATCTTAGTATTGAAGTGTGGCGTACTTAATATGTATATCTCATATTGCAGTAAACATTTAGAACTAATTAGAACTCACCCAATTGCTGGTTAAAAATAAAAAAGGCAAAAATTCGCGAAAAAAATCTATTTAAAATTTTCGAATTTTTTCCCCAATCGTTTATGGGTCCCCTACCAGTAACCCGCATGCCAAATTTCGTAGCCCTGTGCCCTGTGATTTCAGAATTCTTTAAGTTACATAGATACACACACGAATTTTAATAGGGTAGATTGTAAATAAATATTTTGTGATCCTATCTGCAAACGGAAAAGTTTTTTTGATTGCAATTTTTTCATAAAATATTTTTTATTAAGATCACCATACAACTACACCTACGTAAACGGTGGAGAAAATAACACCTTTGAAAATATATGCGTAGCTTCGACTGTGCTTTTTAATTGTGATTGAGCAAAATATTTTGTATGAATGTATGAAAAAAAAATTTACTTTCATTAAAATAAGCATTAAATAAATTTTATATGAAATTTTCTTTAATGGTAATTGAAAGTAAGAATCGGACGAAACAGGTATTTGACCGAACCCGAATTTCGGAAACCTTCCTATTTTCAGTCGATTACGAAAACAAAAATGTCCAAAAACTTTTTTTAAAGTAATTAATACATACATAAATATACATAATTATTAATTAATTATACGTATTTGTTAAATACGCATAATTATTAATTAATTATACGTGTTTGTTAAATGTACATAATTATTAATTATTTATACGTGTTTAATAAATATACATAATTATTAATTAATTATACGTGTGGCCCAAGTTGGCTCTGTGTACCTCTTACCAAGACACAGAAGGATTTTCTATTTATGCGAATTTCACTTAGTTAAAAAATGTGTTAGGTAGATTACCTTGATTTGTCTTTTATAATGATTTTTTAAATGATCCTTTGTTATACTATTACTTTCTCAAAGAGTACTCGAAACACTTCTGCGGTTTCAAACTAAAATTTTTCTATTACTGTTAAGACTACAGCTTTAATGAGCACGTGACTTTTAAAATATCCTATTCGAACAGCACAGTATGTTCGGTGTTCTATTACTGGGATGTCAGAATGGTCACAAATGACCATCATAGTCACTGTGGTGACCGAAAAGTGGCGTATTTACTTCCTTACATTATGACTGGCAGGTAATCATTATTTTGTGATATAACGTTGAAGCCATCTTGAAAGATTTTTCATTTCTTTGCAACTTGTCAAAGAATGGCACATGCTGACGTCAGAGCTATGTGCATACGAATTTTCTCGCACATCATGTGACGGTAATGAAGGCAATAAAATTTTATGTTGTTTATATTTTGGTAGCAGTACTATTTGGGTAGTAACTTTTGAGCTAACCCTGTAAAAAACCACTCTACTAGTCTTTAAAAATTTTTCGAGTTATTTTGAAACACCCTGTATAGACAAAAGGAATAGTTTTTCCGGTTTTATCGATTCATTTTTTTTTTAAATCTCCGCCTGCAAGCAGGTCATCGTTGGGGTGGTATAGTTCCATGCCAATATCATTTTGGGATCACGATACGTGAACTGACGTCATGCTTCATGGGCCCTGCGTAATGTGTCTTGGAATTATTATTATCCCCTGCGGGGATGAACAGTAGAGTAAGTATTCTTGGGAGATTACAGCATTAAAATAAAAATGGATTTCCACGCTGAAAATAGAAATCAGATAATGAAAGTTGTAATACGAAATGAAACTATATATACTACTTCATTAAAAGTTATTCTAATACTTTTCTTCAAACGTTTGGGATTATTTTTATATGTCATAGAACTTTTCAAAAATAATGAGTTTTTAGAGTTCTGAAAAAATATCAAACGCTGTTTTCTGTTATGTGTCTCAATTTCCTTTAAACGTATAATGAACATGAAAAAAAAAATGACCTTATAGTTTCTTTGATCGAAATTTTATCTTTAAAAAAACTTTTCTTTTTGTAGTGATGTTTAATAAATATTGCAGTGAGTATTTCAAATAAATGATCTGATTTTTTTTTTTTTTTTTAAGAAACAGGATGAAAGAAATGTATCTTTTTCTTATTTTGAATTAAGCAAAAATGTAATTTGAATTTTAAAAAAATGTATTCACTTCTTTTGAAATTACATTCAACTGTGAATGCAATATATGTATCGCATTCTAGAAATTCCTTTCGCGTTATTTTTTTTTACTTTTTTTACGCCTCACAAAGTTTTCACTGGATTCAATGGATTTATATTATTGGATTTGTTATAGGAATTCTTTTTTCCATTTTCTTTATTATTGGTTAGACACATAATTCCTTACAATTTCCATAAGTAGTGAAATAGTTATTAAAAGTTTGTGTATGTTTATTATTAGATAACGATTAATCTATAGAATTTTTCAACCGTTTTCTGCCCTCCTGATATTTACTCTAATTTTTGATTAACTGCAATGTAAAGGAAAATAAACAATTATATTGAAGAGTAAAGTTTAAAATAAAGTTACGATTAAGTTGGAAAACAAAATAAATTTTGCTTTTTGGTAAGCTGTAAATCTCTTCCCATTTCAAGAAGAATAAAATTAAACAAGCATGTATTATTTTTTCAAACTAAAATTTTGGCAATCTTTTGATTAATTTTCGTAAGTTAATCATTAAATTAATATATCCTATGCAAAAAAATAATAATAATTTCAAAATATTGAAAGTACAAATTACGAATTAATAAAAATCGGCTCCTTTGGTTTAACGTTAGCTTGCGAATGTCAAGACTTAATGTACTTAATGGATCAAGAGTGTACCACCAAGTGGAGTCATCTCCTTCCTTTATAATATGGTAAAAATAAGAAAAATCGAATCAGGATCTGGGGGATCACAAAACAGGAAAAAAAAACAGAAGCCATGTTCAATCTAAGGCACAGAAGCGCTCCCCATCAGACGGGAATAAGCACTGTAAGAATCGAATGCACAGGCGTAACCATGCCACCAGCATTTTGAAGACAGTTGTGATTACACCGCTGAGTTGAGACCCTCTGCAGGGAGGACTTTTATGAAAAGTGACTCTAGTTTTCATAACACACATAGAAAACCCTGAAGAAACTTGTGCTGTTAACCCGTCCGAATCGCGCGGGAGTATTGACCACGGAGTGCTCATTTAGTGGACAGTGTTGAACACCAGATTGATTAGTAGCGTTTAATATTTTCGATATCTGCGTTCAAAGATTTCGAGGAAATCGGCAAAGAGTTCATATTTGTTCACAACCACTGCGCAATTGTGTAAAGATCATAACTGATACTTAATAACGGAAACAAACCTCGCAATTGTCAAATACCCGGAAAGTGTCCCTTACTTCAGTGTACCACAAGAGAGAAATAGATCGACATACAGTTAGCCCAGTTTTGGGCTTTGCACACTATTGACTGGATATTTTCCAACTTCGAGATATTTAGCGATCATCGGTTCATCAAGTGAACATACCAACGCAGGCCAGACTCTGGGCTTTCCAGAAGCGCAAAGAGTGTTTGGCGGCCCAGGGATTTTGACTGGGAAGTGTTCTTCCGAAATTTGCAAGCTTCAGATATGACTTCGTATGACCAGTTACTCCCGAAGATGGGGTGGGACACTTGGTGCTAATTGTGACGGCGCGACGTAGTAGGAACAAGGGAGGTAGACCTATCGAGCTCAGAGGAACGTGATGGTGGGCATATCAATTGTGATGCCAGAGGTCCAGGTTTTGCGCTCTGGGATGGCTCTACTGGCAAATGTTGGATTTGATTCGGAGGGCCAGACGCCATTTTTCCAAGTGGAAGTAGGGAGAGTATAAGAAGGTGATCATGCACACAAAAAGTGTCTTGTTCCGAAAATTCTTTTCCAAAGGATTTGTCACGAACAAGCTAGGCCAGATACGAATCAAGTGAAGACTCATACGTTGGTTCTCCTTTCGGGTGGCAAATTTCCAACTAGGTGGAATCCCAAGAAGAAATTTCGAGTTACCATTTCATACACGCTGCCGATGCTTTGCAGGTCGCAGCCATGAGGACCAATGAACCGGTATGTTTCTCAGTCGAAGAGCTAGAGCACAGTCGCCGAATGAGGCACTTAGCCACAATGGGATCAGCGTCGAGACCGTCTGTTAAGTCCTCCAGTTCCATCCTCATTGGTTACTGAGGTTATACATGCACAGCCACTGCCCAGAAACGCCTTGTTTCCAGGACCATGGAACATCGGAGGCATGGACCCGCGGAGCAGCGATCCTGGTTTCTACCACTCATACTGCCTACTACCGGCCCTCGGGAATGTTTTAGAGAAAATGTGAGCAACTAGGTTGACAATCCTATGAGAAACCTATGTTTTGCTCGAACAGATATCTTCCGTTTCAAGAAGGAGCTCAGTGTTGAGACATATCTCTCGATTGTGTTCTACCTCTACATTTTGTAGCATTTGATCATCCATAGGGAAAATGAACTCTATTTTAATGTAGGTGTATCACAAAGTCCTGCCTCTGTCCTACTCTCTGGTTGATTGTTATTAACAATCTTTCCAGGCGGCGCTCGGAAGCAGAAGCGAGGGCTGTTCAAGCCTTCGGTGTTGGCGTGTTCGATGTGGCACGTAGTGCAGTAGTTTTTAGGTTCACAGATGTCCTCCGCCTAATAATTGCAGAGTTCCACAGCTAAGTGACTGCATGCAACCTGGAGTTCAACTATGGCAAGTATTGCAACACGATCATTCCTTCTGCTGGCAGATACGTCAAAGTACCTTTTACTAGATCAATTCAGATGGACGGACCCAAGGTAACGTTCCGATGGAATTTGAAGTACCTGGGAATTACGTTCGATGCGAACCTGAGTTGAATGCTTCACCTAGACTCAACCCAGAAAAAGTTGTTCAAGTTTCTGCATAAGATTAGCCGTTTGTCAAAAGCCAGCTGTAGCCTAAGGTCGATTATCTGTAAGACACTTTACTCGGAGTGGCAGAGCGCATAGTCTTCTACGTGGCACCTTTCTGGTAAAACGGAAAAGTGGTGTTCTCAAGCAGATTACGCAGCATATAGTGAGGTCTCCTGTTGTGTATGTCAAAGTTATACGTATGTCACGGTTTCTATAGATGCGCTGCGTGTCTTGTCTGGGGGTTTTTCCGTGAACTTATGTGCAGACATAGATAGGTACTTTACGGTCCCAGTTCGTTGGCAAAATTGCGTTCATGGTACCAGGCTCGACTCTTAGTCGATCGGCCTCTGAAAGCCATATCCTAAATGTGAAGACATTTGGCAGATTCCATGAACTTTGGACTTCACTTAAAATACGAAGTGCAGGTATTACACTGGAAGATCCCAAATGCATGACGGTAGTTCAGGCTGCGCGTTGCCAGCTGTAGTCGAAGAAGGAATGGTGATGGAAAAATAGTTCCGTCTCACTGATGATCCAGAAGTTTTTGCGGACGAAGTCCACACGATCAAAGAAGCAATTACGGACTCAAATCGGAGTGGTCCTCTATGACCTCAACATTTACTCAGATTAGAGATCGGCGTTGCAAGCACTTAATAGCCTAATAAAAGGCACAGGGCTGTTGCCGAGATTCGAGACTTGGTCAATCGAAGTAAAGTCAAGTTACGTAAACACTGGGTACTTGATCATGTATAACATACTTACAAGGAGCTTGCGAATGCTCTAGCACATGTTTCTACTATTCGACCTAAAGTTGACTTGGAGATTAAAGCGACGTTCATGTATACATTTCTTTAAAATACTTTATTCATTTAGCATAGTATTATTGTATTTCGAAATAATAAGATCGTGCTTATAAAATGCTCATAAGGAAAATAGCACAGTATTTATTAGACGCACACTTATTTTCAAAATAATTGGAAAACTTACCTATATTTGACAGACAAAGAGCAGATACACATTGTTTTCCATTGAAAAATCTTTATAAAAATAAATGCTATTAAATAAATACTGCACTTTACCTTGTCATAACATAAAAATGTAGCCGATTAATCTTCTGAAAGTATTTTCTCCGTTTTGTTTAATTTTTGTAGCTGTGCATGATAAAAAAAAAATATTTAAAATATAACTATTTTTATTTTATTGATATTTCTGAATGAAAAAGGATTTACCTAAATATAAATATACGAAATTTAAAACCATTTTGGAAAAATCATTGCATGGGCTCCTTTCTAAAATATCGTGGCTTGTACGAAGCAAACAAAAGCCGCGAATAAAATGGATAGATAAATAAAGAACAAACAGCTATTTTCTGAAAGCATATCTCTTCATTCATTTTCTATGAACTTCTTAATCATATTGAACATATTTATTTAAGTAGATGAGAGATTCTCCTTTCTATATTTCTTATAAATATCTTATGACTAACTATAATAGAATCAGAAAGAAGAATAGTAGTTAGATAAAAGACAGTCAGTGGGTTTTGAAGAGAGACTGCTCTTTTAAAATTTCAAGAATCAATTAGGTTGTACCAGCATTTTATTTCATATAATGAATAAAGTTTCTTTATATTCAGTTCTTAGTGAAGTTTCAAATTTAATAAATTCGAGTATTGTTATATAATTATTTCTACTTGAATACGCGCCATATCGATTTGAAATATTTTTCTTCGCACAGCTGGTTTTTTGTTTTAGTCTAAGAAAAAACATTTATAATGCACTGAACATAAATAATTGAACGCTTGATGAATATGTGTGAAAAACATCAATAGTTCAAACAAAATTTTGGGAAAACCGCTATCTAGATTGCATAATTGTAAAAGAATTTCTAAATATTTTCACCTCATATTTTTTTAGTGTAACTTCTTACTCTATTCCCCAAGTAAATGATTACAGGAAAGGAAACTACACTTTATACAAAACTAAATATCTCCAATACTTTATTTACAAAATAAAAAGGATTCCCTGTTTTCGGTAGACCTTTAATTTATTAGGGTCACACTGAAATTTTTGAGATAGTGTTAAATAGAGCAAGTTATTTTACTGGATAATGCAAGTTAAAATACCTACTCTTAGGAGTATTCAAAGTACTTCCCTCCAAGATCAATGCACCTTTGTAGGTGAATTTTCCAAAGATTAAATGCATCAAATCATCCATGTCTTGGAATAGATGAAAAATATTCTTTTATAGCCTCGCCAATCTCCTCTTCGGAATGAAAACGAAGCCCGCGTAAAGTGTTTTTTAGATTAAAAAATAGCCAAAAGTCACACATGGCAAGATCAGGAGAATAGGGTGAATTTTTTATCACTTTGATGTGTCTTTTTTTTTCAAGTAATTTGACTGTAGTCCTTGCTGAATTAGAAGATGCACTGGCATGGTGAATCATGAGTCCCCTAGCATTCAACTCTTGAGAATTTCTGGAAGACACTTAGTGATGCATCAGTTAGCTCTAAATCTCTTCTGTCCCTCTAGTTTAATTGCTTTTACCAGACCTCTACTTCTAAAGAACACTGCATATATTACTTTTTTCATTGATCGGTTTTTTTCTCACCATTGTTGGTTTTGGATTATCTTCAAAGACTCATACTTTACTTTTTTGACGTGTTGGAAGGCAGGAAAAAAAATGTGCGCCTCATAAACAGTTATTATTTTATAATTAAGGTGATGGGCACCATCATTAAGTAATTTTAGGGTTTCTTTACTGATTCTGACATGCTCTGCTTTTTGGTGTTCTGTTAAATTATGGGGAACCCAACGACAAACTAATTTTTTCGTATGCAGTTCTTCATGAATAATTTTATGCATAGCTGTGGATCCAATGTTAAGTTCCTTCTGTATCATGTGGTAGGTACAACGGCTATCATCGATTAACATGTTTCTTACAGCCGTCACATTTTCTGGGACTACAGCTGTCAACGGTCTTCCTGTGTGTTCTTCATCCAAAATAGAATCTTGACCTCTTCTAAATTTCGTAAATCATCTGAATATAGTGGTATAATATGGAGCTTCATTTTCATATGCTGATTATGGACATTGAAGTCATTCTTCTTGATTTAGACCAGCTTTAAAATTATAGAAAATCATAGATCGATAATGCTCTTATGTCAACTCCATTTTCTCTTATTTCAAAATTTATTGTACGATAGCTAAATTGCAATTCTTGCCACAAATTAAGTCTGCCACAGTCTGCGGGCATAAAAGAGTTCAAATTTACATATCCGACCAATATGTATATATATATAGAAAATCGTCTACAGCAACACTGAAATTAAAGAAGTGCAAAGTTATGTGTACTTTGGGCAGGAAATATCATCTGATAATAGTATCATGAATGAAATCAATAGAAGAATAAGAAATGGATGGAGTGCTTTTGGGAAGAATAATATTATCCTGAAGAATAACATGCTCCTTTGTTTGAAAAGAAAAGTATTTAACTAATGTGTTTTGCCTGTGCTAACTTATGGAGCAGAAACATGGACGCTTCAAAACGGATGGTACAAATATTACAAACAACACAGAGAAGTATGGAAAGATGTATGCTAGGTATAACTAGAAGAGACAGAAAAAGAATAACCTGGATAAGAAGTCAGACGAAAGTTTTTGACATCATTGAAAGAATTCAAAGGTTAAAATGGAAATGGGCTGGGCACATTGCAAGAAGACAAGACAATAGATGGAGCAGAGATGTATCCCAGAAATGTAAAACGGCCAAGAAGACGACCTCAAGTAAGATGGAGTGATGAAATCAGAAAAGTCGCCGGTATAAATTGGATGACTAAAGCACTAGACTGGAAACATTGGAAAAATATGTGGGAGATCTACATCCAGAAGTGGGTTGAAAATGGCTGATGATGATGATATATTGCCGTATATCGTTTGCCCCTAACTCAAAAATTTCAGAGTTAGCCTATTTTTTTTTTTCAAAATAACACTTCTTTTTCATGAAAATAGACAATGCATAGTTATACATAAATACATTAATTGAAAAATTTACAAAACTAAAAATTAAGTAATATACAAAGTAAATAATTAAGCAAATAATGTAATATACTAAGGGGGGGGGGGGGTAAATAACTAAGTAAATAAAGTAATAAAATAATTAAATAAAGCAATAAATTGAGTAAAAAAAATTGCACTTTAATCTGTACCAGAAGAAAGTAGTCACCTTTGAAAATATTTTGTCCTGTTTATTTAGTTTTGGTGCAGTGTGTGAGAAGAAAAAGATATTTAAAATATTGTGGATTTCATTTTCCTGATACTTTTGAATAAAAAAGGATTTCTCCGAAGATAGATACGTGAAATTTAAAACCTTCTTGGAAGAATTACTGGATGGGTTCATTTCTAAAACATTGTGGCTTGTATGAATCATATAAAAAATGCGACTAAAATAGAGATTTGAATAAGGGAAAAAAAGAGCAAAATATAGTTATTTTCTGAAAGCAAAATTACTCATCCATTTTCTGTGCGCTTCTAAATAATATTCAGCATATTTATCTAAGTAGATAAGAGACTCTTCTAGCTACAATTCTTACAGATGATTTAAGAGTTACTGTAATAGAATCAAGAATGAAAAATAGAAGATGGAAAATTGACAGTCAGTGCGTTCTGTAAAGAAACTGCTCTTTTTTCCAATTTGAAGAACCAAATTGATTATAGAAACGATCTTTAGATAATGAATAAGATTCCATTTCAAAAATTATTTCTTAGTAAAGCTACAAATGTAATAATTCGAGTAGAAATAATAAGTTTATTTCTACTTTAATATATTCCATATCGTTGCAAAATATTTTCCTTCTTACAGATAGTTTTAATGCACTCAACAAAAACAATTGAACACCTAAAAGTTAAAAAAAAAACTGCAAAAGTTCTCCAAATAATATTATGAAAAACTGATATTTAAATTTGAAAATTGTACAATTGAAGAAGAAAAAAAAAATCTAGTCATTTTCATCTCATATTTTTGTTAAGATTCTTGTAAATTTATTCTCAAACAAAATTGTTACAGAAAGTGAAGGGCAATAAAATCAGGGCTTAATTTCTAACAAAAAAAGTACCGGAGCTCGAACATTCTGCAGTAATATCAAATGGAGTGTATTCCCTCATAACATGCACCCGCATATTTATAATTCATACATTATTTACAAAATTTTAAGCAATTTCGTCTTCAGCAAAATAAACTTTTTAATGTATTTTAGCCATATTTAAGGATTTACATATAACCTAATCCAATAAATGAAAGAGTAAAATTAATAAAATCAGGAGTAGGGCACCTTGAGATAAATCTACTCTCCAAGGATTTTTTGTATCAACAACACACGGATGAATAATAGTTCCAGTGAACTCCGAAGCTTAGTATTTATGAGCTCCGGTGAATTCCGACCAATGTTTACATATTCATTAAAATCAAAGAAGTATCGGAGCTAAGCTGCGGTGGGCTTCGGAGCAAATTAAGCTGTGGGTACAATTAATACTGTACTAAATATCTCCCCACTTCATTTTTATAAAAAGGATTCCCGGTTTCCGATAGAGCTTTCATTTTTAGCTCACAGGCTATCAAAGCCTGAGAGCTAATGTGCCCGCCCGCTCTGTATGTATGTATGTATATATGTACGTACGTACGTATGTATGTACGTAACGCGATAACTCTTGATAGAAACATCCGATTTGCTTCAAAAATTTTTCCTAGGTTCATTGTGATAAGGCGCTTCCCTGATTAGTTTTGGGAGTTCATTGGTTAAAGATAAAGGGGGAAAAATGGGGTTAGTCCACCCCCCTTAATTCAGATAAATGGGTTTTTCATGCAGAATGATTCGATTTGCTCCTAAGTGTGTATACCGGTTTATTATGTTAAGGAACTTCCCTGATTAGTTTTGTGGGTTCATTGGTTAAGGATAAAGGGGGAAGGGTGGCTAGTCCCCCCCCCCCTTAATTTATATAAACGGTTTTTTCATGCAGAATTATTCGCTTTGCTCCAAATTTGGTATACCTGTTTATTATGTTAAGGGGCTTCCCTGATTCGTTTTGGGGATTCATTGGTTAAGGATAAAGGGGAGGGGGGGTAGTTCACCCTCTTAATTTAGATAAATGGGGGTTTTTTGCAGGATTATTCGATTTGCTCCAAATTTGGTATACCGGTTTATTATGATAAGGAGCTTCCCTGATTAGATTTGGAGGTTCACTGGTTAAGTATAAAGGGTGAAACGGGGGCTAATTCCCCTTCACTTATTTTTTTGAGGGGCATTATTCTTTAAAATAAGAGTATGATATACAATTAGTGTGAATAGCCTGTGAGCTCAATGCCATCAGTTTAGCTGGGCATTTTTCTTTTTTCTTACTATATATTTTGTTTTTCAATAATAACATGAGAGTAGTCAGTTACGCCTTTGAAAATATTTCCTTTTGCTTATTTAGTTGTGGTAGCAGTACTTAATAAGATAAAGATATTTAAATTATTACTGCTTTTATTTTACTGATATTTCTACATAAGATAGGATTTCTCAACCATTTACTCATCCAATTATTCCTCCATTTTCCATGCTCTTTTCAATCAAATTGAATAATTTTTTTAAATATATAAGAGACTCTCTTATCTATAATTCTTACAGATGACTTATGTGTTGCTGTATAATAGAATCAGGAATGAAGAATAACAGATGAAAAATTGACAGTCAGCGCGTTTTGTAGAGAAACTGTATTTTTTTTTTCTATTTACAGAACCAAATTGATTATGCAATCTCTTGATATATAACAATCTGTTTTACATTATGAATAATATTCCATTTCTATAATCTTTTTTTAGTAAAGCTACAAGTGTAATAATTCCAGTAGAAGTAATAAAATTATTTCTACTTGGATATGAGACGTATAGGTGCAAAATATTTTTCTTCTTACAGATAGTACTTAGTTTCAACATAAAAAACATCATTTATAATGCACGCAACAAAACTAATTGAAAACTAAAGAGGTAAATGTGAAAAACTGCAAGAGTCCTCCAAATAAAATTTTGAGAAACTCCTATCTAAATTTGTAAATTGTATAATTGTAAAGAAGTTTCTAAACATTTTCATCTCGTATTTATAAAGATTCTTCTTGTTTTATTTTCAAACTAAATAGGTACAGGAAAAAAAAAATACAATTCATATAATACCAAATGTCATCACTATTTCATTTTCGATATAAAACAAATTCCCTGTTTCCGATAGACATTTTATTTATATTATAAATATTTGCCTTAAAAATAACACTTCTTCTTAATTTATTCTTTTCAAAATAATATTCCCTTTCAATAAAATAGATAATGCACAGTTGTAATATACCCATTGACAATTTTTACAAAAATAAATGCCACTAAATAGGTATTGCATTTTAACCTATACGAGAAGAAAGTAGTCAATTAATCTTTTGAAAACGGTTTCTTCTTAGCATTTAGTTTCCGTAAAAATACTTGCAAAGAAAAATATACTGAAAGTATGTTTTCATTTACTGATATTTCTGTATGAAAAATGTTTTCTGTGAAGATAGCGATGTGAAATTCAAAACGATTTTGGAACTATCACTTAATGGACTTATGTATAAAATATCGGGTCTTGTAAGGAACTGATAAAAGGCGAATAAAATAGATTTTAGTAACAGAACGAAACAAGAGTTGTTTTCTGAAAACGAGACTGCTCATCCATTATTATGGGCTTCTTAAACATATTGAATATATTTATTTAAGTTGATGAGAGTCTTAGACCGGGAGGCGACAGCAAAGACAATCACCTCATCGAGTTCATGGCTGAAATTCTAGAATTAATTAAAACTTGATTCGCATACTAAGGTTTACCATTCTGTTTTCCTGCTCCCAGTCCACCATGTTTTCATACCTTTGGGTGCAGGAAAACACAATGGTAAACCTGTGAGCCAACCCCTAAAATCGGGTTTTCAGATGTTTTCCACCAAGATATAACTTGGCAAACCGATTTCTTTTTAATATGCGAATCGAGTTTTAACTAATTCTAGAATTTCAGTCGTGAACTCGATGAGGTGATTGTCTGTGCTTCCGCCTCTCGGTCTATCAATAATTCGGAAAGCTGGCTTATGAGGAGTTATGGAGTCGTAAAAAAAATCGAAAGGTTAAGCACTATAGGCCAAGGGTTATTCGTTTAGCCAAGGGCCATACTTGTCCTGAAATTTCAGGACCAGAAAATTCTTCGGCACCAGTAATTTCTTATAGAAAATCTCTTCTTAAATAAGGCGAAATTTAGCGCGTTTAACCTAGTTATTAACCTAGTGCGTTATTTTTCTATGAAAAATCACTGATATTTGTCCTGAAAAATTCCCTGAAGCATACGATCGCTGGTTACAGCGTTAATTGAGGAACAAAGTGTATACGGCATACAAAATCGAAAAAAATATACCGCACATAACACCGTATATCCTCCACTACAACGCTACACTCTTAACTCAAAAGAATGAATTATTAACTCAACAAAAGGACGAAAAGTTTTACGCGTGTTTTTGTTCTTTCTGAGTATCTGTTTTATCAAAAAGAGACATTTTCTAAAAAAAACTGGTTTGCCAAATAACGCTTTTAGGAGTAGCATCCCCAGGACCGCTCATTTCAGATCGGAACAGAAAATATCTCTAAAAGAGCGGTTTAAGAAGCTTCCCCATTGGTTGAAATCCTGTAACGCGATATATAGTTTGGCAGAGGAAGGGCTTTGGCAGAGGGAGACCGTTTTGAAAAGGAGTCGCTTGTTTGTTTCAAACGTCAAAGCTTAGCGTTACCTACATGATAAAAACAATATTACAGTTATAATTTGATTGGTTTAAAAATGGTATAGAATAAGATAGATGGATTATGCCCATGGAAGCAGTGGGTAGGGGGCAATCATCACAAAGAACTGAATAAATTTCGTTTTTGTTTCCCAGCTAAAACCAAGACTGCTATCGGCGATTCTAGGATTTTACTAATACTGAAAATTCTAAGATAAAGTACGCTGTTTTACTTCATCTTTCTTGTAATTCCTTCGCCATTCCTTGTTGTATTTTCACATTGTATATATGATTTTTTGCGTTATTTAACGTTATTACTTTAAAACCGGAAACATGAATTTCTTAAATTACTGTTTTTCTTTTTTTTTTTTTTTTAATGCAACTGTTCCATAATTTTTATAATCAATAAAATGCCCTTAGATATGTAGTTTTCTCGTATTCAAATTGTGTAAAATTACACTAATTGGTATTTACATTATTAAACATATATCATTTTGTGCTTATATTATTGATTATCAATGTACTACTTTGCTCATGACACTCAGAAATATTTGCGGAACACAACCCATGATTATAAAAATTATTAAATTATTATTAACTTATAATATATGTTCTATTTTTTTTTGTTGTTTTTTGTTTCAGTAAGTACAAGTATTTAATAAATTGTGTTCAGTTAGATAGTTGTACACATCTACACTTTATTTATTATTTTTTTAATTGACACAGTATTATGTAAATAGTACGAAATGTAAAAGATAATTTAAAAAAGTATCAGAAAATAATAGATTAGTAAAAAATATGATTAATTTATTTTATGACGCAACTAGTTTTTTTTTTTTTTTTAATTATGATTTTGTGAATTTTTATTTTTGTGTTATACTTCGCTCTGTTCATATTCAAAAGTTTAACTAAAAAAAAGTCTACGGTTATGTAACACATGAATTCTATATTCGATAATTATTTATCTGTGTCATAAGCAAAATATATTAATAAGATATAATAATATCAGAAATAATTAAAGAAATCGACATTTCCGGATTAAAACTAATAACGTTAAAATTATATATACAATGTGAAAATATTAAAAAGAAGAAAACCATAATATAAGATAAAGTAAAATCAGAGTACTTCAGGATATTGACAAGTTAAAAAATCCTGTCTTGTTATAGCGCGAACCATCTTTTATTATTATTATTATTAGTATTTAATTTATCTTTCGGAAATGAAAAACAAAATTTCTTTTGTTCTTCTGCATCTGGATTAAAATAAACCAAAATGGAGTTTTAAAAATAATACATTTTGAAAACTGGGGAGTTATATATGTTAAAAAATAAAATTATAAAAAAAAATTCTGAAAATAAGAGGGAAATAACTTATTTTGCCTATTAAATTTGACAAAAAAGGGGGTTTAAAAATGACTTGTCAATAATGAGTGCAGTCACTCGTTTTGCCTATTAATTTAGTCGAAAAAGAGCGAAAACAGCTTATCAAAAAGGAATGAAAAAAACCACTCAGCAAGATGGATGAAATTCACTCCCATAGGATAAGTGCATTTTCAATACTGGAAAGGAGTGAAAATACACTCAGTCGGAGTTAAAATCGCTGAATTTTTTTAAGAGAATACTTATGAATTACTCTAATAGAATCAAGAATAAAAATAGCATTCTAAGAAAATGATCTATTTTTTAAATTTACGGAATAAGAAGAGTATACTAGCATTCTGTTTTATATCACTGGGATAATATTTCATTTCTATAATCATTTATTAGTAAAATTAGATCTAAAATATTTCGAGTAGATGTAATATAATCACCTCTGCTTATATGTGCAAAATGTAAAATATGTTTCTTCAGTTGTTTGTTTCAATGTAAGAACAGACATCTATAATGCACTTAAGGCTGTTCTCAAAATCATTGCTGAACAAACCGAAACTTTCTGACCCAATGACGTACACGTTTTTGAACGTAAAGGTATAAAATTGGCAGACCACACTATGGAAACGATTTGGAATAGAAATTATTTTTACATTTTTTGATAAATAAATTACCTATCGAGTTATAAGCTTTTTGGATCACGTGACAAGGCATTTTTTGCATTTCTTTTACTGGTTCTTCTGCTTTCATCAGGGCCTGATTAATGCACGGGCCTCCGGGGCCTCGGCCCTGGGCCCACCAATTTCAGGGGCCCACAAATTTGTGTGTATTTTCTCACAATTTAAGTTTTTCCATTGTTTGCATTTTATATTTTGGTCCCTGACGTAAAAAAAAAGTTTTACTGTAATAAAAAACCTCCATATTTAATTTTTCTGTAAATGTCCTTTTCAATTTGAGAGTACCTATAATTTTCAAAACTTACCGTATTCAGAAAATCAAATTTGGGGAAAATGCCAAAAACTGCATACTGTGTCTATTCGTTTCAATATAAACGAGGATTTTACAATGTCAGAATTATAGTTTAAAATGATTACTAGACTGTTAGGGAAAACACAATTTTTATGGTTTTGGATAGGGCGAGTTTTGAAAAAGACGTCCTCATTTATTCTGCAACATAAACTGTGGATCATAGATGTTTGTGAATTATACAAATGCTTATTTGAGAAAGTGGACGGTAATTCATTTTCTTGATTATTCTTGTAAGTTAATTTTTTTTGTAAACTTGAAACTTTCACCCAAACAACTTTGTCAACTCATCCAATAAATCTACTTTTTTTCTGAAAATGTCGCCGGGAATGGGGAGGTAGGGGGGCCCAACTTTTTAACAGGCCCTGGGCCCAACTTCAGCTTGATCGGGCTCTGGCTTTCATCGGGAAATTCGGTTCAAAACACTAACTTTGACACTATTTTCTGAAAAATCTATTGTGTTTACAAAAATAACGGAAGACGCCTTGAGATTACATAGTTTCTGAATAACAAAACCTGTCAATTTATTGCGTTTCCGAACAAAAATGAATTAAAACTTATTTTATAAAGTTGCCCCTTTGGATTTGAGAACAGACTTAATAAAAATAATTGAACAATTTAGGAGTGTAAGTCAAAAAACTACAAGAGTCCTAATAAAATTATAGGATAAAATCTAAATTTGAAATTTGTATAATTTTAAAGGAATTTCTTATCATTTTACCCCTTCTTTTAATGTCCCTTCTTCTTAGTCTATTCTTTTAGTGAGTCATTACTGGGAAAAAATACAGTCATCAAAAGAAAAAAAACACTCAATACATTTAACGCAGAAAAAAAGAAAGAAAATAACCATTCAATTGAGAATTTTGTCATCTCTAAATTATTTTTCGGTAAAAAAAAAAAAGAAAAAAAAATGCGGGTCTTGCTTGGTATTGAAATTATAACAAACTTCGGAAACTTTAATGTGAACACCCAATTTTGACATCATATTTGAATTTTAAAGTAATTTGTATCTTCGGATAAAAAACGGGAAGTCATTCGATGAAGTGTCTTAGGAATCATGCTGATGTAAAGATTTAAACTAATATTAATTTTTTAGTACCTTAAAACAAACTGAAATGCAGGTTGTTTTTTAAGCAGAACTCAGAAACTATTTCCAGAATGATTAGAAAATTTGAGTCCGCATATTTAAAGCTTTTAGAAATCAACTCCTGCTTCATTATCTTGTACTCAATTTATAGGTTCAATACATGTTTTTTTTTAATATTAATTTATAAAATTTTGATTAATTTTTCTTGTGCTGCAGTTTCAGCCTTACCAACATATGTGAGTGAGAGATGTTAAGCTGGTTGTCGCCCTCATGGCTTAAATGGTAGATCAGTTGCAGCTCTACTCCAAGGATTCCGGGTTCGATTCCCTGCTTGGATATTTTTCACTCTGTTGGTTTTAAGCTTAGTTAATAATGCGATATATCACATATTCAATAATCTCAAGCGTAATTTCATTGTTGTAAATCAATTGTAAAATTATATATGTATTCACCGATGCTGGGTTTATTTGTGTCTCATGTTTCGACGCAGGATTGTGTGCTCATGAAGACTGTTCCTACTTATGCTGCAGTTGCAGCCTTACCAACATATGTGGGTGAGAGATGCTAAGCTGGTTGTCGTCCTCATGGCTTAAATGGTAGAGCAGTTGGAGCGCTACTCCAAGGATTCCGGGTTCGATTCTGACTTGGATATTTTTCACTCTGTTGGTTTTACGTTTAGTTAATAATGCGATATATCACATATTCAATAATCTCAAGCGTAATTTCACTGTTGTAAATTAATTGTAAAATTAATTAAAATTATATATGTATTCACCGATGCTGGG
The DNA here is from genome assembly GCA_963932465.1 of Maratus speciosus. Taxonomy (NCBI): domain Eukaryota; kingdom Metazoa; phylum Arthropoda; class Arachnida; order Araneae; family Salticidae; genus Maratus; species Maratus speciosus. The sequence goes on along the minus strand of OZ010791.1, from coordinate 212,506,939 downwards.
TTTATTTGTGTCTCATGTTTCGCCGCAGGATTGTGTGCTCATGAAGACTGTTCCTTCTTGTGCTGCAGTTGCAGCCTTACCAACATATGTGGGTGAGAGATGCTAAGCTGGTTATCGTCTTCATAGCTTAAATGGTAGAGCACTTGGAGGGCTACTGCAATGGTTCCGGGTTCAATTCGCGACTTAGATGTTTTTCACTTTGTTGGTTTTATGCTTAGTTAATAATGCGATATATCACATATTCAATAATCTCAAGCGTAATTTCATTGTTGTAAATCAATTGTAAAATTATATATGTATTCACCGATGCTGGGTTTATTTGTGTCTCATGTTTCGCCGCAGGATTGTGTGCCCATGAAGACTGTTCCTTCTTGTGCTGCAGTTGCAGCCTTACCAACATATGTGGGTGAGAGATGCTAAGCTGGTTGTCGTCCTCATGGCTTAAATGGTAGAGCAGTTGGAGCGCTACTCCAAGGATTCCGGGTTCGATTCCCAACTTGGATATTTTTCACTCTGTTGGTTTTAAGCTTAGTTAATAATGCGATATATCACATATTCAATAATCTCAAGTGTAATTTCATTGTTGTAAATCAATTGTAAAATTATATATGTATTCACCGATGCTGGGTTTATTTGTGTCTCATGTTTCGACGCAGGATTGTGTGCTCATGAAGACTGTTCCTACTTATGCTGCAGTTGCAGCCTTACCAACATATGTGGGTGAGAGATGCTAAGCTGGTTGTCGTCTTCATGGCTTAAATGGTAGAGCAGTTGGAGCGCTACTCCAAGGATTCCGGATTCGATTCCCGACTTGGATATTTTTCACTCTGTTGGTTTTAAGCTTAGTTAATAATGCGATATATCACATATTCAATAATCTCAAGCGTAATTTCATTGTTGTAAATCAATTGTAAAATTATATATGTATTCACCGATGCTGGGTTTATTTGTGTCTCATGTTTCGCCGCAGGATTGTGTGCTCATGAAGAATGTTCCTTCTTGTGCTGCAGTTGCAGCCTTACCAACATATGTGGGTGAGAGATGCTAAGCTGGTTATCGTCCTCATGGCTTAAATGGTAGAGCAGTTGGAGCGCTACTCCAAGGATTCCGGGTTCGATTCCCGACTTGGATATTTTTCACTCTGTTGGTTTTACGCTTAGTTAATAATGCGATATATCACATATTCAATAATCTCAAGCGTAATTTCACTGTTGTAAATTAATTGTAAAATTAATTAAAATTATATATGTATTCACCGATGCTGGGTTTATTTGTGTCTCATGTTTCGCCGCAGGATTGTGTGCTCATGAAGACTGTTCCTTCTTGTGCTGCAGTTGCAGCCTAACCAACATATGTGGGTGAGAGATGCTAAGCTGGTTGTCGTCCTCATGGCTTAAATGGTAGAGCAGTTGGAGCGCTACTCCAAGGATTCCGGGTTCGATTCCCGACTTGGATATTTTTCACTCTGTTGGTTTTACGCTTAGTTAATAATGCGATATATCACATATTCAATAATCTCAAGCGTAATTTCACTGTTGTAAATTAATTGTAAAATTAATTAAAATTATATATGTATTCACCGATGCTGGGTTTATTTGTGTCTCATGTTTCGCTGCAGGATTTTGTGCTCATGAAGACTGTTCCTTCTTGTGCTGCAGTTGCAGCCTTATAAACATATGTGGGTGAGAGATGCTAAGCTGGTTATCGTCCTCATAGCTTAAATGGGAGAGCACTTGGAGGGCTACTGCTTTGGTTCCGGGTTCAATTCGCGACTTAGATGTTTTTCACTTTGTTGGTTTTATGCTTAGTTAGCAATGTGATAAATCACGTATATATTCATTAACTTATAATATATATATATTATGAAATTAATATTTTAAATCAATAATTATTCAAATTTTAACAGAAATTGGTTTTAAGAAGCTTTACATAACATCTTTTCCTTTTATACATTTTAAAAAGCACATTTTATTTGCATTAAATAAAAATTGTGTGTTTTAATTGGCGAAGGAGTAGGGGTAGATTTTAGATGTGATCATATATATCTGTTCAAAAGAAATAATCTGTGTGCAAATGTATTTCTTTTTTTTTTTTTTTTTTACAGTGCGTGCAAATAAAAAGACAGATATGAGAAAAGCGTATGCAAAGTTAAAAATCAATTGGAGTCTAACTTATAAATACAATAAATGCACTACACATTTTCAAGTTAATTCGGTTCTAGTTTGAAATTTTTCATGCGCATTGCTTTGTCTGATTCAGAGCTTTATACATTTTTTTTTTTAAATATGAAAAAAAAAATCGATTTTTTCGATCGATTTAAAACTGATGACGTTCCTCAATTTACTTAAAATTTAACCAATGAGTTGAAAGGTTTAGTAAAAGAACTACTGGAAAAAAGGCTTTCAATAAAGCTCTAGAAAAGCCTCAACTAAATTTCTATTTTGCGTACTCATAAAGGAATTAATAAATCGTTTCACCTCAAACTTTTGTAGGTAGCCCCTATTCTTTTTAATGAATGACCACAAAGATGACCACACTTCATATGCTACTAGATATCGCCAGTTTTTCATATAAAATACACTTCCGAAATTTAGTGAACTCTCCTCTTATATTACAAATATTTATTTTTTATATAATAGAAATTTGCAGCATAATAGAAGATGTACAGCCGAATAAAAAACGTGATCACAGCTTTCTAATTCTGCTGCAGATAATTGTATAAATATATGTACCAAGTGTCCTAAAAATGACTGATGGATTTTAAAATTACATAATTTGCAAACGGTGACAGATATTAAAGAAATTTTTGCAGGATGTTATGTAAGAAGTCAGGAGTTTTTATGCTGTGATTCTCAGTTTTAGTTACAAATAGCATCGATAGATGGCGCTGTAAGCAATAACCGCTAAATACAGGCTCGATTTTTCAGCCTCTTTCTTCTTCCATGCAAAAAAAGGAGATTAAAATGTATTGAATGGATCCCGCAGTACCAAAAATCGGTTCTGGGCTGAGCGCCTATTGCTCTCAGTGCCGTCTATTGTTGAAATTCGAACTAAAATCAAGAATCAGAGTACAAAATCTCCTGACTTCATACATAACCCTCATGCAAGAATTTTTTTCAATATCAGTCACCGTTTGGAAGTTATTGAATTTTAAAATCCATCAGCCATTTTTGGGACAGCCGGTATATATATAGTAACAAAACGACTGGTAATAATATATACTACTTAGAGCTATGCATAAATTATGCTCCCGTGGGTAAAAATTGAACCAACGTTAATTTATCAAATGGTAACATTCAATTTTGACACTTTAAGTGTGCTCTTTGTGTCAAAACACTCCAGAAAAGTATATAATTTATGCACTTGTTGTTGAATCTTTACAGACTTACAACAGAAAATTTGTTGAAGGCTTATAATTAAATTTAGAAAATAAAATTCAGATCTTAGAAAAGTAACGATAACTTTCAATTAATCTCTGAAAAAATTTTAACAGAAATTATAACTCAATGTATACAATAAAATTTTCGGGTGCTTTCCCAATATTTTCTTAATTTTATGACGCAAACGATAACAGGAGATGGTTGCTTTTCAAATTAAACTTTTACTATAGCTGGAAAGCTAATGTTAGAAAGAAATTTTAAAATCACATTACCATGTTTTCAATGACACTGATTTTATTATGTAAAAATTAATGTAGGTCATTATTCATATTTTTTAAATATGAATTTATTCATAGTTTTCATAATTAAAAATACAGATACAGTAAAACCTGTAAAGTTGACCACCCTTGTAAGTTGACCACCTGTCTATGTTGACCTCTGTTGTCAGGAACCAAATTTATCCTATACAAAACTATAAGACAAACCCTTTGTAACTTGACCACCTGTCTAAAATTCTTGTATCTTGACCACTGAAATTATACAAATTTGACTAGAACTATTATAAAATGCCCATCAAAACCCTTTATAACTTGACCATCCAAAAAGCTAACAAATCATGAATAAAAAAAAGTAACTCTCCACGAAATTGTTTTTTTCTTTTTAACTAGAATTTCTAAAAGGGTGAAATAGTTCTTAGCCTGGGAAATGCTTTTAGCAGTGATAGGTGTAGGTAAATAATTCAAGGCTTATCTATTCTTACATTGTTGCTCTTCTGGATTTGGCTTTTCAACTTTCCCCCTCCATTCTTTGATTCTAGATTTCTTTTTTCTATTTCCCATTCTCTTATCATTCCTTCCCTTCTTTCAATAACCCCAAGTGCTACTTGGTAAGCAGAAATATTTTTTTTTGTTTTTGTTTTTTATAAATTGTGTAATAACTAGTATAGTTTGAAGAATCGCTAATTGGCTGTATATTGACTGTTTTTTTTTTTAAATAAATAGTAGTAATACTAATTGATTTTAAAATTGATACAAAACTATTAATTCATTCTTGTAGTTAATCTTTTCTTTTATAAGGTGTTAGAAATATGCATGGTAATACAATATTATTTTAAAGCCTGTCAATAAATAAAATTTTTGTGGGGGGAAAAAATGATATGGTATGAATATTACGTAAAAAAAAGTAAATTTATCATCACCCTTTATAAGTTGACCACTGAAGTGCGGCACCGCAAGTGGTCAACTTACACAGGTTTTACTGTATAAAAGGAAAAACTAAATACTTTTCCAGACTGATTTCATCAAAGAAACTGTAATATAAATTATCAAAAGTGGGCGTTGATGTTTCAAAAATGAAAGTTGGAACAATTTTTAATATGTAGATGGTTTCCGAAGGAAACTTTATACATAGAATTAAAACATAATCAATTCCAGCCGAATTAGTTGGGATGATCATATTTTTATTCAGGACAATATATTGATAAATTTTTTTCATTGAGAAACTTTACATAGATATTTTTTTAAGTTCTGTAATTTGAACTGTCATTACATAATACAATACAGAAGAAAAAAAAATCAATTAATCTTTTTAAAATATTTCATCCTTAATTTTTAGAATTTCGCAGCAGTACACGAGAAGAGGAAAAAATACATTGAGAATATAACTGCTTTTATTTTGCTGATACTTCTGTGTGAATAACAATTTCTCTGAAGATAGAAATGTGAAATTTAAACCAATTTTGAAGAACCACTTGAAGGGATCATTTCTAAAACAACCGTATTTTGTATGAAGCAAATAAATTCAGCGAATAAAACGGATTTGTATGAAGTATAGGGAAAGAAAAACAGAAAACAGTTATTTTCTGAATGCAAGGCCTGCTCATCCATTTTCTATGCGCTTCGTAATCCTGTTGAGTATATTATTTATTTAAGTAGATGAGAAATTCTGCTGTCTATATGTCTTTACAGATGACTTATGAGTTACTGTAATACAATCAGGATCGGTGAATAGCAGCTGTATAAAGTACATGCAGTGCGTTTTGTAGAAGGATTGTTTTTCTTAAGATAGAAAATAAAATAATCTTTATTATTAATCTATTTCCATATTCATGTAAGTTTTGGATGGTCAAAATTTCCTTTCTTCATTTATTTCTTAGTAAAACTATACTGAAATACACTGAAAAGAAAATAATTATTTTTACTTGCGAATGTTCCCATATAGATTTAAAATATTTTTATAGGTATAGACATAATTTTAACTTTATTACTGAAAGAAAATAACTATTTTTATTTGAGAATGTTCCCATATAGATTTAAAATATTTTTACAGGTATAAACATAATTTTAACTTTATTACAAAAAGAAAATAACTATTTTTACTTGAAAATGTTCTCCTATAGATTTAAAATATTTTTATAAGTATAGACATAATTTTAACTTTCTTACTGAAAAGAAAATAACTATTTTCCCTTGAGAATGATCCCATATAGATTTAAAATATTTTTATAGGTATAGATATAATTTTAACTTTAATCTTTCTAAAGAAGAAGGTATTGGAATCTAATTTTTTTTTGTCTTTCGGTTTTCGACAGATTTACACGTTTTAGGGGTCAGAGATCCAGAAAAACACGTTTATACAAAATGTCTGTCTGCCCATTCGTATGACCGTGTGTCCTCTTCGTATCATCGAAAAGTGTATGAAGTTATGCATAGAAATAAACCAATTTCTTTTTGTATGTTTTTGGGTATGGCCAGTAGGTACTCATTGAATTTGGACCTATTCCGCTAGAAGGGTCCGCTGTAATAGCGATTTTTGTGCCATTTTTATTATTATACCATCGAAAAATGTATGGAGTTATGCATAGAATTGAACCAAATTTCATGTGTATGTTTTTGGCTATCCCACGTTAATTTCGTAACAATCCACCGGAAGGAGGCGCTCTAATAGCGATTTTTCTCGATTTTTCATAGCTACATTGTGCATCGGCTGCTCATGCAGCGACGGACAATTCGCATCCATCTAACCAGGTGATTCTCAAGCTACTCATGTTCAATAGAATAACGAAAACGATTGATTTTATTAAATACTACGATTGATATTAACTCGTTTTTATACCGATTAGTAAAATGAAGCAAAAACTGAAGATGAAAATCAAAGTTGGCGTAATATTGAAGTAATGACACTGAAGTATTAACATGCGTAACAGCTTTTTGAAATAATATGTATGAGAAAAAAGAAAGGTTTGGGATTGGTACATACGACTAGTTTTAATATTAGAAAGGCGCATTCATAATAAAGCTCTTAACAAAAATAATCAGACAGTGAGAGGATTTAAAGGAAGAGCCAGAAGAATGTTGATAAGATATCGATGATCTGAATTTGAAATTTGTATACTTGCTTAGAAATTTTGAAATCTTTTTACCTCAGAGTTTGTATAATAAGGCTATTTTACTTAGTGTTTACAGTGAAAAAAAAAATTCTCTTATGATATCACTAAATGTCTCGTTTCCAATATAAAAAGGAATTGCCTGTTTTCCCAATTACCTGGATTTTTTACAAATACAGGCTGATTCATAAATAAGTATACAATTTCAACGTACTTTAAAACAGGATAATAAAATATTTCATACTACACGTAATAGAAATGTATGAGAATGTTTTAAGCATTTATAAGAAGAATCACGTTAACCGTTAAGCATATACATGGAATCATTGACACATTTCTATCAAAACGCGAGTTAAGATAACTGAATCGAATACAGAAGTAGTATTTGTAATAAACAATCAGTATAGCTGGATCAAGAAAAAAAAGAATGAACAAATGCCAGAAACAATGTAAGGTATTTTCCTCTACTTGTAATGAAGCTATAGTAGAATGTTTCAAGCTAGTAGATATAAATTGGGGGTTCAACATCAGCGGCGTACGCGGCGTGACCTTGAATGACCTCTGCGTTTCCTCTGCATGGGGTATGAAGGTCATGCGGCGTACTCTTGAAGGCGGGGTCAAGGTGATGCGGTGGTGAAGGTGATGCGTCATCTTATAGTATGAGGGGTTATTTTGAGTTTAATTATTTTACTAATGATAATTAATTTTAATTGGGGGACTTTAACTTTTTTAAGGGTAATTTTTGAAGATTGAAATTTTTAGAGATTCATTTTTTTTCTCACCGTACTACAGTACTTAGGGATAATTTTACATTTGAAAAATACATTAACGATAATTAATTAAGAAATTTTAATTGGGGGACTTAAATTTTTTGGAGTAATTTGGACAAAAAATATATCTAACATGCGTAAACAACCCTGACTGATATTCTACCTTTGTATATTTACAAGCTTACTGTTTATTTTACATTCTTCTAATTTAACACCATTTCACAGAATTCGTCAAATGCTATCTCCACAGTATATGTTCCACTCTAAAAGATTATATCGAATTCACATTAAGTAGAGAGAAGGAATAGCACTGGACTAGGTGATAACGTTGACATTGAGTTACCAACCTAAAAGCTTTTATTGGACATCACTTAATAGAATTAACATAAAGTACCTTTATGCAGATGGTTCTTTAATTTTTCCCGCCAGTATATATACAATGACAGAGCGCGGCTTGAGCGGGTCAGAATCAATTCCCGATTTAGTCCTTTCTCCACAACTTTTAGTCAACTAGCAGGATTTAAGTTCTAGTGTCTTTTGTTACTCTCAAATTACTAACCCTACCAGGCCAATTAATTAAATAACCATGTTATAGGACGAGTACATCGGGTTGCAAGAAAGTTTGCATGTACCCCCGATAGTATGTATGATAGTATGAATGTGTGCAATAACGGCTGTATGCAGAAAGGTTATATTGAAAGTGTGCATGCCAACTCGAATAAAATTCCATAAGTATGTTTGTATGTAAGATTAGTTATACTACTTAGTACCCGTCAAGATTTGACGGTAAATAACTTGAATGTTTCATTAGAAACAGTCTTGAATTTTTAATTAGATGCTTTTAAATTAATTATTGAATGACGAATTACGTGACGAATTTCTATATTGCATGAGTGATTCTTATTTCTTTAAGGCGATAGATGGTGCTGCCAGTCTAGCCTATTCAATGAAGTGACAGAATTTTATGTTAATAATTTACAACTAATTATTCTTGCTTTTTATCAGAAATTTACCTAAAAACACCGGGTAGAGAATTTATTTTTACTTATTACTACCTCATTTTATAAAAATAATAATATATATTTTCATTTATTTATTTATTTATTACAACTACACGGGCATTAAAAGCGTCCATGAATTTTATTTTTATCTGTCTCATTCTCTAAAAACCTAAATTTGAAACAGCTAACGATTTATTAACGACAACTTTGATACAGCTAACGATTTACAATATATATTTTTTATTACTTGAATTTTATTTTACATATTTATACATTTTTTAAAATATTAAACCCGGATATCAAGGTAATTTCTTTCATAGCTCTTATACGAATATTTTTTTTTTCTTTCTATTTTATTTTTTTTTACGCAGATGAATGACATACTTTTCTTTCTGACATACACACATATATATTCTTGATAATGATCAGAAAATATAACGAAAATTTTAGATCAGCTCAATTTATTTAATTGATAATTACATGCAAAATATTTTAGCTTAAAATATTTTAGCTTAAATATTTTAAATATAAAATCATTATTTTTTTTTAAATATTATTGGGTGTTAAATTTCATTTAATTATAAAGCGTTCAAATAATAATAATAATAAAAATAAAAATCACATAACTTCTCTTCCTAATAAAAAATGTCATTATTGAAATGAATTACCGACAAAAACATTACGCATTTTGCCATGCTTGAGTTCGAACCTGCGTCCTGTACAAAAATTCAGAGCTATAAAGTGCTGTGTTAACGCGCTACGCTAGCGGGAACTCGTTTAACTTCCTTCTAAATTGAAGAGGTTCGAAAATCTTGACACATACGAATGTCTCGAATTTGAGTTCTGATCTCACAGAAATAGTTTTGCGTTTTAATATTTATACGTTGTTTTTTCAAAGAAGTAGCTACAACTTAATATGCTAGTTTCCTTCGTGTCTAACTATTGGCAATTCATAAGACAGACCACAGTCCATAACCTTTAGCGTTAAATCACTGTGTTTATCTTCTGTGTGTAAAATGACCAAAACAATATGACACCCACAAAATACACAAAATAAACTGTACCTAGCTCTTAATATAGACACAATACATTTTTAAATTGTTAATAATGCTGAAAGAGACTAATAATATTTACTTTGTGAAATAAAGAAAAGCTTGTTTACAGTAAGATCGAATATAGCAGACGAACTTACAACAACTTCGACCTGTAATGTGATAGTTCAACTGAGCGAGCATCTTTGCGCATGTGCAGTGCGTCACTCCAAAGGCAGACTTGTACTTATATACTGCGCATGCGCAACTGTAGAATTTTAATTTTAAAATTACGGTTAATTAATAAAACCTTTGAACAAACGAATGGACGATAACAAATCTGTGGCCAAATATCTTTCATTTAAAAAAAGATTGGTATAATTTGATGCAGTAATTTCTTCTCACGGACTGTCGAAAGAAAACGCCTAGCGTTTTAAATATATAGATGTTTTTCTTTATAGTGCTTAAAATAATATGTCTAACATACTAAACCTTCCTCTTAAAGGAACATTTTTCTCAGTAGATGGCCTAGTAGTATATTATTATTATTATTATTACTTTCTCTTTGAATGCAGGATATTTTTATGTAGTTAATTTAAATAATCTTAATTTGAATAATTAGTTTAGCAAGTGTACTGACTCATGAACTAACACACGAACCTTCCCCGCCTCTCACGAGTTTCAGTGCGAATGCGGTCCAGACGGCTTGTATAAGTTCTATGTAAGAGTCTAGTTCACCTCTTTTTTTCTGACCACGTATTTTTATTAGGTGCATTGCGGTGAATGCTGCTCGAACTACCAGGCCCACTCCAATGGGACGGCCAAAGGAGATACTTTTTACCTGGTGAGGTACTGTAGAAAGGAGGAGTCTTGTCTCCCTCTACAACGGCAAAGTCTGTCACGCAAAAAACATATATCTCAGTTGCAACTTATCTATTAATATTAAGCGGAAACCGCTTTGTTTGATTCCCCTACTATCCAGTTATTCTCCAAGTTAAGTTCATACCGCCCATTCTGCCCCAAAACATCCATTTATGTCCACCAAAGATAACGATGTAAATCACTGAGCTGTGCAGTGCCAATTCAATATAGTTAATAGCAATCTAGAATCAGCCAATACAGCGAACTAAAGTAATTTACTAAATAGCGCGCAGCCGTAACAGCCAAGGAGCTAGTCGAGTTGGTCGCTGCCATTTGGTATGTTTGTAAAATAAAAGAAGTTGTTTCACTATGTGATTATGATATTTATATTGTAATTATCCGGCCTCTACGAACCTTGTGACAAGTCTAAGAGGGAAGGTGAAATAACTTAGTACTGTTCTGCAACCATGATCTTATTGTTTTAAACCCCATTTCTTTATACTATGATGAGAAAAATGGAAAAGTGTATTTTACTGTTTCATTTTCTTAAATACTTTTTTCTCGTTTTCTCATTTTGTGAATTTACTTTATGTTATTCTCTCCTTGTAAGTGTTTTATTATTTATTCCGTACATGGGTTCATGCTGTTTAATTGTTGCTATTGGGATATATTCGATAAAAAAATACTGCTGTATTATTCTCTGTCTTCATGCATAGAAATCAATCTACAAAATGTAGTACTCTGTACTATGTAGTTTTCCAAGCCCCTGTTAAAGATTACCAGCGTATAAATCTTCTCTAAATAAAGTAGACAAAAAAAGCTATTTCTCATCTAGTTAAATAAAGGATGCATTCAATGTGATTAATATGTATGTACATGGATCATTTCTTAAGTTACGAAAAAGCTATTTTAACTTTATTTATTTTCAGTTAACCTAAACCATGTAACTAATCAGTCAAAATTATAGCACCTGCAGTAGAAAAGGAGTTTTGCGTTCTTGAATTGAGCAAAAAGGAATCTATAACTGTTTTGTAATAGTGTTTTTCATCAAGGTTCTAAAAAACCTCCCAACTAAAAAATCGATTTAAGATTAGCATTATAAATTTGCAATTAGGGCTGCGTGTGTAAATTTAAAAGTCCTGGACGACGGTGTGTAACGGAAGATGACATTGGTGCAGGATGGCACTGACAACTATATTTTCCAGTTGAATGGTGCACAACAGCATAATTGCGCAGAATATTTACTTCGAGTTTGCATGTGTTGCTCAACAGTTATCAACAGCATAATTATACGCTCTACACGTTTTGTAATTTTTTAAATAAAAATTAGGACAACTATTGCAGTGATCAAATATATAGCAGTGATAAAAATGGTTTTTTTAAATTCAATATTAAAAAATATAATAAACCAAATAAGTGTGCCGTACCTTGTTTTTAGTTAGTTCACTCTGAATAACAACTGTCGCGCTAGTGTCTATGTGTTTTCCTCCGTTTAAAAAAAAATCATTGCGGTATATGGAGGAGAATATTGAAAGTGACTATAGAACACGTTTCTCATGAGCTTATCGCGCGAACTAGAAGCCAATGATCGACTTTCTCTCCAGAGACTTCACAACAGGTGACTTTTTCCTATAAAAGTACGTAAAAGGAAACAGTCGTGCAACTAATGACGCACAAGAATGTTCTTAAAAGAGCTTGAGTAGATATAAATTGGGGGTTCAACATCAGCGGCATACGCGGCGTGACCTTGAATGACCTCTGCGTGTCCTCTGCATGGGGTATGAAGGTCATGCGGCGTACTCTTGGAGGCGGGGTCAAGGTGATGCGGTGGTGAAGGTGATGCGTCATCTTATAGTATGAGGGGTTATTTTGAGTTTAATTATTTTACTAATGATAATTAATTTTAATTGGGGGACTTTAACTTTTTTAAGGGTAATTTTTGAAGATTGAAATTTTTAGAGATTCATTTTTTTTCTCACCGTACTACAGTACTTAGGGATAATTTTACATTTGAAAAATACATTAACGATAATTAATTAAGAAATTTTAATTGGGGGACTTAAATTTTTTGAAATTTTTGGGACATTGATTTTTTTTTTTTTTTCGTCGTACGAGGGGTTATTTTAAGTTTGATATTTTTTCATTAATGATAATTAATTAAGAAATTTTAATTGGGGGACTTTAACTTTTTTTGGGAGTATTTTTGAAGATTAAATTTTTCATGGACATTGAATTTTTTCGTCGTACTGCAGTATGAGGGGTTATTTTGAGTTTGATTTTTTTTACTAATGATAATTAATTAAGAAATTTTAATTGGGGGACTTTAACTTTTTTCGGAGTAATTTTTGAATTTTTTAGGGGTCATTGATTTTTCTTTTCGTCGTACGAGGGGTTATTTTGAGTTTGATTTTTTTTACTAATGATAATTAATTAAGAAATTTTAATTGGGGGACTTTAACTTTTTTCGGGGTAATTTTTGAATTTTTAGGGGTCATTGATTTTTCTTTTCGTCGCACGAGGGGTTTTTTGAGTTAGATTTTTTTCATTAATGATAATTAATTAAGAAATTTTAATTGAGACACTTTAACTTTTTGGGGGTAATTTTTGAATTTTCATGGACATTGATTTATTTCGCTGTTGTTTAGTACGAGGGGATATTTTGAATTGGATATTTTTTTACTAATGATAATTAAGAAATTTTAATTGGGGGACTTTAACTTTTTGGGGATAATTTTTGAGACAGAATTTTTTGGGAGATAGATTTTTCTTTTCGTCGTACTCCAGTACGAGGGGTCATTTGTACTTTTAAAAATTAATTTAGAAGTTTTAATTGGGAGACTTTAATTTTAGGGAATAATTTCTGAGATAGATTTTTTTTTTCTGACATATATTTTTTAGCGCACTTGAGTTTTCGGTGTTATTTTTTTGTTATTTAGTGTTAGAATTTTTGTCTGCAAATTTTTTAATAGTGCTGCCCCCACCCGTGGCTGAGAGGTTATGCTCACGAAGCTAATAGACCTGAAGTGTTGGGTTCGATCCCATTCGCGCCCGTCGGCCTAATCGTTCGGAGTTTTGTTTAAGCCATGAATTTGCATGCGTAAATATGGGTTAGGGTACCTTAGAAAGACCTACACGAAGGACACTCCCCCCTCGGGCCTAGTGTAGATAATCGCCCGTCAAAATCAACCCACCTTTTAAATAGTGTTAATAAATTTTAGAATTTTTTTTTTTTTTCTGAATACGTGTTAGATCGGTGGTTATGTTTTCGCGGATTTAATCATAAATAGAAATTGTTAGGATATTTTTAAGGATATCAGTTTTCGATTTGTTATGCAATTTTTAGGCATGTATTGCTTAATTTATATGAAAATATATTTTGAAAAAAAAAAAAAAAAAAAAAAAAAAAAAAAAACATGAAATGCCATTCATAAAGATATTAGGAAATGTATACCCCCTACCCCTAAATGAATATCTATATATTTGTAAAATATGGGGTTACCTATTCAATGGTTCGTTTGAATTTGTCCCTTCAAATTTTATTGACGCATGTTTTCTATTTTTAAACAGTGCCATTATAAATTATCTAGATCTATTTTTCAAAACTAGAAAATCGATTTTTAAACATATATAATTTTTGAATGTTTCTATTAAAATACTTTGAATTTTTAATAAGATTTTGGGAAAAAACGCATTTTTTACAAATTTTCGCTAATATTACGCTTTTTAGAATAAAACTATTAAATACATAAATTTACCAAAAATTTAACACACTTTACTTAAAATGACTTTCAGAGCCTAAAAAAACGCGTGTTTCTGTAGGAAAATGTCTACTATACTGAACCGTGGTCATCGTGCGTTATCTTTGGGAACACTCAGAAGTGAATCACTTTATCTAGATAAGGGGTTTTCCTTTATATCGTGATAGGATATTAGATTTTAATTTCGATTGACTAATGGTGGGGTACAAATTAAGATTTTCAAATAATTAATTTAAGATTTTTATTATCTCACTGATAGCGAATTTAATGAATGAATAATTAATATTACGTCACACAAAACGAATTTTTTGAATAATTAAGATTTAATATTGCGTCACAATTTTTAAATGATTTTATTAATATAAAATTTTTATCCAATTGGGGGTCATTTTTTTCTTATAGATTTATTTTAAATAAAATTGGAATATTCATTTAGTAATACTATATTAACAATTTAATGCATGTGCGACATTTCTTTTGGATAAAATTAAAACTATTTTCTAATGAGACCTTTAAAAACGGATACTTTTTTAACTAATTCATTAACCGCGAGAATACTTCAAACATGTCCTTGATGAGTCATCACGAATAACACTCGAAAACATGAAAGTTTTAATAAATATATTGAGGTTTATGAAAAGTAACACTTATTGAAATTTATTTAATATTTGAAATAAACATTACGCGCAGTGACCGTCACGCATACATTTTAAAATATAGATCTAGTTCAAATTTTACTAAGTTTCGTAATGGAGGTCACGTTATACCCTAACCAATCATACTATTTAGTCAGGGATTGCTATTTTGGAATTATCTAAATTAGTTACAAAACTTCTCATTTTTTAATAACTACACTAATCATAAGTCTTGTTTAATCAAATAAATATAATTTTTATCGTTTTTGTTACTTAACAAGATATAAATACCTTATACATATGCTATATTGATTCTGGTTTAGTTTAGTGCATATAAATTTTAACTAATATTTTTCTTTTAGTAGATATAACAATATTCGCCAACATATATATATATTTTTAACATTATTCAAATTTCGCACAAACCTTTAAATAATTTTGGAAAAAATATTTCATTTTTAGAAGATTAACCATAATATTAATTTTAAACCTCTTAATTCTTTTTTAATTGAGGTAGTACGATAGAAAATTAATATATTCGACACAATAAAGAAATTACTAATTCATATTAACAATGATTTTAAGCATTATGTTAAAATTCGAGATTTTTCATTTACAAATAATTTGAAAAATAAAACATTTAAAAGTAAATTGACTTACTTGTATTAATTTTCCATCTAAATCCAAAAGGCTTTCAAACAGAAACAACACACCACATACAGTTTTGTGTCACTATATGAAATGAATTAGGATTTTTCACCCCAATCTCTTATCTCTGGGGTAATTCCTAGAACTGACTCATGCGATTCGCACAATATTACATCGTAATTTGAATCTAAGAACAGTGTTAATGAATTTAATATGATGTGTTATTAATAAGGGATTAAATATAATGTGTAATTAATAAGGGATTTAGTTAATTTGTTTCGTTATTAATTAAAACCTGAATATAATTATGTCTTTTTAAGTCTTATTTAATAGAATAGGAATACTTTTAAAATTTTCAGGAGGTTTTTTTTAGAAACACTTTTTAAGAATACTTTTCTTAATGAATGTGTAATTAACATTTTTTAAATTAATTAATTAATACGTAATTAAATTTTCAAAATTAAAATAAATATAAAATAGAAGAGAAATTCTTTTCAAATTTATTAAGCAAAATACAAGTTATTATTAGGTAATATTTCAAATTGCTGCAATTTTTAAACATGTTGAGTTATCACTGAGAACTTAATATCGAGGTATTTAAATAGTAATGCTAATCAGAATTTGAAAAAAAAAAAAGAAAAATAGTAAAAATAATTTTGATATTAACTAACTTGCATAACTTGCTACAAACATGACTTTCTTTTGAACACACTAGAATGGGATTGAACTTTTAAAGACATATTTATCTCACATATTTAAAATAAAGACTTGTGCTAAATTTTCAACGAAAATATTTCTCATTTTTAAGTTAACTTCTTTCATTGAAAAAGTTCTATAATTGGAAATTTCACATACAAATTTTTCTCACATGGAAAAAGACTTAAGTAATTGTATTAGAATAAAAACTTATCATATGAAAATTTTACTTGTGTAAATTGTATTTAAAAAAAAACTTATCATATTAAAATTTTTTATAAGTTAATTATTATTATTAAATCTATGTCTCCCACCACTCACTTTTTTTATAAATAAATATTTATCACTTTTTAATGGAAACAAGGATGGTAGGTAAACCTTTCGTTTTATATTTTAAAATTAATATGAGCCTTTTTTTTTCAGTGCGACTCCTTCAAATTTAAAACCCTTTGAAAGCTTTTATAGGGATAACATAAAAAAATCGAAGTCTCCCATTTCACCAATAAAGGATTTGTACTAAATACACTACAGACATTCTTGTTTTAACATGATTTGAAAAATTTTAATTCAAGTTCTTTTGAAAACTTTACTTATTTCATAGGAAGAAAAAAAAACCATGCATTTATAAATTTTTAGTTTCACATATTATACACTAAATAAAATATATATTAAGATAAAACATTTGCAAACTTATTTATAAAAAGGAAAGACATAACCTTATTTCACTTTTTCGTTAAGCATATTTTTAATTCACAAGCAGGCTTCACACATATTACTTAGCACACAAGTTACTTCAGCGAAAAATCCCTTTTCCTTATCTAAATGATTCATACCTCCCTCATGAATACGTTATACAAACGATGTATTAGTTTAATGAATATAAATTTTAACTGAATCCTTTAAACTTTATTTGATAACATTCGATCATTTTTATATTTCAAAACGAAGAAAAATTATTGAATATCACCTAACAAGCATATACTTTTACACTAACATGTTATAAAAACACTTCTCAATATTCAAATTTTATGATATTTCGACATCTCTCGCCAAGATTTTTAAGAATGAAAGACTATTTCGTTAGAATATTTAGCTTTTTGTATACAATTTTAGCAATAAATACATAATGCACTCAACTTTACTTTGTCATTAAACATTAAATTAATCCATCGCATAGCAATTCAAACTTAGGATTTTTTTATTTAGGGTAGATAAGTATACATGTATATATATATATATATATATATATATACATGTGCATATATGTGTGCATTTGTTAATGAGGGAAAAATTTAAAAGGTATACACATTGAAAGTTAATAAAATTATTTAAAAAAATGTATAATATTTTAAGAGAGTATTAAACATTTTAAGACAGTATTAAAGATTTGAACAACTGATAAAAATGCTTTGAAAAACATTTAAAATTATTTAAAATGTTTTTTTCATATTTTAAAGTGGACAAATTTTAATACATAGCTATGTACATACAGGCATTTGAGCTATATACATACATGCATTTGACCTTTGTTAACAGAACAAATGTTTTATATATTTCGATGCTATTTCCAAGTTAGTCAATTTATACTTTTGAATATGCATATACATATATTTGTAAATTTTAATGTTTTCTCTTAAAACTGACTAGTTATTTATCCTAGCATTATCCTATTATTATCCTAGTTATTTATCCTACATTTATTAGCACAAAAAACCCAACTGCTTTTCAAACGACTGTGTGATTATCAAAACAACCCAAATCCTTTTATCTACACATATGCAAACATTTTAATAAACTAGAGGCCACATTTTCAATCGAATAAAACAATGACTAATCAAATAGGTTATATCCTAACTTAAATTATACCTTTTATGTGATATTGCTAAACATGCTACTACAATGTCTAATCAAATAGGTTATGTCCTAACTTGAATGATACCTTTTTTGTGACATCGCTAAACAAACTTCTAACTTGTAAAAATAGCATGATAACTTGTTTTCACTAGACAAACTTAATAATTTTCGTAGGTTTTATAAAATAATCGACATGTTTGGTTATCTCTCATCATAGTTTTCTAAAATATATCCAAAAAAGTTTGCTACTATTAAAAAACATGCTTTTAATTCAGATAGTTTTCACTCTTATTATTTAAAAACATATAACACAAAATATTTTTATTAAATAATCACTATTTTTCACAAGTTTGCAATATTTATATGCTAATTAGGGTTAGTAGTATTCAGACTTAAAAATATCTTTATAGATTGAATCTGAAAATTTATATGTCTGACAATCCTTTGACTATTTTTAGTTAAAGTTCGTGTCATGAAATATAACCGCAAAGCTTAAAATTATACTTTGCAGTTTTCTAACTATTAAAAATTAATGTTTTAAAATTCATTAAAATTTGAAAAATTATTAAATACTATTACATTTTAGTTTTTAAATTCATTTTTATATAAAAACACACAAAATAATAATACTTATCTAATATGGCAGCTAGCAGTCTTAAGCGCAACCTTCTATTTCAAAAACTAAAAACGAAATGAATAATTCTAAGTCCTTATCAGCTAATCTTATCAACTGATTAGATCTAGTCACATGATATATGACATCACTTATCACTAATGACGTAGGGGTTATCACGTGATCGGGAATCCCCATAACGTGATAACCCCTACGTCATTAGTGATAAAACGTCATTAGTGATATCATATACCATGTGATGGGGATTCCCGATCACGTGATAACCCCTACGTCATTAGTGATAAGTGATGTCATATATCACGTGACTAGATCTAATCAGTTGATAAGATTAGCTGATAAGGACTTAGAATTATTCATTTCGTTTTTAGTTTTTGAAAGAGTAGGTTGCGCTTAAGACTGCTAGCTGCCATATTAGATAAGTATTATTATTTTGTGTGTTTTTATATAAAAATGAATTTAAAAATTAAAATGTAATAGTATTTAATAATTTTTCAAATTTTAATGAATTTTAAAACATTAATTTTTAATAGTTAGAAAACTGCAAAGTATAATTTTAAGCTTTGCGGTTATATTTCATGACACGAACTTTAACTAAAAATAGTCAAAGGATTGTCAGACATATAAATTTTCATGTTTAATCTATAAAGATATTTTTAAGTCTGAATACTACTAACCCTAGTTAGCATATAAATATTGCAAACTTGTGAAAAATAGTGATTATTTAATAAAAATATTTTGTGTTATATGTTTTTAAATAATAAGAGTGAAAATTATCTGAATTAAAAGAATGTTTTTTAATAGTAGCAAACTTTTTTGGATATATTTTAGAAAACTATGATGAGAGATAACCAAACATGTCGATTATTTTATAAAACCTACGAAAATTATTAAGTTTGTCTAGTGAAAACAAGTTATCATGCTATTTTTACAAGTTAGAAGTTTGTTTAGCGATGTCACAAAAAAGGTATCATTCAAGTTAGGACATAACCTATTTGATTAGACATTGTAGTAGCATGTTTAGCAATATCACATAAAAGGTATAATTTAAGTTAGGATATAACCTATTTGATTAGTCATTGTTTTATTCGATTGAAAATGTGGCCTCTAGTTTATTAAAATGTTTGCATATGTGTAGATAAAAGGATTTGGGTTGTTTTGATAATCACACAGTCGTTTGAAAAGCAGTTGGTTTTTTTGTGTTAATAAATGTAGGATAAATAACTAGGATAATAATAGGATAATGCTAGGATAAATAACTAGTCAGTTTTAAGAGAAAACATTAAAATTTACAAATATATGTATATGCATATTCAAAAAGTATAAATTGACTAACTTGGAAATAGCATCGAAATATATAAAACATTTGTTCTGTTAACATAGGTCAAATGCATGTATGTATATAGCTCAAATCCCTGTATGTACATAGCTATGTATTAAAATTTGTTTACTTTAAAATATGAAAAAAACATTTTAAATGTTTTTCAAAGCATTTTTATCAGTTGTTCAAATCTTTAATACTGTCTTAAAATGTTTAATACTCTCTTAAAATATTTTTATAAATTTTTTTAAATAATTTTATTAACTTTCAATGTGTATACCTTTTAAATTTTTCCCCATTAACAAATGCACACATATATGCACATGTATATATATATATATATATATATATATACATGTATACTTATCTACCCTAAATAAAAAAATCCTAAGTTTGAATTGCTATGCGATGGATTAATTTAATGTTTAATGACAAAGTAAAGTTGAGTGCATTATGTATTTATTGCTAAAATTGTATACAAAAAGCTAAATTTTCTAACGAAATAGTCTTTCATTCTTAAAAAGCTTGGCGAGAGATGTCGAAATATCATAAGCTATGCGATGGATTAATTTAATGTTTAATGACAAAGTAAAGTTGAGTGCATTATGTATTTATTGCTAAAATTGTATACAAAAAGCTAAATTTTCTAACGAAATAGTCTTTCATTCTTAAAAAGCTTGGCGAGAGATGTCGAAATATCATAAAATTTGAATATTGAGAAGTGTTTTTATAACATGTTAGTGTAAAAGTATATGCTTGTTAGGTGATATTCAATAATTTTTCTTCGTTTTGAAATATAAAAATGATCGAATGTTATCAAATAAAGTTTAAAGGATTCAGTTAAAATTTATATTCATTAAACTAATACATCGTTTGTATAACGTATTCATGAGGGAGGTATGAATCATTTAGATAAGGAAAAGGGATTTTTCGCTGAAGTAACTTGTGTGCTAAGTAATATGTGTGAAGCCTGCTTGTGAATTAAAAATATGCTTAACGAAAAAGTGAAATAAGGTTATGTCTTTCCTTTTTATAAATAAGTTTGCAAATGTTTTATCTTAATATATATTTTATTTAGTGTATAATATGTGAAACTAAAAATTTATAAATGCATGTTTTTTTTTTCTTCCTATGAAATAAGTAAAGTTTTCAAAAGAACTTGAATTAAAATTTTTCAAATCATGTTAAAACAAGAATGTCTGTAGTGTATTTAGTACAAATCCTTTATTGGTGAAATGGGAGACTTCGATTTTTTTTATGTTATCCCTATAAAAGCTTTCAAAGGGTTTTAAATTTGAAGGAGTCGCACTGAAAAAAAAAAAGGCTCATATTAATTTTAAAATATAAAACGAAAGGTTTACCTACCATCCTTGTTTCCATTAAAAAGTGATAAATATTTATTTATAAAAAAAGTGAGTGGTGGGAGACATAGATTTAATAATAATAATTAACTTATAAAAAATTTTAATATGATAAGTTTTTTTTTAAATACAATTTACACAAGTAAAATTTTCATATGATAAGTTTTTATTCTAATACAATTACTTAAGTCTTTTTCCATGTGAGAAAAATTTGTATGTGAAATTTCCAAGTATAGAACTTTTTCAATGAAAGAAGTTAACTTAAAAATGAGAAATATTTTCGTTGAAAATTTAGCACAAGTCTTTATTTTAAATATGTGAGATAAATATGTCTTTAAAAGTTCAATCCCATTCTAGTGTGTTCAAAAGAAAGTCATGTTTGTAGCAAGTTATGCAAGTTAGTTAATATCAAAATTATTTTTACTATTTTTCTTTTTTTTTCAAATTCTGATTAGCATTACTATTCAAATACCTCGATATTAAGTTCTCAGTGATAACTCAACATGTTTAAAAATTGCAGCAATTTGAAATATTACCTAATAATAACTTGTATTTTGCTTAATAAATTTGAAAATAATTTCTCTT
The DNA here is from genome assembly GCA_963932465.1 of Maratus speciosus. Lineage (NCBI taxonomy): Eukaryota > Metazoa > Arthropoda > Arachnida > Araneae > Salticidae > Maratus > Maratus speciosus. The sequence goes on along the minus strand of OZ010791.1, from coordinate 212,485,022 downwards.
CTATTTTATATTTATTTTAATTTTGAAAATTTAATTACGTATTAATTAATTAATTTAAAAAATGTTAATTACACATTCATTAAGAAAAGTATTCTTAAAAAGTGTTTCTAAAAAAAACCTCCTGAAAATTTTAAAAGTATTCCTATTCTATTAAATAAGACTTAAAAAGACATAATTATATTCAGGTTTTAATTAATAACGAAACAAATTAACTAAATCCCTTATTAATTACACATTATATTTAATCCCTTATTAATAACACATCATATTAAATTCATTAACACTGTTCTTAGATTCAAATTACGATGTAATATTGTGTGAATCGCATGAGTCAGTTCTAGGAATTACCCCAGAGATAAGAGATTGGGGTGAAAAATCCTAATTCATTTCATATAGTGACACAAAACTGTATGTGGTGTGTTGTTTCTGTTTGAAAGCCTTTTGGATTTAGATGGAAAATTAATACAAGTAAGTCAATTTACTTTTAAATGTTTTATTTTTCAAATTAGTATTTGTAAATGAAAAATCTCGAATTTTAACATAATGCTTAAAATCATTGTTAATATGAATTAGTAATTTCTTTATTGTGTCGAATATATTAATTTTCTATCGTACTACCTCAATTAAAAAAGAATTAAGAGGTTTAAAATTAATATTATGGTTAATCTTCTAAAAATGAAATATTTTTTCCAAAATTATTTAAAGGTTTGTGCGAAATTTGAATAATGTTAAATATATATATATATGTTGGCGAATATTGTTATATCTACTAAAAGAAAAATATTAGTTAAAATTTATATGCACTAAACTAAACCAGAATCAATATAGCATATGTATAAGGTATTTATATCTTGTTAAGTAACAAAAACGATAAAAATTATATTTATTTGATTAAACAAGACTTATGATTAGTGTAGTTATTAAAAAATGAGAAGTTTTGTAACTAATTTAGATAATTCCAAAATAGCAATCCCTGACTAAATAGTATGATTGGTTAGGGTATAACGTGACCTCCATTACGAAACTTAGTAAAATTTGAACTAGATCTATATTTTAAAATGTATGCGTGACGGTCACTTCGCGTAATGTTTATTTCAAATATTAAATAAATTTCAATAAGTGTTACTTTTCATAAACCTCAATATATTTATTAAAACTTTCATGTTTTCGAGTGTTATTCGTGATGACTCATCAAGGACATGTTTGAAGTATTCTCGCGGTTAATGAATTAGTTAAAAAAGTATCCGTTTTTAAAGGTCTCATTAGAAAATAGTTTTAATTTTATCCAAAAGAAATGTCGCACATGCATTAAATTGTTAATATAGTATTACTAAATGAATATTCCAATTTTATTTAAAATAAATCTATAAGAAAAAATGACCCCCAATTGGATAAAAATTTTATATTAATAAAATCAATTAAAAGTTGTGACGCAATATTAAATCTTAATTATTCAAAAAATTCGTTTTGTGTGACGTAATATTAATTATTCATTCATTAAATTCGCTATCAGTGAGATAATAAAAATCTTAAATTAATTATTTGAAAATCTTAATTTGTACCCCACCATTAGTCAATCGAAATTAAAATCTAATATCCTATCACGATATAAAGGAAAACCCCTTATCTAGATAAAGTGATTCACTTCTGAGTGTTCCCAAAGATAACGCACGATGACCACGGTTCAGTACAGTAGACATTTTCCTACAGAAACACGCGTTTTTTTAGGCTCTGAAAGTCATTTTAAGTAAAGTAAGTGTGTTAAATTTTTGGTAAATTTATGTATTTAATAGTTTTATTCTAAAAAGCGTAATATTAGCGAAAATTTGTAAAAAATGCGTTTTTTCCCAAAATCTTATTAAAAATTCAAAGTATTTTAATAGAAACATTCAAAAATTATATATGTTTAAAAATCGATTTTCTAGTTTTGAAAAATAGATCTAGATAATTTATAATGGCACTGTTTAAAAATAGAAAACATGCGTCAATAAAATTTGAAGGGACAAATTCAAACGAACCATTGAATAGGTAACCCCATATTTTACAAATATATAGATATTCATTTAGGGGTAGGGGGTATACATTTCCTAATATCTTTATGAATGGCATTTCATGTTTTTTTTTTTTTTTTTTTTTTTTTTTTTTTTTTTTTTTTTTCAAAATATATTTTCATATAAATTAAGCAATACATGCCTAAAAATTGCATAACAAATCGAAAACTGATATCCTTAAAAATATCCTAAATATTTCTATTTATGATTAAATCCGCGAAAACATAACCACCGATCTAACACGTATTCAGAAAAAAAAAAATTCTAAAATTTATTAACACTATTTAAAAGGTGGGTTGATTTTGACGGGCGATTATCTACACTAGGCCCGAGGGGGGAGTATCCTTCGTGTAGGTCTTTCTAAGGTAACCTAATCCATATTTACGCATGCAAATTCATGGCTTAAACAAAACTCCGAACGATTAGGCCGACGGGCGCGAATGGGATCGAACCCAACACTTCAGGTCTATTAGCTTCGTGAGCATAACCTCTCAGCCACGGGTGGGGGCAGTACTATTAAAAAATTTGCAGACAAAAATTCTAACACTAAATAACAAAAAAATAACACCGAAAACTCAAGTGCGCTAAAAAATATATGTCAGAAAAAAAAAAAAAAATCTATCTCAGAAATTATTCCCTAAAATTAAAGTCTCCCAATTAAAACTTCTAAATTAATTTGTAAAAGTACAAATGACCCCTTGTACTGGAGTATGACGAAAAGAAAAATCTATCTCCCAAAAAATTCTATCTCAAAAATTATCCCCAAAAAGTTAAAGTCCCCCAATTAAAATTTCTTAACTAGCATTAGTAAAAAAATATCCAACTCAAAATATCCCCTCGTACTAAACAACAGCGAAATAAATCAATGTCCATGAAAATTCAAAAATTACCCCCAAAAAGTTAAAGTGTCTCAATTAAAATTTCTTAATTAATTATCATTAATGAAAAAAATCAAACTCAAAAAACCCCTCGTGCGACGAAAAGAAAAATCAATGACCCCTAAAAATTCAAAAATTACCCCGAAAAAAGTTAAAGTCCCCCAATTAAAATTTCTTAATTAATTATCATTAATGAAAAAATATCAAACATAAAATTACTCCAAAAAATTTAAGTCCCCCAATTAAAATTTCTTAATTAATTATCGTTAATGTATTTTTCAAATGTAAAATTATCCCTAAGTACTGTAGTACGGTGAGAAAAAAAATGAATCTCTAAAAATTTCAATCTTCAAAAATTACCCTTAAAAAAGTTAAAGTCCCCCAATTAAAATTAATTATCATTAGTAAAATAATTAAACTCAAAATAACCCCTCATACTATAAGATGACGCATCACCTTCACCACCGCATCACCTTGACCCCGACTCCAAGGGTACGCCGCATGACCTTCATACCCCATGCAGAGGACACGCAGAGGTCATTCAAGGTCACGCCGCGTATGCCGCTGATGTTGAACCCCCAATTTATATCTACTCAAGCTCTTTTAAGAACATTCTTGTGCGTCATTAGTTGCACAACTGTTTCCTTTTACGTACTTTTATAGGAAAAAGTCACCTGTTGTGAAGTCTCTGGAGAGAAAGTCGATCATTGGCTTCTAGTTCGCGCGATAAGCTCATGAGAAACGTGTTCTATAGTCACTTTCAATATTCTCCTCCATATACCGCAATGATTTTTTTTAAACGGAGGAAAACACATAGACACTAGCGCGACAGTTGTTATTCAGAGTGAACTAACTAAAAACAAGGTACGGCACACTTATTTGGTTTATTATATTTTTTAAGATTGAATTTAAAAAAACCATTTTTATCACTGCTATATATTTGATCACTGCAATAGTTGTCCTAATTTTTATTTAAAAAATTACAAAACGTGTAGAGCGTATAATTATGCTGTTGATAACTGTTGAGCAACACATGCAAACTCGAAGTAAATATTCTGCGCAATTATGCTGTTGTGCACCATTCAACTGGAAAATATAGTTGTCAGTGCCATCCTGCACCAATGTCATCTTCCGTTACACACCGTCGTCCAGGACTTTTAAATTTACACACGCAGCCCTAATTGCAAATTTATAATGCTAATCTTAAATCGATTTTTTAGTTGGGAGGTTTTTTAGAACCTTGATGAAAAACACTATTACAAAACAGTTATAGATTCCTTTTTGCTCAATTCAAGAACGCAAAACTCCTTTTCTACTGCAGGTGCTATAATTTTGACTGATTAGTTACATGGTTTAGGTTAACTGAAAATAAATAAAGTTAAAATAGCTTTTTCGTAACTTAAGAAATGATCCATGTACATACATATTAATCACATTGAATGCATCCTTTATTTAACTAGATGAGAAATAGCTTTTTTTGTCTACTTTATTTAGAGAAGATTTATACGCTGGTAATCTTTAACAGGGGCTTGGAAAACTACATAGTACAGAGTACTACATTTTGTAGATTGATTTCTATGCATGAAGACAGAGAATAATACAGCAGTATTTTTTTATCGAATATATCCCAATAGCAACAATTAAACAGCATGAACCCATGTACGGAATAAATAATAAAACACTTACAAGGAGAGAATAACATAAAGTAAATTCACAAAATGAGAAAACGAGAAAAAAGTATTTAAGAAAATGAAACAGTAAAATACACTTTTCCATTTTTCTCATCATAGTATAAAGAAATGGGGTTTAAAACAATAAGATCATGGTTGCAGAACAGTACTAAGTTATTTCACCTTCCCTCTTAGACTTGTCACAAGGTTCGTAGAGGCCGGATAATTACAATATAAATATCATAATCACATAGTGAAACAACTTCTTTTATTTTACAAACATACCAAATGGCAGCGACCAACTCGACTAGCTCCTTGGCTGTTACGGCTGCGCGCTATTTAGTAAATTACTTTAGTTCGCTGTATTGGCTGATTCTAGATTGCTATTAACTATATTGAATTGGCACTGCACAGCTCAGCGATTTACATCGTTATCTTTGGTGGACATAAATGGATGTTTTGGGGCAGAATGGGCGGTATGAACTTAACTTGGAGAATAACTGGATAGTAGGGGAATCAAACAAAGCGGTTTCCGCTTAATATTAATAGATAAGTTGCAACTGAGATATATGTTTTTTGCGTGACAGACTTTGCCGTTGTAGAGGGAGACAAGACTCCTCCTTTCTACAGTACCTCACCAGGTAAAAAGTATCTCCTTTGGCCGTCCCATTGGAGTGGGCCTGGTAGTTCGAGCAGCATTCACCGCAATGCACCTAATAAAAATACGTGGTCAGAAAAAAAGAGGTGAACTAGACTCTTACATAGAACTTATACAAGCCGTCTGGACCGCATTCGCACTGAAACTCGTGAGAGGAGGGGAAGGTTCGTGTGTTAGTTCATGAGTCAGTACACTTGCTAAACTAATTATTCAAATTAAGATTATTTAAATTAACTACATAAAAATATCCTGCATTCAAAGAGAAAGTAATAATAATAATAATAATATACTACTAGGCCATCTACTGAGAAAAATGTTCCTTTAAGAGGAAGGTTTAGTATGTTAGACATATTATTTTAAGCACTATAAAGAAAAACATCTATATATTTAAAACGCTAGGCGTTTTCTTTCGACAGTCCGTGAGAAGAAATTACTGCATCAAATTATACCAATCTTTTTTTAAATGAAAGATATTTGGCCACAGATTTGTTATCGTCCATTCGTTTGTTCAAAGGTTTTATTAATTAGCCGTAATTTTAAAATTAAAATTCTACAGTTGCGCATGCGCAGTATATAAGTACAAGTCTGCCTTTGGAGTGACGCACTGCACATGCGCAAAGATGCTCGCTCAGTTGAACTATCACATTACAGGTCGAAGTTGTTGTAAGTTCGTCTGCTATATTCGATCTTACTGTAAACAAGCTTTTCTTTATTTCACAAAGTAAATATTATTAGTCTCTTTCAGCATTATTAACAATTTAAAAATGTATTGTGTCTATATTAAGAGCTAGGTACAGTTTATTTTGTGTATTTTGTGGGTGTCATATTGTTTTGGTCATTTTACACACAGAAGATAAACACAGTGATTTAACGCTAAAGGTTATGGACTGTGGTCTGTCTTATGAATTGCCAATAGTTAGACACGAAGGAAACTAGCATATTAAGTTGTAGCTATTTCTTTGAAAAAACAACGTATAAATATTAAAACGCAAAACTATTTCTGTGAGATCAGAACTCAAATTCGAGACATTCGTATGTGTCAACTGGTTTTCGAACCTCTTCAATTTAGAAGGAAGTTAAACGAGTTCCCGCTAGTGTAGCGCGTTAACACAGCACTTTATAGCTCTCAATTTTTGTACAGGACGCAGGTTCGAACTCAAGCATGGCAAAATGCGTAATGTTTTTGTCGGTAATTCATTTCAATAATGACATATTTTATTAGGAAGAGAAGTTATATGATTTTTATTTTTATTATTATTATTATTTGAACGCTTTATAATTAAATGAAATTTAACACCCAATAATATTTTTTAAAAATAATGATTTTATATTTAAAATATTTAAGCTAAAATATTTTGCATGTAATTATCAATTAAATAAATTGAGCTGATCTAAAATTTTTGTTATATTTTGTGATCATTATCAAGAATATATATGTGTGTATGTCAGAAAGAAAAGTTTGTCATTCATCTGCGTAAAAAAATAAAATAGAAAGAAAAAAAATATTCGTATAAGAGCTATGAAAGTAATTATTTAGATATCCAGGTTTAATATTTAAAAAATGTATAAAAATGTAAAATGAAATTCAAGTAATAAAATATATATATTATAAATCGTTAGCTGTATCAAAGCTGTCGTTAATGAATGGTTAGCTGTGTCAAATTTAGGTTTTTAGAGAATGAGACAGATAAAATAAAATTCATGGACGCTTTTAATGCCCGTGTAGTTTTATTAAATAAATAAATAAATAAATGAAAATTGATATTATTATTTTTATAAAATGAGGTCGTAATAAGTAAAAATAAATTCTCTACCCGGTGTTTTTAGGTAAATTTCTGATAAAAAGCAAGCATAATTAGTTGTAAATTATTAACATAAAATTCTGTCACTTCATTGAATAGGCTAGACTGGCAGCACCATCTACCACCTTAAAAAAATAAAAATCACTCATGCAATATAGAAATTCGTCACGTAATTCGTCATTCAATAATTAATTTAAAAGCATCTAACTAAAAATTCAAGACTGTTTCTAATGAAACATTCAAGTTATTTACCGTCAAATCTTGACGGGTACTAACTAGTATAACTAATCTTACATACAAACATACTTATGGAATTTTATTCGAGTTGGCATGCACACTTTCAATATAACCTTTCTACATACAGCCGTTATTGCACACATTCATACTATCATACATACTATCGGGGGTACATGCAAACTTTCTTGCAACCCGATGTACTCGTCCTATAACATGGTTATTTAATTAATTGGTCTTGTAGGGTTAGTAATTTAAGAGTAACAAAAGACATTAGAACTTAAATCCTGCTAGTTACCTAAAAGTTGTGGAAAAAGGACTAAATCGGGAATTGATTCTGGCCCGTTCAGGCCGCGCTCTGTCATTGTATATATACTGGCGGGAAAAATTAAAGAACCATCTACATAAAGGTACTTTATGTTAATTCTATTAAGTGATGTCCAATAAAAGCTTTTAGGTTGGTAACTCAATGTCAACGTTATCACGTAGTCCAGTGCTATTCCTTCTCTCTACTTAATGTGAATTCGATATAATCTTTTAGAGTGGAACATATACTGTGGAGATAGCATTTGACGAATTCTGTGAAATGGTGTTAAATTAGAAGAATGTAAAATAAACAGTAAGCTTGTAAATAAACAAAGGTAGAATATCAGTCAGGGTTGTTTACGCATGTTAGATATATTTTCTATGTCTCTAAAAAGTTGTAAAAAGTAATATAAAGTCTTCCCTACTTCACTTCATATCCAATGTTCTATATTCTTATTTAAAGAAATAGGATATCCTTCGTTTTGAAGTTCTATCAGACATGATAAAATAGAAATCTTGTGCAAGTTCCATGTGTTTTGCCGCAAAATCATTAAACTTACATGAGTGTTTATACTTGTTCTTTTAATTTTCTCCACCAGAGTATATTTGTTCGTGTTTTACTTCTAGAATAACGGTTTTAGTATCTTTTTATCAAATTTTGATTTTGTTGTTGGAAACACTCTAGAGAAATCCAGCCATATTTCTTCATCGAAGTTATTACCCATTCACTTTACACTTTTAATGTAACATCTGTACACTTCATTACATCGCTCATTCGGATATATTTACCGTGTCTTCTAAAAAAAAATATGTTCTACTTTAACAACATTTTTACAACTACAATAAAAGTATCATTAATTTCATTTAGGAAAATGTGATTTATGCGTAAATTAGCATTATGGAAACAAATATAAAACGTATTCGTCTAAATTATCACCGTCATTAATTTCTGATATCCTCTATTATCCTAGCGTGTTTTTCTTGTGTCTAGACAAGCACGATATAAGGAGGTGCTTCTCTATTTCATTTGCATATACCAATCCTTTGAAAAGCAACAGGACTGTGTGAAGAACCAGACTACATTACATAAACAGCGAGTGTTATTCAACTGAAACTTCAAACTGGAACTTCTTATTGACAGTTTCTTATTGAAATATTAATTTTCTGGTACCTAAGATTATTACGGAATAAGCAATTTCTGAAGTAATATATGTTTTGACATACCGTGAATTTCAATAAAATTGTTTATGGATCGCACATGTAAACTGTATAAACAGTTACTGAACTCTCAATACCCATTTTAGAAACCTTAGAATCTGAGTTAAAATTCTTTAAATGTTATATATCTTTATTTTTCAAATATTTCTGCATGAGAAAGAATTTCACAGAACGCAGAAATATGAAACTTTAATATATTTTTGAAAAATCACTCGATATGCTCATTTTTAAAATATCGTGACTTGAAAGAATACTTCAAATGAATGGATATGAAAAAGTTTAAAGAACAAAACCTCCTTTCTGAATGGAAGGATCTTCCTTAATTTTCTGTGTAAGTCGCAGTGACATCGAATATGTTATTTATTTAAGTAGATCCGGGAAAATGTTTCTATGTCGGCATGACTTACTGTTTACTCATGAGTTATGATAACGAAATCCTGAAGGATTAAAAACACCAGGAAAAATGACATTCATTGTGATTTGAAAAAGCAGAATCTCTTTTGCAGAATAAAGTAGATTTTTAAATTTTTCCCTATCGAGGAATGAGTGTTGTAAGCTGTCGTTTTTCAGAGATTTACGTGTATTGTTTTTTCATTAAAAAGAATAGAAAATTTAATTTACAGGCACAGAACAAAGAATCAAACTCGTGTTGTATTTTTGCGATTAAAATATCTGGGAACAAATCAGGTCCATACCTCGGTTGCAATTATCTTTTGTGCAAAAGGCATTCATCATTAACATACAAATTTTAATCCCAGAGCAATTCTGACTTTACAACACGTTATATTTTGCAAATTTTCTTTCTTTCATTCTTTTTTTTTTTTTTTTTTTTTTTGAAAAATGGAAAATAAATTTTAGCACTTCCTACGCTAAACTTTAAAAAATCAGTTCAATTTCAGTACGACTCCACGTGCAAGAATATCAATTCCTTGGTTATTCCAGAGTCTGAATAATCTACTTTTGCGTCTTATTTCCTATTTTTCAGCCAATTTGGACACTATCTGTTAAACAGTTTTTTCAGGCCCCTTATTATCATAATTAATCTTCTGATAGATTAACTGGTCTCCAGATAAATCGATTAATATGTCCAACACTTTTGTTCGTATTCTCCCCACAAAAATTAAACTTGCCGCTAATCGATAAACATACATTTTTCACACCCAAAGAGGAGTGTTAATATCGCTTCCTTCTGCTAAGACATCCTGCATAGTCCACTAGTCCAAGCTTACACTCTATAGTTGTTATTTAGAAAAAGATGTCTTCAAAACGTAGTTTGTATTTTTAGTTCTTACTCCCTTGTGATCTTTCAAGTTGTCAGTAAGTTATATTTTACTGACTTTAGCATAACATTAAGCATATCGATTATTTTATCCTAAGTTAAATTACTTACTGAAAGAGCAACCGAATAGGTTTTATTCGAATATGTGTACCAAAATCTCACACCGCCAGTGGCGTACCCAAGGGGGGGGCTGATGGGGCTACAGCCCCCCCCGAAATTTTCGAAAGTGATGTGAAAAAGTGCTGATTTTTCGTCTTTCTTTTTTGGAAAATTTTTAATTTTTTTTCAATCATACAGCGGGCTAGTCATTCTCATTAGTCCCATATTAGTCCACATTGACAACAAAGAAGAGAAAGGGGGGCTGACGAGATTATAGACCCCCCCCCTCCTCCTCCTCCCTAAAAATTAAATGAGAAAGTGTTTTTTCCTTACTTTTTTAAGATAAACCTGTAATTTTTTCTTCTGCCATACAGCAAAATGCCATTCTTGTTAACACCATATTAGTCCAGGTTACATTAGTTAGGGGGCTGAATGAATTTCAGCCCCCTCATCTCGAAATGGTTGAAAATGAAACGAAAAAATAGTGCTGAATTTATTGTTTGTTTAAGATAAAATTGCATTTTCCCCCTATGCGCTTCCTTCGCTTTAGTTCCATATTGGTCCATATTGACACCAAAGAAGAGAAAGGGGGTTGATGGGGTTACAGCCCCCCCCCCCCCCAACCAGAAATAGTCGAAAAATTAAATGACAAAGTGTTTTTTCCTTACTTTTTAAAGATAAATCTGTGATTTTTTCTTCTGTCATACAGCAAAATAGCCATTCTCGTTAACGCCATATTATTCTACATTGACGTCAAAGTATACTCAAAGATGGGGAGGGGCTGATGGAATTACAGCCTCCTCCTCTCGAAATAGTCGAAAATGAAATGCAAAAATAGTGCTGATTTTTTTTTTGTCTATTTGAGATAAATTTGCATTTCCCCCCCTATCATTTAACAGACTAGCCGCTCCCTTCGCTGTAGTTCCATATTAGTGTACAGTGACACAATATTATATCAAAAAGGTAGAAAGGGGCTAATGGAGTTACAGCCCTCTCCCAAAAATCGAACATGAAATGAAAAAGTGCTGATATTTTCCTTTTTGTTTGAGATAAATTTGTATTTTTCTCCTATCATTCAACAGACTAGCCGCTCACTTCTCTTTAGTTCCATACTAGTGCACAGTGACACCACATTATACCCAAAGAGGTGAAAGGGGCTAATGCGGTGCCCCCCTCCTAAATAGTCGAAAATGAATTGAAAAAAAGGCTGATTTTTTTCTTATTTGAGATAAATTTGTAATTTTTCATCTGCCATACAGCGAAATAGCCATTCTCGTTAACACAATATTAGTCCACATTGACATCTCAGCATACCCAAAGATATGGAAAGGGCTGATGGAATTACAGCCCCCTCCTCCCGAAATAGTCGAAAATGAAATAAAAAATATATTGCTTTTTTCCTTTCTGTTTGAGATAAATTTGTATTTTTTTCTCCTATCATTCAACAGACTAGCCGCTTTCTTCTCTTTAGCTCCATATTAGTGCACATTGGCACCACGTTATACCCAAAAAAGTAGAAAGGGATTGATGGGATTACAGCCCCCTCCCAAAATAGTCGAAAATGAAATTTAAAAAGTGCTGATATTTTTCTTTTTGTTTGAGATAAATTTGGAATGCAATTGTTTTCTGCAATACAACGAACTAGACGTTCTGGCTAGTCTCATATCAGCGCACAGTTACACCACACAGTATACCCGATGAGGGGAAGGATCTGATGGGGTTACAGGCCCCCTTTCGAAATAATAAAAAATGAAATGAAAAAAATACTCCTTTTTTTCGATTAATTTTTAATTTTTTTCCTGCGACGCAGATATTCTGCTTAGTCCAATATATTAGTGCACAGTGATGCCTCAGCATACACCAGAGGAGTCAATGGGGACGGGGGTTATGAGGTTACAGCTCCATTCGACCTCTGAGGAGATCGCAGTGAAATGAAAAAGGGGCTGATATTCCTTCTTTTTTAGATAAATTTGTTTCATTTTCTGGCATGCCACGAATTTGTTTTTCTCGTTAATCAATATCCTCCTCAGTCCTGCGACCAAATTTACTTGAGACCACAAAATCCATTTTCAAATGACTGAAAAATAGCTCGATAAATGAAAACATATATGCTCAGTTCAAGAGACCTACAAATAAATTCAACAAATCTAAAAGTAGTTTAATTTAAGGATTTTTTAAATTTCTCTTATAGTCGGCGGGCGCTAAGATTTTCAGTGGGGAAGTATGATATTGCACAGCACAGTAACACCATAGCTAATCTCAAGTCGATTTTGGCTAAATCAGAAATCCGGTGCGGAAGAGTTGACTGTATTATTAACTTTCATTTTTCAGTCGCATCTCCATGCCACACCGAAATATGGGGATGCGGAGGATTGAAGGGGCTAAACCTCTTTTACCTACCAAAATGGTCGGAGTTAAATGGTAAAAAAATTTACTTCTTACTTTTTAGATCAGTTCAATTACATATATATTTGTCATGCATCGCACTTGTCTTTCTTGCTAGTCCCATATTTGTGCATAGTGACACCTTAGCTAATCTCTTCAGAATTTTGGCTAAGTCGGAAGTCAGGCACTATATATGTGCGGAAGAGCTGACTGTGAATGGTATTCATTAACTTTTGTTTTTAACACTCGATTACTTCCTCGTATCTGTAAGATACACAGTGACTTCTTGTTTAACTGCAAAGACATCTTTGGAGTTCGGTAACGTTTCCCACCCCCCACTTATCTTCCTATTCTGTCTTAACTTTGCAGCCGGTATTTTTCATCTGGAACGGATTAAATTGCTTATTATTACTTGTGCAATGCACAAATAATAAACAAAGTCTTTATTTTATGTATCTGTATAAAAATATTTTGTGTATACGAAAAATATTTTGTGTTTGTTACAATATTAATTTATTGTTAAACAAAAACTGTAGCCAGAATTTAGTTTTGGGGGTTGGAAGAACAATTTTATAGATTGTAAGTTATATCGACTTTCTTTTTTAAATGAAAGTATATAAAAAAAAAAACAGTAACACTTTTCAACATATTTCGATGTGGGACGGTCTCAGGATCGGATCCGTGCCCTTCCCCCTAGATTTGATTCTGAGTAAAAAAAAAAAAATTCTGAAATTCACAACAAATTTTCTGAAAGGTTACAGAAGAGGGGGGAAGGAGAGGCAATGGAAATCCCTTCCTGCCGCTAAATATTTTTGCTGTAGTTTGGGTTAACTCTGTTTTCATTTCAGGTCAATTTCAGGCTGAGTGTAGATTCCTGCAAGTTGGGCTCGGGTTAACCAGATTTCTAAAAAATTAGTTCAGTATATTATTTCAGTTTAAAAGCTATACATATAATAATAAAAGATATTTGTATGTGTTTTTAACGCGTTCCTTTGATGAAATTCAGGTTTTTTTCCGCGACTCTTAGACGAATTTAGGCCCCACCAGTGGCTGAGAGGTTCTGCTCTCGAAGCTGGTAGACGGGAAGTGCTGGGTTCGAACCCAATCGCGCCCGTCGGCCTAATCGTTCGGAGTTTTCGTGGTTTTCTTCGAACCTTGGATTTCCAAGCGTTAATACGGGTTAGGTTCCCTTAGAAAGACCCTCACGAAGGGCACTCCCCCGCCAGGGCCCATATCCCTCGTGCAGATAATTGGCTGTCATAAATATACAAATATATACTTAGACGAATTTAGCGTTTATTCGTGATCCTTTGTCGAAATTTGTGTTTTTTCCGCGGCTTTTTGACGAAATTTGCATTTTTTCCGCGGCTTTTTGTCGAAATTTGGGTTTTTTCCGCGAGTTTTTGATGAAATTTGGGTTTTTTCCGCGAGTTTTTGATGAAATTTGGGTTTTTTCCGCGAGTTTTTGATGAAATTCTAGTTTTTTCGCGGATTTTTGCCGAAATTCGCGCTTTTTTTTACGTTTTCCGCAGCTTTTTTACGAAATTCGCGTTGGCTCTTTGAAGAATAATCTTCATATGTTGCACGAAATTTCACGTTATCACAATTTAAATCCAAGGTTGAGAGAGCTTAATTATAGACTTCACGATTCGTTTTAAATCATATTTGGGAGAGCTAAATTCAAGAATTCACGATCTGTTTTTAAATTGTTTTAATGTAAACAAACATATTTCACAACTGAAAATGGCGCTGGTGTTGCTCAGTATAAAATAGCACAAGATGATTAAAAACTTTGTTAATTCTATATTTACACTTATAAATATTTACAGTATTTACAATGAAAACATTTAGATAATATTTCTTTAAAATCATGTAAATATTCCACACTGGGAATTCAAGCTAATTTCTTTTATATGTTCAAGAATATTTATTTCTCCCTTTTCGGAAGATCAAGAAATACACAGCCAGCATGCTGCTTTCGAGATTCACATTCAAACTGAACTATAAACAAGAGAAATGCTTTTAAAACATTTAATACTTCAGAAACTATTTCTTCTAACAAGAAGTCAAGCATGATTTCATATTCGGAAATAAATTTCCCCTTTTTTTAAATTAAACATCATTTCTTCTAATAGAAGACCACGATAAAAAACCTATACGCAGGCAGCTTATTACCTGCTGCGTTCAAGATTCACATTCACACAACCAACTAAACTAAAAAAGGAACAAGAAAGAAAAAATGTTTTTTAATATTAATTCTCTAGTCAGACCACGTGACCTGGGATCACTGGCGCCTAATCAGTCTGGCCGAGAAAAGAAGAGGTTTGCGAAATTTCACACTCTTTGACGAAATTCGCGTTTTTTTGACAAAAATGGTCGTGTTTTTTGTTTTTTCGCAGCTGTTTTGCGTTTTATTCGCTTCCCTTTGACGGAATGCGTGTTTTTTAGCGATCCTTTGTCAAAAGTTGCGTTTTTTCTGCGGCCCTTTGAGAAAATTTGCTTTTTTTCTGAGGTCATTTGCCGAAATTCACGTTTTTTTTACGCAATCCTTCGTCGAAATTTGCGTTTTTCCGCGGATTTTTGACGAAATTCGCGCTTTTGTCTCGTTTTTTTGATGAAATTTGCGTTTTTCTGCGGCTTTTTGACGAAATTCAAGTTTTCCGTGTCCCTTTGACGAAATGCGTGTTTTTTAGCGATCCTTTGTCGAAATTTGCATTTTTTCTGTGGTCATTTGACGAAATTCGCGTTTTTTTCGCAATCCTTCGTCTAAATTTGAGTTTTGCTGCGGCTTTTTGACAAAATTCGCCTTTTTCTCATCATTTTGATGAAATTTGCGTTTTTCTGCGGTCTTTTGCCGAAATTCACGTTTTTCCGTGTCCCTTTGACGAAATTCGCGTTTTTTGCGATCCTTTACGAAATTAGCTTCTTTTTCGCAGCCCTTTGACGGAATGCGTGTTTTTAGCGATCTTTTTTTCGAATTTCGCGTTTTTTCCGCGACTTTTTGATGAAATTCGTGTTTTTTCTGCGGCCTTCTGACGACATTCGGGTTTTTTATGTACTCATTTGACGAAATTAGAGTTTTCTCTAGGATAATTTGACGAAATTCGCGTTTCCTCCGCTAGCGTTTGACGTAATTTGCGTTTTCTCCGCGATCATTTGCCGAAATTTGACTTTTTCTTCGCGACCCTTTGACAAACTTCTCATTTTATCCGCGCCCTATGACAAAATTCCGGCTTTTTCCTTGATCCTTTAAAGAAATTGGATTTTTTTTTTTTTTTTTTTTTTTTTTTTGCGAACGATTGACGAAATTGATTTTTTTCGGCGACGATTTGTCAAAAATCGCGATGTTTTTTTAAGTCCGAATTTTCGGATTGATGACCGAATTTTTCAAATTTTCGGAAAATTCGGAACAAAGTCACCCCTGCCCCTCTCCTCCCCCCTCTGGCTACGGTCTTATTGACAAAAATGATTTCTGTTTATAACACAATTCAACGTGTTTCGCAAGATTTAGAACATTATGAAAATTTAAGTCAGCCCCCCCCGAAATAAAATCCTGGGTACGCCACTGCACACCGCTGCCTGGATTCAATTCCAATAGTTACTTCGCCACGGCAATGATGTTTAAACGCCTCATATAAATGTAATTCTAACCTTTAATAATATGTTATTTATATTTGTTTGTATTCATTTTTCTTTTAATTAAAATGTCTGATGCATAAATATTTTATTTGACCGAATCTAGCAATCAAACAATTGGTTCGCAATGTGTTAATTTAAAATCAGTTTTTTCCATAATTTTGTTTAGTTTTTTTTTCTTTTGTATAATGTTTTTTACTTTAATTTCAACAGTCTTCTTAATAGAGAGTAAATATATTTAAAACTAGAAAGGTAGCCCGTCAAAAATGACGGAAATTTAGATATAAAGATATATACAACTCATGTGCAAGAATATGAGTTTTCTCGCTTGTTCCGCAGTGATAGATGAAAATAACACATTTTAAGAACGAAACACATTTATGAAAAACTGTGTACAGTAGAAGACCACTAATCTGCACAGTTTGGTTCCAAGTGTTATGCAGATTTGAGGCTTTTTGCGGTCATGTCTATTCAATCTTTGTTTACATTTTTTTTAATTCATATATTGGACAATTTAGATTGTTGAGCCTTAAAAATAAATAAATAACACACTTGAAGTAAGGTTAAAAACTATTAAATTATCGTATACGATTTCATGAAATGGTATTATATGTGTGTGCTTCACGGTCTTGTTTACGACGTTGGCGAAATTGGCTGCAACTTGTCATAATCCTAATAGTGTAGGCCGCTATAACAAAAAAGTAACCAGTTTTTAGTAAAATTTCTGATATAAAGTAGCTTTCAAAAACTTGTGTAAAATTGCAGGCCGTTCTCGTGTGATGTCAGTCCTAGGAATAATATTTCTAACACTGAAGATTTTCCATGTATATATGGAATTTAGAAAAGCTTCTCCAAAAGAAAGGTCCTGAAATGACATTGTAATTCCTCTAACTTCAAAGTTTAATTGGGCCCTGATGTTGAGTACTGAAATCTAATAAATACAGTTATTTTGAATATTACAACAGAATTAAACAGTTAAACTTATTTAACTTAAACCCGCTGTTACTCCCCGATGTTATTTTTTAGTATTAAGAAAGAAAATTATTTAAAATTTTCAGATCATGCATTTATGGTTTTTTCCGTCTTTAATAACTAAATAATGAAAAAATAGGTTTTTGTTCTGAGCTCATAAATATGACAATAAAATAATGTAACTAAGAGACATTGCAAAATTAAATCTTTGTGATTACAAAGCCATAAACAAACGATACCGCCACCATTTTACCTACTATGACGTCATTAGAATATTGCCCATTGGTTGTTGGAGAACTTACTTTGTGAATGATTAACTCAATGATTTAATATTTTTGACGTTTCACTATGAATGAATCACTTGTGTTTGTTTAGGTTTATGGAATGAGATATTAAGCTGTGAACGTAATTTCAATTGAAGTTATCCAAGTATATATGTATTTTTTATGGAAATTAAAAACAATGCTTTGATCTCGAAATAAAAAGTTTTAGTTTGTATAATTTGTTATTTCTGTTAATTATTTTTTTAAGTACTTTTCCATTATAGCGCATTTTTTAAAAAAGCTTGGCGCGATTCGGGCATCGGAAAGTGAGATATGTTGCGAAAATATATAAGCAGCTATGAAAGCAAATCTAATGAACTTTTATCTTTGTTTATATATGCACTTATATGCATAAAAAAATCGTTTCTAAATATATATAATTTTTTTTATATACAAATTGCGGCACAGATTTCAGATATGAACCGAGATACCTAATTGGCGCCAAAATGGTGTTATTTTGCCTGCTATGGTATCCCGGCTATTGTTTTTTATTTATTAATAAATTGCTTATTTACTTTTATTTTCTGTTTTTTAATTATATAAACTGCTTTGTTCTATACTTATTGTTCAAACTTTTATTTATTTATAGTTATTTCCTTTTCAAAATGATAGCAAATAATTGAAAAATGAAAAATATATAAGTAACTGGTATTCGAAAGCGAGATTTCTGCCAAATTGGCGTCATAGAAAAATCACGCCAACTCCCATGCGTATATGACATCTGTGCAAAAATTACTTCTGTTTCGTTATAAAAAAGGGTAAATAGCTTTTTTTATATTAAATTGTCGGCACAGATGTCATATACGCAAATATTGGCACGATTTTTTTTTTTTGACGCCGATGTCATATACGCACCGGGTACTTAACTGGCGCCAAAGTGTCGTTATTTTGCTTGTAATGGTAACCCGAATGTTGTTTATGCTGTTGATGTTTTCGCCAAATTGGCGTCGGAAAAAAATCGCGCCAATATGGGGCGTATATGACATCTGTGCCAAATTGTATACATATGGAAAAAATTGCTTGTGAGTATGAAGCAGTAAATAGGTTGCCAGAAAATACGTTGGCAAACTTCTTTCTCGCCAAGAAACTTTTCTCCGAAGTATTGTACATAAGCAATCATTGCTAGAAATGCATTTTTAATTATGATATGCGCTTTTATGTTTCACTACATTTATGTATACTATACTGTGTGTATAAATGCTACAGTTCATATGCAGGGCTACACAAAAGAATTCGTAAGGGTTTACTGAGTATGAGAGTAAATTGCTTAAAGGTGGTTTTTAAAGGAGTTATGCATTTTTACGCTGAACTGCATTTAGTTTCCTAAGAAATGTTTGTAGAATATAGATAAAATGATATACATGGTCACGCAAAGAGTTGGATACATAACCGTCTATGGATGATAATATCTGGAAATGTGATTTCAGTAGTTTTAAGAGTAGTTGAAATTAAATTTTAGCTTAATAGTTGCATGTAATAACGGTACTATTGGCTATGGACGGTAACTGCTGAAATCAATTTTTAAATTTTTTTATGCGTTTTCTAAAATGTTTACTTAGTTATCTTGGTACTTCTTAGTTATCCCGTCGACCAAATTACTGTCGCCAAATTGTAAGATTAATTGCCAATAATGGTTGCCATTAATTAATTAATTGTAAGATTAAATGCCAATAATGACCAATAAAACCATTAATTCGACGTTTTATTTGTATTTTTGTTAATGTTTTACTATTGATTTGGCAATTTATATAATTTGGCGAAATGGGTCGACGGGATATCTAAGAAGTAACGTTATCTTATTTATCTTATTTCCCTAAATAACGAAGTTTTGTTAAAGCATTCAGGATGCGTTGGAATGTGTTTCATATTCTATGCTTAAAGCATGATTTTTCTTTCTTCTTTAGTCTTATTTTGCATTTATTTTATTCTTAATTTTGTAGTCTTATACTGTTTTATAGAAACTTTGGCACAGTTGTCATATACGTTATCATATATTGGCGCGATTTTTTTCCGACGCAAATTTGGCGAAAACATCAACAGCATAAACAACAACATCCGGATTACCATATCAAGCAAAATTACGACACGTTGGCGCCAGTTAAATACCCGTTGTGTATATGACATTGGGGTCAGAAAAAAATCGCGCCAATATGGGGCGTATATGACAACTGTGCCGAAACTTTAATATTTAATGTTTAAACTCTTCGCTCCACTCCCCTTGCATATAGTACAAACTATAACACGGATAGCGCTAAATAATAGACAGTTTGGTACTTTTCCACTGTAGGGGCTTTGGCATTTTTTTTTAAAAAGCTTGGTGTAATTTGGGCATCAGAACGTGAGATTTGGGTACTTTTCCGTTATGCGGACACCATTGTCGCCAAGCGTAATAGTTGGCGCAAAATCGTGAATTGAAGCACTTGAAAATAAAAGAAAAACCATTGTCGATACTAAAGTGAGCATTTAAAAAATATAACATTTGAAAATTCCAGACTTTTACGAACTATTTCATCAAATCACAAATATATACTTAAAATAAGTGAACAAATAACTGCTATAAAATAAAGCAATAAAATAAAACTCATATTAAACTGCTGGCATAAAATTACAAATATCTTTTAGCATTTTGAAATAATTGGCGCATTAGCATACATTTTGGCATGATGTCCGTATAACGGAAAAATATCGAGATTTGTTGTCAAATCATATAAACAGCTATGAAAACAAATTTGATGAGCGTTTTTGTTTGTTTTATATGTATATTATTGATGTTTTTATGTACAAATTACATTTGTTTTTGTATAAAATTAGAGAAACGGCTTTTTTATGTTAAGTAAATCGTATAAATATCGAAAAAAATGCGTGTGTATATAAAATGAAACAGTGAATAGGTTCCCGGAAAATATGTTAGCAAATTTCCTTTTTCGCCAAGGCACCTATACTGGAAAAGTACCTAAAGCACATTAAAATCGCGCAGTTAGCAGCTCACACAGTACACCGTTGTCTATTGGCGGTTATTTTATTAGTAGCATCGGGAGGAAAATGTAAAGATGTACTTTAAATTCTCACCCATAGATTTCGAAAAAATATCTTAAAAGAATGGAGTTTAACTTAAATTTCGGTGACCTCCATTATGAAAGATTAATGGTTTTAAATGGGATTTTCGCCAAATTAGCCAGCTATCGCCAAGTTGGCTAACATTTGGCGTACTGTGGCAACCCCGCATTAATATTTTTCAACAATTACTCATTTCAATGAGGCGGTCCTACCGGAATAGTGAGGGACACACAGAGACTTGGATTTTATATAAATAGATAGATTTTTCATGCAATAAGGTCACAGGATCATTAATTTCTTCCTCCATGGCTTATATCTCAGCCTCTATCATATATATTTTTTAAGAGGGTCCAGGACACTTTTTTAAATAATTTTTTTTTTTATTGAGTTAAAATTTTGAAATTTTTTGTGATAGTTAGCCGTATTATTTCTCAACAAAATCACATGATAAAATTTCTCATATTTGTTTTATTTAAAAATTAATTAAAAATTGGGGTAATTTAAAATTGTTATAAATCAAAATATTATTTGTAGAATCTCAATTTTTTTTCTTTTAAATAAACAGAAATATATAAATTTTCATTTTGATTCAGCATTTCTAAAAATATCAATTTAAATAAAAAATAAAAATATTTAATATACTAAATATCTGGTCATTCGTCCTGGCATACTGCATACAGAACAGTCTAATATAATAAAATAGTAAAATTTTCAACAAAAAAAAAGCATTCAATCGAAATTTGCATTTTAGTGAAGACAGGCTTACAGATTAATAATTTTCTAGCTGACATTGCATGCATTGCGGTTTCGGAAAATAAAATTTCATATTCAATGGTTGGAGTAGCACTGTTGAGATTTTTCCAACAGAGCGAAAAATGTCCAGACCAGGAATCGAGCCTGGATACTTGGCTTGCCGTACCAATGCTTTACCTGTTAAGCTATCCGGACGATACCTGGCTGGCATAATTTACTCTTATTTGTTGGACATGGCTGCGAACTGCAGCGCTACCTTCATTCATCCGAGCTATAACTATAACATTTACATAATGAAAGTATGTTACAACATGGTGTTTGTTACAACATTTGGGAACAGATGTCATAAGTTCCCACGGCCGCCATCTTGGAATTTTTCTTGGCGTCAAAACCCCTTTTCCACCGATTAGTAAATGTCGCCAAGCACCAGTTTATACGCATGTTTCGCTTAACGAAAATAAAATGTAAATAATAAACAAAATTCGCTAAAGTGGCAATCAGTAATCTTGTATGAGCTCTTCGCGCACATTAACTGAAAAAAAACAACACTGCATTCAGCAGTTCTCCTGGTGTAGCATTCTTAAAATTCAGCAGTTCTCGCTTTCTAGCAATCTCAAAATGTAAAAAACTCTAAAAGCAGCAAAATATACATAAAATTTTCAACATACCTTAATAAATATCTGCGTTTCTTGAAAGCTCCAGCACGAAATCTCTCTCATAACACCACCGTCATTTTCCAATATAGGCTTATAAATACGCATTGAGACGCAATAAACAAACCTCATTTTCTTCTCAAAATTTCCTCATATTCCTTAATTACTTCAGCAAAAGCGTTTAAACGGATTACAGAAACCATAGTCAGTCAAATACATCCAATAAATTTAACATAAAAATAAAAAGACAACGATACAACACGATATCAAAATACATCCACAAAATCCACCACTTCTCAGGGGTTGCCAGAACACAACACGTCAGAATACACACGTCACACGGGGTTCCACATATCGAGGTTGCTATATCTATAAACACCGCCAACACGCCAACAAAAATTCGCCAAACAATTCAAAACAACGGCTGAGAGAACATGAGGAATCTAAGCCCAACATTTGTTACAACAAAATGTCCAGACCAGGAATCGTCAAGCCAAGCATCCAGGTTCGATTCCTGGTCTGGACATTTTTAGCTCTGTTGAAAAATCTCAACTGTGCTACTACAACCATTGAATATGATTTATCCTGTTGAAAATATTTCATTCTCTTCATTATGACCTAATTACGTGGTATACAGGAGTTTCCATGTTATAACATACTTTCCTCATGTAAATGCTATAGTTATAGCTCTGATGAATGACGCTAGCGCTGCAGTTCGCAGCCATGTCCAACAAATAAGAGTGAATTATGCCAGCCAGGTATCGTCCGGATAGCTTAACAGGTAAAGCATTGGCACGGTAAGCCAAATCCAGGTTCGATTTCTTGTCTGGGCATTTTTTGCTCTGTTGGAAAAATCTCAACTGTGCTACTCCAACCATTGAATAGGATTTATCTAGTTGAAAACACTTCGTTCTCTTCATTATGAGAATTTTATAGTTTTACACAATAACGAAGAAATTTTGCTATGACCAGAACAGCAGCATCAAATGAATCAAATCATGTAAAACAATTTTTTAACCAGGAGTTTTATTTTCTAACATGCAAAGTTTTCAGTGAAGCATAAATTTAATGCATTTTAATAGCTGAAATTCTTGGTTAAAATTATGTTTACGTTGCTTGAACCAAATTGCTTCGCCGTTCTTGTTCTTACAAGGGTGAATCAAATATAAATGAGACTTTTTAAATATCATTAGAATTATTTTATAGTTTCTTGTCACGTCCATCATAATATGTTGTTGCCGGTTTATAAATTTGTTCGTCATCATTTCAGTCTTCAGTTATTTATTAATTTAGTCCCTAGCATTATGAGTGAACACAAAGTACATAGTGTGATGACATGATGTATAGTTCTTTAATTTTTCAAGAAATGGAAATATCAATCCTATTAACATTTAGTACAGATTGAATGTTTGTACAGTTCTGGTAAGAAAAAAAAAGAGATCACCCCCACTAATTCTGCCGCAAATCATCATATAAAAATGTGATTGGTACCAATCGATTAGTAATAACGTCTACTGATTAATTCTATACTTAAATGTTTCTTAGGGTGCCGCCCACATACAGAAATTGTACCAAACTTGAAAATTTTCAATACAAACACTTAATTCTGGCACTATATTTAGATTTTTCGGCATATTTTACTTTCGCGTACAATCACAAAATTATTTGTTCAAGTATTTTAGTAATTATGCTGGTTAAAAGTTTGCAACTCTTAATGTTGAACTCATTATTAATCGTTATAAAACAGATTGCAATACGCGTAGTTTTTTAAACAAAATATGAAAAAAAAAATGAATTGTGAAATATAGTTTTTATTTAAACAAAAATCGATTTCTACACATAGAAATCTAAAATTAGCATTCATTAGGCCATGTAGGTTTTTATTTATGCTTAACAAAATTATCCACATTGCAATCTGTTTTGCACGATTAATAATGAATTTAACATTACGATTTACAAAGTTTAAATTAGCATAATTCCTTTAATAGTTGACTGAGAGATTTTCTGTTTGGTAACCCAAGGTAAAATTTACCGAAGAATTAAAATATAATGTCAAAATTGTGGTTTTATATTGAAATATTTAAAGTTTTGTACAATTTCTACATGTAGACATCTCTCTAAGTAAGTATAGTATTAATTAGTAGATGGTATTACTATCGACCGGTAGCAGTCACATTTTTATACGACGATTTTTGGCAAAATTGCTAACGCGTATTTTTTTTTTCTAGGACAGCATATTAGTTCGAAAATGGCACTTTATCAAGGTGTCAAGCATACAAAAAACCAATTTTATTTTTTTAATGTCTCTGAAAAATGTAAAACAAGATGACCCAGCATCGAATGTTGAACAAAAAATGAAACTGCTTTACCGAAGCAAAATCTGGAAAAGTTCTCACTAACTTTTGACAATTATTGGGTACTTTTGATGTGCGGAGTACTATAGTACTGTGCCTTTTTGGAAACGATTAAAGTAGCACATAAGTCTTTAAAAAATTCCATTCCGATCCCTATGTTTTCATTTTCCAAGACTCATACAACTGGTGTAACAAAACAAAAATTAAATCCTTTGACTGGACAGCCTTCGAGTATCCGTCTTACAGTTCGAACTTAATATTTTACGACTAACATTTGTTTGGATCCCCTTAAGAATGTTCAACAGTAAGAACTCAATTTTCCCTCGCTAATATTAAACCTATGGCCGTGAAGTGTATCAGTATCTTTAAAATACCTCCCTTAAGAAATAATTATATTAAACTTCAATCTTCAGTTCAGTGTACTGTTCTTAGGATGTCTCCTTTAAGGTGTGTTAGTAATTATACAAATATATAGCACCAATAGTCGTCGTCTGGTCCGTTCGTCTGTCTGTCTGTAGGTATAAATGAGCCCAGAAACTACTCAACCGAATGGTTTGGAATTTAATATACAGGGTGTATCTCAAAAAGTGGGCAAAACATTACGAGGTGAAAGAACGCAGCTATACGAGAAAGTTTCGTCATAGTATGTATAGTTGGAATGCAAGTGGTGAGAAGTTAAAAGGTAGTTTTCCACTGTCCCAGGGCGATGGATTGGTCGAGGTGGTCCCATAGCTTTTCTATCAAGATCGCCGGATCTCTCGTGTTTGGACATTTTCTTGTGGGGCCATATGAAAAGCCTAATCTACGAGTGCACCGTTGAAACCGATATGAATCTAGCCGCCAGGATTGACGTTGTTGCCGGCGGTATTCGGAAAATGCCTGGTGTGCTCGCAAATGTGCGTTAGTCCCTATCCCGCAGGTGTGAAGGTATCCCCGCATTATAGCTGGTAGAAGATCTTTTAAACAATTTCTTTGAGCATGTACATTAATTATATTCCTGTGAATAAAATAAGTATCTCCTCTCATTCTTGAGTTAATTCTTTAACTGCGGCGGAGGAAAACTACCTTTTAACTTCTCACCGCTTGCGTTCCATGCATTCTATGACGAAATTTTCTTGTGTAACTGCGTTCTATCACCCTGCAAAGTTTTGCCCCTTTTTCAGATACACCCTGTATATAATCGTTGCAGAATTTTATCAAGTAATTACAAAATGTATGAAAATCGAATTAAAAGATATTAATAAAAGTTTTCTTCATTCTATTAAATCATATCATACGTATTTATTTCAGTGATATTCCATGATTCTAGTTTGCCATGATTATTATTTCCTATTTAAGATGGAGTCCTATTATTTTCGTATTATTAAATTTAATATATAGAATCGTAATAAATTTTGTATTCATGCATTTTCATATAAGAGTGCAACATCCATTGCACCAAGATCTGAATATTTATAAAACTAGTTATAGTACGAACACACCTCATTTGCCGCGTTTGACGTACAATTCCCGACTTGTTTTCTTAGCTTCCAAAATATTTCTAAAATATATACTCAATTTATAATTTTATGCATTAAAATCTTAGCAAAACTGAGTAAAATTTTAAGATTTGAGGTAATGTTAATCATGTATACTTTAGAAATATTTTGACAACAAAAAATAAAGGGATAAATATTTCAAGAAGAGTACACAAAAAAAAAAAAAAAAAAAAAGATCTGAAAAATATCAATTTCCTGAGAAGATATTTAAAAAAAACGAATGCTTCAAGCACCCATAGGTTTAACATTAGCGAGTGGAACTCGAGAACTCATTGATGAACAGCCTTAAACAAGCGTTATAAGGAGAAATAATTTCATCAGATGAAGAAGTTGAAAAAAAAAATGCATAATTGGTTTTATATATGGCCTAACTTCTTTTATTACACAAAGATAAACTCAAACCTAATAATATGTTTGGAAAAGTGTTAAAAAAAGCATTAAAGAAATCTGTCAAAAAAATTATATTTGCATAATTTTATTAAAAATTGTTTCAAAAATAATCTATTACAAAACTCTCGTTTATATTTGATCCACTTTCGTAATTGTATCATCTTAACGTATTCTATCCATAAATAACTGTGCACCAATAAGTTAAAAAAGGCAGATTGGAGCTCTAAGGTTTCAGTTAGGTTGCATTTGTCGTCATCCTCAACTTCCTTATTATAAAAATTAATTGACTAAGTTTATTCTCGTGTCTTATCTTCAACGTGCCACATCCAAAGAGGGTGTGGGAAGCTTCTCTTTTAACTGAGGCCGTATAAGAATGATTTTTTTAAATTTCATATTCCAAGTTTACATTAAGTAAAATGGGTAGTATTAAATATTATATATTTTTTTAGTTCGGGGATTTTTCCCATCTTCTGACATGTAAAATAATAAATAAAAAGTCAAATAAGTGATTAAATACAGATAAAACATTCATCTTCTTAAATATTCTTGGGAACGACTACAGTGTACCTCAAAAATCCGGCATTCTGAAATCAGTCAACTTCAAAAATCCGACATCAAAGTCATCCCCCCCCTCCTCTTTATTTTACACTTCCGATTTACAGGAAGAAGAAAAATAGCAATTGTTTACGAATTAGAACTTCGAGATCGAAAGCATTGGATTAGATGACAGCTAGATCGGTGATGAATTGCTAAATAGATCCGCTGATAACGTTGGTAACTGCTCAGAAAAATGTGGGCGAAAAACCGGCAAAAGAAAAGTTGTTACTGAAAAACTGCATAAATTTGACTGGAAAATTAGTATCTAAATTAGAGAAAATAGACTTCATTTCCGAAATCGATATTCTTCACTTGTATAAAATTCACGAAAAACTTCTTAAAGAACGACCGAATAAATTCAAGCGAATAAAGTTAACATCGATGCTTTGGAAATTACATAAAAAGAAATAACATTTCTGATTATTAGATTTTTTTTGTAGCATAGAAAATAACAATTAGATGAAATTTTTTTAATATATTTAATTTCCTTTTTTTTTTTTTTTTTACATAAATATCTCAAAAAGTGTCCCGTTTTATTTCTGAAATAATGTGAATCATTCCAAGTACACTGGTGTCCAAAATTAAGGACCAGTCGCAAAATGCTACTTTTTAAGTAAGCGATTACTCAAAAGGAAATGATATAATTCAAATAATTACTATCCCTACAGCACAGCTAGTCCATATAGCATCTCATTCATGTAACACATGGTCACAAATGTCACAGTCACTACGGTGAAACAAACAATAGGAAATTCCACACGTCTCATTATGAGTCTCAAATGATCACTACATGTGACTCCACCAAGACGTCACTGTAACTTCTGCTTTGTGACGAATCACCAAGTGACTTTACAATGTAGTTACATTGTGACTCTCATGTGACTGTCATTTTTAGCCTCAGTTTCAAAGTCATCCAGAACGTTGCATTATGATAGGTCACCAAATAATATCACATTATAGTCACATGGTGACTTTTCACAAAAGAGCACAATGGTGACTTCACAGTAGTCTCTCTGTCACCTGAAAGTCATCATGTGACTTTAAAGTGACATTATTTGGTAACTTATCAAAATGCAGCGTTCACGATGACTTTGAAATTGAGTCTACAGATGACAGTCACATGAGAGTCACAATGTAACTACATTGATAAGTCACATGGTGACTCGTCACAAAGCAGCAGTCACAGTAACGTCTCAGTGGAGTCACATATAGGGATCATTTGAGACTCATAATGAGAAGTATGGAATTTCCTATTTTTTTGCTTCACCGTCGTGACTGTGACACTTGTGACCATGTGTGACATGAATGAGATGTTATATGGACTGGCTGTGCTGTAGAGATAGTAATTATTCGGATTATATTATTTTCTTTTAAGTATTCGCGTACTTGAAAATTAACATTTTGTGATTAGTTCTTAATTGTGGACAGCAGTGTACATCTCGGCCCTTTTATAAAAGAAAGTAAGATATTTTGAATTTTTAAACGACGCCTGCGCTTTAAGAAAAATAGTAAAAATATTCCTCTTTCCCTTTTAGGTATAAAACATAATTTCTATTTTTTTTTAATCAGGTTATCTTTGAAATACAATTTTTAGAAATCAGTATGAATGAAAATTAATTTTATAATGATTTTTCATTCTATATTCCGAATTGGAAACATTGCTCTTTAAAGGTTACATAATAAACGAGGTTGACAGAAAAATATCGTAATTGAATTTGAAAAAAAAAATCAGTTTGTCTTACAAATACAATTTTTAGGAATCAATATGAATAAAAAAATTTTTTTAATGATTTTTCATTCTATATTCCCAATTGGAAACATTGCTACCTAAAAGGTTAATGTGCATAATAAACGAGATTGACAGGGAAATATCATAATTGAATTTGAAAAACATAAATTAGGTTACCTTTCAGATACAATTTTTAGAAATCAATATGAATGAAAATTAATTTTTTAACGATTTTTCATTCTATATTCCCAATTGGAAACATTGCTATCTAAAAGGTTAATGTGCATAATAAACGAGGTTGACAAGGAAATATCATAAGTAAATTTGAAAAAAATAAATTAGGTTACCTTTAAAATACAATTTTTAGAAATCAATATGAGTGAATATTAATTTTTGAATGTTTTTTCTTTCTATATTCCCAAATGTAAACATTGCTATCTAAAAGGTTAATGTGCATAATAAACGAGGTTGGCAGAGAAATATCATAACTGAATTTTTAATACTACTTTTTTCGTATAATAATTTTTGCCTTATTTAATCGCGGAATTTCTGTAACGGTATTTCCCTGGCAATCCTGCTAATAAAAGATTTCACTGTTAAACGACTACGTCAGTTCAAATATAAATAGACAGGATAGCCTTTCGAGGAGTTAAAATGATTTAAATGCTTGACAATTGTGAAAATCTAAATATAGAATTTTGTAAACTTTACAGTTAGACGTAAATTAGGTTATTTAAATTCTGTGATTACATTGAACTAAAAATTCTAGAAAAAAGTGGATAAATACTGTCGATAAAATTTTATGGTAATGATAAAACTTCAAAAGCTTAAAATCCAGCAATTTAAAAACTTTAAGAACTAAGTCTCAAAAGTTCTTGAAATCAATTTTTTTTTTTTTTTTACATTACAAATTCGTTATTTTTAACATTTAGCTCTTTGTTAATTATTTACGCTTCTAATCATATAAAATAAATTCTATTTTTTAAAATAACATAAACAGTTTGTTATAAAATATTTCAACTCTTTAGAATCATTAACGATAAACTGTCTAATTATTTTGTGATTTATGAATTAGATCTAATTAAGTTTCAGATATATAATTCACTAGAATACATTGCGTTTGTTTCATTAATGATGAAAATAAAAGTCGGTGTTAGTGTTCATTTTAACTGAAATAATAGGTACGTTTAATCAGAAACTATTTTAATCAATCTTTCGGCTAATGGATAAAATATTTTAGTAATTTTAATCTTAAATTTAATTAATTTCTGTAAGGTGGAACTTTTGAGAATGTAAACTAATAACAGTTGTATGTGGTAACATAATGGTAGGCACTAGGAATTCCCGTTTAAAGTGATGTAGTTATAAATATTTATTCTTAAACTATTTAACATAAAAGAATTATATAGGAAATTTAATAAAATTAATTATTAAAAAAATATTGTTATTTACATATTTATGGCTAAAAGATAAAAATAATGATTTTTTGTATGAAGTAGATAAATTATCCCAAATAAAATAAATGCGGCATTTAAAATATACCTTCATACTTAATTTATGATGATTCAGAACAGAATTTTATAAACAGAGTAAAAAATCACAGAAAAGTTTCTTGATATGTATTTTTTTTTTATTCTGTGTAATTTCACACCTGTTACCCAAACATTTTCTTTATCATCAAAAACCTTTATAAGTGGGACTAATCGGATACTGCAACCAAAGTTTCAAGAGGTACTTTTACGAAATTTACGGACAGCAAATGGACTCTTATATTTAAACCATTAACCGCCGAAACTATAAGATAGGGATCTTCAACTTCTTTGCTGAAAAACGTTTGCCACCACACATTTTGAAAGATAATCTTCGCTTTATTTAGTTGTCAGAGTATCTGTTATTAAATTTAAAAAAAATTTAATTCAAATATAGTGGTAGCTTGATAGTTAATTTAAGGATGAGCATTTATTTTCACCGTTGCGCCAACGCAACACCTGCGGGTAATGGGTTAAGAAATTTTTTCTTTAATAGGTAAAAATTTATTCTCTTCTGAAATTTCTGATTGTCGATAAAACCCTTAACCCACGACGTATGCACTGCACAGTTGTGCAAATATATTCATGTAATCAAGATTTCGTTTTTTAATTTATTTATTGCACGATAGTAACAGTGATTTGGCCCAATGTCTTCTGTGGTGGCTTGTCATGGTTATCCTCATTCAATTTAAACCACAATGTTAACAATATAGCTAATGATCGCTGCGCAGTAAATGATCATATATTAAAAATATATGTTCCAGTAGAAAAATAAACTTTACGATAATTTTTTTAAGAGGTTAAGTCATATTGTATATTTTAACAACATATTCAAATTTCTTAATGATTGGCCAAGTTTTAGGACAGTTATTGCCTAGAAAGTCAAAGAAAGACAAAGAAACTACACATACTATTTTTGGATCCCGTTGAAGCTTATAAC
Source organism: Maratus speciosus (assembly GCA_963932465.1). Taxonomy (NCBI): domain Eukaryota; kingdom Metazoa; phylum Arthropoda; class Arachnida; order Araneae; family Salticidae; genus Maratus; species Maratus speciosus. Next base: position 212,453,971 of record OZ010791.1, on the reverse strand, counting down.
CACTAATTTAATTGCAAATTTTTGTTATTAACTAAAGTAAATATTTCACTTCGGAAATAATAGTTTTCAAACTTCGAGAGACTTCGTAGTTACGCAATATATTTATTTAGAAATGTCGTTATAATGTTCCAAAACAGGAAGATTTCATAACAATATTCTTATAAGGCTGTCAAGTCCATATTCTATGCGTGACATGTGACGTTTATGTTCATTTTGGGTTAGTAATGGAATACCGCAGAACTAGATATTTTTGAGTGTGTGTGTGTTTGTTTCTTCACCAGAGACACAGTTCACTATTTAAGATAATAATATAACAATTTATTACTTCTGAAGAAAAGGAAACATTCTTCACATTTCTTGCATACTGTAAGAAAATTTTATTCGCCTGCGTAAGAAGCATATTTTGCATATTTAGAGTATTTAAACGGTAATTATTTTAGTTTCTTTTAAGTGCTATTCCTTTTTTACTTTTTTGACAGATTTGTGAAGATAAAATGTGATTTTGTCTTTTGAAATTTTATACAAACTATAAGTGTAAAATAATGGAATTGTTAAGGATTATTTTTTGATAAATTTCTATGAGGTGCTAAATTCTTTAACAGCAAATCTAAAAATGCGCATCTCTTATACCAAGGAATGACTTTGTATTTGCGCTTTTACATAAACTAGAAGAAGGTTCTCTTGTATAAGCGTCAACTGCCTTGGAATTAATTCCTCCTTTGTTGACAAATAACCCGACTGTCCTAGTGAACTGCCATTGCAAAAGAGGCAATGAATTTAAATCAAAGTCTCTAAAGCAGCCATACGCAAACCTTTTTTTCTCGCGGGCCGCAAAAATAGGTTTGGGACGTTAGGCACACTTATAAACACACTTATAAAATGTAAAGAAAAAAGAGTAATTAAAATAGTAATGTAACATAAGTAGTATAGTAAAACAATATAAAAACGCCATTATTATCAGTACAATTCAACGTTTGTCGCGGGAGAAATATCGATGAATAATTTTAATACTAGTATATCCAAACAATAAACTTTGTTGTAGATTTCTAATTTAAATGTAGAAATATGCTGCGAAGTTTATTGTTTGAAAATAGCGGTATAGACTTTTCTGGTGCGAATTTTTTCGCGACAACGATCGCGAAACGTTCAACCTTAAAAATCAGTATAAGCAATTCTCATTAAGTATAAAACGTAATCAATAACAATGCAGAATTTCCAACTTAAAAAAAAAAGAAATGAGGAGATTTTCTCCAGTAAATTAGTCTTTTGCTTTTTATTGTCGTAGAAATATATATTAATTGTAGAAAATTGTAGAAAATTGTAGAAATATATAGCGCATATCTAATTAATTTGGAATAATGTGTGTCTTGAAGAATTATTGAACTAGTCTTGAAGATTGATTTTTTTTATTGATTTATTTTTATGATATTGATTTTTTTTTACATCAGTGTAATATAAATAGTACAGGTAAAATAATGTTTCTTTTTTTTAACAACTGATGTCCATTCAAAAAATTTTGGGAAGAACTTCCTTTTGACACTCGAAATGAAGATCTGATAAGTCCCCAAAAAATAAATAAAGTTATTTTACCGTGTTTTTTTTTTGGGGGGGGGAGGGGGGAAATTTTAACTCGTGGGGAAAATTTAACTTTTTTTAAATATGTCAAGTGGGGTATCATTTATTGTGTATTATTTAATTCGGAATCGAATGACACCCTCCATAAGTCGATACGATAATTCATTACAAAGTTGTGTATGTTTCATTAATACAAAGTCGAAAATTATTGAGCATAGCTTTGTCACATTTATTTTAAGTCGAAAACATGTTCTTTATATCATATTAAATAATTTAAATTTTATTAAATGTCCTCAAAACAGCAATAATCAAAATTAGGATCATCTGAATATTCTGCAAGGTCATTAACCTTTTATCTACTGAATTATGAATTCATGAAAATTTTATCTTCTAAATCATTTTTCGTAAATTATGTAAACTACATTAGAAGTTTTACATAATCCTTTAATAAATTTTAGAAAGATTTTAGAAGGAATGAAGGCTTTAAAAGGAGGAATTAAATTTGAATTTTACAGGGATTATATGCATTATTTATAAATCTATTCAAATCTTTTATTTTAAATATTTTTCTTAGTATTTTGTAGAATTAGGAAATGTACAATTATAAGGTTCTTAAAATAGAAATACGGAAATATTTCCGAATTGAAAAATCCCCCCCCCCCCCTCTCCCCCAACGCCAAGAAAGCTGAAAAAACGCAAAGACAAAAGAAATCATAATTTTAAAAATATTTTTGCTTTGTGTAACCAATAATGCTTTTGGAACAAGATAAAGTAATGTAGCTATAACTCATTCTAAACTGTATTACAACTTATCGATGTATTAAATGATTTTTAAAACAAGCTATTTTAATGGGACTTATAAGAACCGTCAGTAGATAAAGTGTTAATGCCGTCAAAATCCATGCATTCATAATTTTGTAGTCATAAAACAGTTCATGACTTTGTATTCATAAAACTTGCCGTAACATTGTAACGCATGATCGTATCGACTTGAGGACACTCGATTCAGAATTTTAAAAATCATAATAAACGACACCACTTGGCCTACTTAAAAAAAGGAATCCCCCTCCCTGAGTTAAAAATCCCTTTTTCCCCAGAAAACATGGTAGAAGAAAACTTTATTTTGGGGATTCACCGGATCTTCATTTCTAGTGCCAAAAAGGAAGTTCTTCCAAAATTTTGGTGAATGGCCATCAGTTGTCGTATATTACTAAATTTACCGTCTACCTGTACTATACACATGAAAAGAACTTTTGACTAAGAAAACGGCATTTAAAATATTTTAAAAGTTTTTTAATTAAATATAAATAACAAGCAGATTTTGTCTTCTGATAAAAATATGTAAAACAACAGTGGAAGTCCTAAATAACTTTTAAGCAGATCTCAGTTAATTTTATAATTGTCCATTAATTATTATGTATTTCGGGCCGCACATGCAAGGTCGCAGGCGGCAAGCGGGCCGCAGGTTGAGTATGGCTGCTCTAGAGGGATAAAATGCAGGAACAACCTCTCTGTACAAAACCTCAACAATACATGACATTAGGTAATGGCGCGGTCCCTATAACATATGTATGAAAACTTTTGCACCCATGGAAAATAATCATCATTGGATGCAGCAACCTCATAGTATGGGGATCACAAAAAGCTCGAAATTCAGTAACATAGGTATCCTTATCATTATAATGCAAACGCTTCGCGCTCTTGAAAAGAAAACAACAACAACAAAAAAATGCAATTTAACAAATTACAACGACCATTTGGAAAATGATTTTTTCAAAGACTAAAATTTAAGACATAAAAAATCGCACCGAGTTGATCATACATTACGTACGCCATGAATTACATTTTTCGGTACTGTAAATTTTTAAACTTCTACAGAGCTGGTCATACATTACGCACGCCATGGATTAAACATTAATATTCCTGGACCAATTTTAAATGAAATTTCATTTTTAAACTTCTAAACATCCCACAATATTACTTTTTACACCGTCGCATAGAGAAAAATAATGTACTTTTAAATGCAATTTGTTTGAAAGCTGTACCTCAATTTGTTTCTGAGTTATTAATTTTTTTTGTAGTTTTTATTACTTTTTTGCCATAGTGGCAACAGACGTATCCATCTCTGTTGAAAGTAAAGGGAAAATACAGATTACTGTATAGACCAATCAGAAAACGAATAAAATGCGGATTAAACCAATAAAACGCTTCAGATATGTTTTTGATTTCCTATCCCGACGGAGAACAATAACCATTTGGAAAAATGACTAATAAGTCGCTGGCTTGAATAATTTTACAGTATAGAAATTTCAAAAACATGTGAAATTTGGTAATGCCGCGATCACTATAACGCATGTATGAACGCTTTGTGCCTATGAAAGGAAAATCATCACTGTAAGCAGTAATTTGGTAGTTTAAGAATCCCAATAATACAAAAAATTCATAATATCGCATTAATAAGTCATGTACTTGCGCTTTTTGTCCATGGAAAAAAAAATGAAAATCACTAAATGTAGTGACGTTGCTTTACAGGACTCTCAAAAGTACCTAAAATTTGACAATGTCACTACCGTTTTAATGCATACTGTCATTAACTTTCATCTTTAAAAAAGTATGCTTGTTTTTGAGTCCCGCTCCCAGATAGCAATCAGACTGGGCTAATGGAAATCCACCAGGGCACCTGGGTAATCTTCCAGGGCAGTTAAACATTTTTATTCAAAGATCATGACAGTAACTAATACTCGTACTCTCTTCAAGTTCTGGTGATATATCGCACCGTTGTTGCTTTAAATATATTACAATTATATAATTTCTCAAAATTGATCTGTTAATAAAAAGCTAATTTGCAATTTGGCCACATCATTGGCACTTGAGTTGGCACGTGTGCTTACATGTGCACGTGATGTGTATGTGTGTGTAAATACCTATCTCCATAGCAGAAAAACGGAGAAAATTTCATAGTTGGATCTAAAGTCAGTTGGTACACTGTAAAAAAAAATCTGTAGTTCTACAGATGTAAAGTTACATACTTTCTAAACTTTCATCTGTAACTGTACGAAAAAAATTGCAAATCTACAAAACTAGTTTTTGTAAAGCTACAGAAATCTGTAACTTTACAAATGAATCTGCTAAAATTACAGTAATCTTACTAAAATTTTATCTGTAACCCTGGTTTCATGTAAAGTTCTAGGCATCCCAGTTTCCTAAAACAATTGTTAGTAACCTTACAGATTTTTTGATTTTCGGCGGAAAAGTGTGTCTGTTACATGATTTTTTTTGTTGCCGTTACATAAAAAATTTTAGGAATCCCAGTTTCCTAGAACAACTTTAGTAATTTTACAGATATTTTTTTACAGTGTACAACTTAACGATCATGGTTTGGCACATACTTCACTCTATTTTTGTAACCGCTGTTACCTAGTGTCCCGTGTAAATCAGGGCTCCAAATGCTCTGAACACCACTAATTTCTTACAGTTTATTTCGCCATCTTTAAGGGGTCTCAGGACTCTTAAGGGGACAAGGGACCTTAAAATCCTTTAAAATATTTTTTTTTATTTTTTGTAAATTTCACCTAATTATAATTCAAGGGTACATTATATGCATTATGACATGCATTTATCGCAAAAAAAAAATAAAAAATAAATTATTTTTATGAAAAAAATGGAATTTTACGCGTTGTCTTAGAAATCTTCGAAATGCCCCCTGCGTTCCCCATATCAATGAAAATCCCCAATATATTTTATATAAGTTTGGTTTATATATATAAATGAAATAGAGCATCGAATTCTGTATATTTGAATTTAAAGGTTTAAAAAAAATAATTAAAAATTTTGTAATTTTTTCGAAAAAATTTCAAATTTTCAAAATTTTTCATTTTTTTTTATCTTTAAATTCAATTATACACAATTCGATGCTCTATTTTATTTATATATATAAACCAAACTTATATAAAAAATATTGGGGATTTTCATTGATATGGAACGCACAGGGGGCATTTCGAAGATTTCTAAGACAATGCGTAAAATTCCATTTTTTTCATAAAAATAAATTTTTTTTTAATTTTTTTTTTGTAATAAATGCATGCCATAATGCATATAATGTACCCTTGAATATTATTTAAGATAAAATTTACAAAAAATAAAAAAAAAATGAAAAAATTTTAAAAAAATTTCGAAAAAATTTCAAAATTTTTAATTTAATTTTTTTTTTACTTTTAAAATCAAATATATAAAATTCGATGCTATACTTTATTTATATATATAAATCAAACTTTTATAAAAAATAGTGGGGATTTTCATTGATATGGAATGCGCAGGGGGCATTTCAAAGATTTCTAAGACACAGTAAAGTTCCATTTTTTTCTCAAAAATAATTTTTTTTTTATTTTTTTGTGATAAATGCAAGCCATAATGCATATAATGTACCCTTGAATAATATTTAAGACAAAATTTACAAAAAAAAAAAAAAAATTCAAAAATTTGGAAATTTTGAAATTTTTTTGAAAAAATTTCCAAATTTTTCAATTTTTTTTAAACTTTTAAATTCAAATATATAAAATTCGATGCTATATTTTATTTATATATATGAAACAAACTTTTATAAAAAAAATATTGGGGATTTTCATTGATATGAAGAACGCAGGGGGCATTTCGAAGATTTCTAAAACGACACGTAAAATTCCATTTTTTTCTCGAAAATAATTTTTTTTTAATTTTTTTTATGACAAATGCATGCCATAATGCATATAATGTACCCTTGAATAATATTTAATTTACAAAAAAATAAAAAAAAAACTTAAGGTCCCTTGTCCCCTTAAATCTTTAAAATTTTCGAAATTTTAATTTTTTCAGATGTTAAACTCCTTGAAGAGAAATTTTTTCTCTGCTCCCATGGCAACGAAGGACGCGCGATGCGCGCGCATCCTACCTTAGAATGCGACTTCGTTATTGTTGTGGCTGGAACGATACGAAGCGATGTTTTGATTTTAAAAGTATGATCATTGTAATTTTTTGCAGTTTGTTGATGAGGCTAAACCTCCCTTTTTCGAAAAACCTATTAAGTATTTGATAATACTTATTGTAAATATGTATAGAATCATGTATCTGTAAATCTTCATTAAATATTTCAAGAAAAGAATTCAGATGGCACCTCCTTCATTGATTATGTGTTCGACTGTCTTTGAAATTTTCTTCATGGTGCATCATGCCGGGAAAGAAAGAAAAAAAAGTACAGTCGAACCCGTTTAAGACGCTCACGGTTAATACGCGATCCCGCTTAATACGCGGATTTTTTCCGATCCCTTTAATATAGCCCATAAGGCTAATGCAAAAATATCGCGTTTAATACGCGAACGGTTATTACGCAATCCCGCTTAATACGCGATAAATTTTTGGTCTTTTGAGCAAAAAAATCACGCTTAAGACGCGAATTCATTGATCAAGATGCGAATTCTTTCTATCTTCTCAAGCGTTGCGCATTTTGCGAATTTATTTAGATAAAAAAGACTGTTTTCGAATAGTATTATTTACTTATTTAATAACAGATTAATTAATGCGAAAATTACTAATCGTAAATAGTGGTAGATACTTGAATAAAATAAAACCCAGCTAAATTAGTAAAACTGCAATTCTTCTTTTTTGTCTCGCGCTTCATGTATATTTTTACTGCAGTAAGAGAGATATAGACGAGAATTGACCACACGCAATGGGCGGAGCTCGCAATGTTTCCCACAAGCATTGCGATATTTGATTGGCTTTTGGTAAACGCTTGTGGGATAAATCGAGAAGCTGATAAGCTATAATCCATCTTGACATTCTTTGACGTCAGAAATGCTTGTGGTCCATTCAGGTTACTCAGATATGTCATAAAAACTGTTATGATTAGAGATGATTATGCATGTTGTTAGTGAGGTTTTAAATGTACGTAGTATCACTACTATGTTTTATTAAAAAAATGAACAAAAAATGAATTTCGTAAAGATTAAACAAATACGATAATTATTTTATGTTTCCTTTACTTTTTGTTATGCTAACAATATTATGTACACAAAGTTTAATAAAATTTTTTTATATATATATATATTAAAAAGAAGGGCTGATTATAATGGTAATCATTAATACAAGTACTAAGTATGATTTTGAAAACTGGGTTGTGCTTCAAAGATTTAATGACTTTTTTTCTTTCTGTTAAAAAAAAATAGTTTAGTAGGAAAATTACTTTTTGTTGTTTCATTTTTAGTTCTAGCGTACAAATCGACAATAAAACCATGTTGGAATCCATATTTATTTTCCGTTTTTATTCCAGTCGGTCTTATAAAAAGAACGAATGCGTTAAAGAGGAATACAATTAAGTTTTAATCTAAATATACATAAAAAACACAATTTTCGACCGTAAACATATAAACGAAAGCTCTAAAGTCCATTTATACGATTAGATGTGTAATTAAGCCCAGTTCCTGCAACATTATACAAATTACGTTTAATACGCGATCCCGCTTAATACGCGACTTTTGTCTACTCCCTTGAAACGCGTCTTAACCGGGTTCCACTGTATTTGTTTTTTTAATGTTAGAGGATAGTAAGTAATAAGAAGACGGCAAAGGTAAGAAGTCTTTCATATTTTATATCGTAATGTCTGATTTAGAAAAGTTGAAAAAGAATCGTGCAGTTTTGAGAACAGCAGTAACAAAGCTGATTAATAATATAGAAAATGTTATGAAGGATAGTCCAATAGATTTTGATAATTTAGAAGAATTATTTATTCAATTAGATACTAAAGCAGAATTATTGAAGTCAGCTGACGAGAAAATTGAGCCCCTTTTAGGGTTAGACGACTATGAAACTGTAATCAATTCTGTTTATGATTACGCGGATAAAATATCAGTTGCAAAATTCCGGGTGAAGAAAAAATTAACCGAAAACAAAAAAAATTGCTAATATTGATTTAAATAACAGTCAAGATTTAAAATCGAATGTGATTAATGATGAAAACTCAGTTGTTAAATTGCCAAAACTCAATATACAAAAATTCTATGGCGACTGTACGCAATTTATTTCATTTTTTAATACCTTTAAAAATACAATTCACGAAAATAGATCGCTTTCGAAAGTTGAAAAATTTCATTATTTGAAGAGTTATTTATCTGGAGCTGCGGCTAATGCTGTAGAAGGTTTTGAAATATCAGAAGCTAATTATGACGCAGCATTGAAAGTTTTAGAAACGCGTTATGGCCAAAAAGATGTCATAATTAATCATCACCTGAACAAGCTTCTTAATTTATCCCCTGGTTATAAGGCTAACGAAATTCAAAAATTGAAAAAATTGCACAGTGATATAGAAATAAATGTTCGATGTTTGTCCACATTAGGACTGGAACCAGCAAATTCTGGCTCCATGCTTATCTCCGTAATTTTAAAATTAATACCGGCAGAATTAGCTTTGGAATATAATAGACAAAATGTAGATAATTTAACACATTCAGATATACATAAATTATTAGATTTTCTGCACACTGAAATAAAAAGCAGAGAACACACATTTTTTTTCGAGAATGAAAGCATTTGAAAATAATAAAACAAAAATCAAGAGTCAAACAACAAAATCTGAATTTAAATCTACTTGTGAATTTATGAACATTTCGAATGATAAATCGACTTCAGATACGCAGCTGGCTCATTGCATTTTTTGCAACGATAGTAAACATTCATCTGATTTGTGTGAGGCTGTTGATGTAAACACTAAAAGAAATTTGTTGAAATCTCAAGGAAGATGTTTCCTTTGCTTAGGCAGGAAACACGTTATCAAAAATTGTAACTCTAAAACTAGTTGCAAGAAGTGTTCAGGCAGACATAATCAAACGATATGCCTAAAATCTAAATTAATAAAAGAAGTAAATACACCCGAATTAAAAGGTAATGAAAGTGAAACTAGTGAAAAAGTAATTTCGGCTATTTCCCCTACAGAAAATAATAAAATTCTTCTACAAACATGTTGTGTAAAAATAAAATCAAACGGAAAACAATCTTCTAATTAGGTTACTTTTAGATTGTGGGAGCATGCGAACCTTTATATCTGAAGAAATAGCAAATAAATTGAATTTACAGGCAATAAGAAAAGAAAAATTGTCGGTTTTTACATTTGGAAATAAGAACCCCATTGAAAAAACCTTTGAAGTAGTTAAACTAACTATTGAAAATAAAAATGTACCTAATTCAAAATTAGATATAGAAGCGCTAGTCACCAATCAAATATCAGCTACTGAAATCCCCCCCCCCCACCTGAAATCAATGATTTGATGAAAAGTAAACAATTTGAAAATTTAACCCTTGCGGACACACCCACATCCAAAGAACCCATTACATTACTTATAGGTGCTGACTATTATTATGATATAATCACTGGAAATATAAAACATTTGAATAAAAAATTAGTAGCTGTCGACACCATTTTTGGTTGGTGTCTACAGGGAAAAACAACTGACAGTTATACGCCCTTAGCATTTAATGTAATAGTAGAAAAAAAATTTATTTCTGAACAGATTGAAAAATTCTGGAATATCGAATCATCTGGCCTTTTTAATACTAAACAGGATTCAGATTTTTCAGAAAACAACGTTATGAAGCAGTTTGAGTCAGAAATTAAATACAATGATAAGCGATATACAGTTCGATTTCCGTGGAAGCTTGAAAGGGAATGTTTAAATGACAATCGGAAAATAGCAGAATATAGATTTTTTAAACTCAAACAAAGATTGATTAAAAACGCTGAATTATTTTTTGAGTATAAGGAGGTGTTAGCAGATTATTTGAAACAAGGTATTATTGAGTTAGTTACAGATTCTGAAGAAAATCAAAATGTAACTTTTTATTTACCTCATCGAGAAATAATTAGAACTGATAGGACAACGAGCAGATTACGCATAGTTTTCGATGCCTCTGCTCATGACACAGGCTCACTGTCTTTGAATAATTGCCTGCATGTAGGTCCAAATTTGTATCCTGAAATATTTGATGTTTTGTTACGGTTTAGATTTAATCCCATAGCTTTTACAACTGATATAAAACAAGCATTTCTACAAATAATTATAGATGAAAACGGTCGTGATGTAACAGGATTTGTTTGATAATTCTAAACCCTTTGAAATTTATAGATTCACCAGAGTGTTATTTGGAATTAGTAGCAGTCCCTTTTTATTGGCTGCAACAATTAAACACCACTTGAAAAAATACACCGAGAAATATCCAAACACAGTAAAATTTTTAAATGAAAATATCTATGTTGATGACATTATAGGAAGTCATGAAAATATTGATCAAGCCCTATCCACGAGTTTACAATGTGTATTTGATATATTTGAAAATGCAAGTATGCATTTACACAAATGGCATACGAACTCTTTACCACTTAGTGAACTATGGAAAGAAAATGGCATAACTTCAGAAGTCAATTCTGAAGCTTTTGGAGAACAAAATCTCCCTTATAGGAATCGCTTGGAACAATTCCAAAGATTTACTTTATTTTGATGTTCGAGGTTTAGTTGATTTCGTTTCAAAAAGAATAGACACCAAAAGATTTATTCTACAAGTTTTAGGCAGGATTTTTGATCCACTTGTATTCCTAGGACCATTTACATTAAGAGTGAAATGTATAATTCAACAAATTTGGAATTTGGGTCTAGATTGGGATGACACCTTACCCGAAGATTTACGTATTCTTTGGAGTAGCTGGTGTAACGAACTCCCTCATTCGAAAAACTTTTCAGTACCCAGATACTATTTTTCTGACATCACCAATTGGAATGATTATGACCTACAATTACATATTTTTGCCGATTCGAGCATGAAGGCTTATGGTACGGTTGCTTATTTACGTGTAGCAACAACCACCAAAAAGATTCGAACAGTTTTTGTTGCTTCGAAAAACAGGGTTGCTCCACTGAAAGCGCTTACCTTACCAAGGCTCGAATTGATGGCTGCATTGTTGTCGGCCAAGCTAAGTAGTAACATTTTGAAAGCTCTAAAATTGAATGTACCGACTTATTACTGGACAGATTCAAAAATATCCTATTTTTGGATAAAAGGATCCCCTAAAAAGTTTAAACCCTTTGTCAGAAACAGAATTGAAGAGATCCATAAATTGACCTCACCTGATAACTGGTATCATTGTCCTGGTACTGCCAATCCAGCTGATATAGTTTCTCGAGGATCAAAAATCTCTAGGATAATCAATGATACAACTTGGTTACAGGGACCAGAATGGCGAAGTTTACCTCCTGAGTGTTGGCCAATATCAGAAAACAAAGAAATCGCTTACTCAGATGAATTAGAATACAAAAAAAATCCTAACGATGTTTTTCAGAGCGAGTGCTTAGTCAAAAAACTCGAAAATCCCATAAACATTTCAAAATATAGTAATTTAGAGAAACTTTTGAGAATTACCGTTTGGGTAAAGAAATTCATTATGAAGCTGAAAAAATCAACTGAAGTGCAAGACGTAGTAACAACCGAAGAATTACTCGAAGCTGAAAATTTTTTGATACAATCTGAACAAAAACAATTTTGTAAGGAAGAAATAGAATCTCTAAAAAATAGTAAATCAAAGGATAAGACGTCATCCTTATCAAATTTCATCCCCTTTATTGACAAAAACGGGTTGATGAGGTTGGGCAGAAGGCTCGAATTTTCTAACCTGACCGCAGATGAGAAAAACCCAATAATTCTCCCCAAACATTCTTGGTTAACTACTCTAATAGTTCGTCAAGAACACGAGAAAATTATGCATGGAGGGACAGCCAGTACTTTGGCAAAAATTAGATCTCGTTTTTGGATACCTAAATGTCGTCAGTTGGTCAAAAGTGTTATCAAGAATTGTATAATATGTAAAAAATATTTCTCCAATCCAGCAGACCAGATCACCGCACCATTACCAAAAGACAGAGCTAGTGAAGCACCGCCATTCGCAATCTGCAGTTTAGACTTCGTCGGTCCGATCTATATCAGAAATTTTAAAGAAACGCAAAAATCTTACATTGTCCTGTTTACTTGCGGTGTGACTAGAGACATTCACCTGGAACTCGCGTCTGATGTGACAACAAATTCTTTTTTGATTGCATTCAGAAGATTCACAGCTAGACGAGGAAATCCCAAAATTATTTATTCTGACAACGCAAAAACCTTCAAAAAGGCCAAAGGTGAACTCGAAATTTTATACAACATACTGACAGGCAAAGTATTTTTAAATTTTATTACAAAAGAGAGATTTATATGGAAGAATATTATAGAAAGAGCTGCATGGTGGGGAGGCTTCTATGAGCGACTAGTAAAGTCAGTCAAAGACTGTTTGAGAAAAGTAATTGGTATAGCACTCTTAAGTTATGATGAATTAGCGACTCTGTTGACAGAAGTGGCAGCAATTTTGAATACGCGACCACTGACGTATGTATATAGCGACAGCGATGAACCAGAACCTCTTACTCCAATGCACTTTTAGGTAGCTTTCATTACAAAAAGCTACCTATTACAGCCGTTCGGAGGAAAGCGATTTCAAAATATTTTGGTATATTTTCATCGATCATGACCCACAGACCCCGAAACCACCCTCCGTTCAAAAGTTGATATATATATATATATATATATATCTGATTTTTGTCATACTGTAACTCTCGTATTTATGAACAGATTTCGATGAAACTCGGTGTGTATATAGTACATACAAATATCTCGACCTAGTTCGTTGGCCAGCTACATCCGCCATCTTGTTTTAAAATGACGGCCATTTAAAAAATTTAAAAAAAATTAAAATTTGAAATGTGATACCAAAAAATTAAAAATTGACAAATATTTTTTCTTATGCGTTTGACTTTGATACAAAGATTACGGAGCATTTTTTGTTTTGTCTATATCTTAAAAAATGGCTGAGTTATAGCACTTTGAATTTCAAGCTTGGCTGATATTTTGAAACGACCTGATTTTTGTCACACGATAACAGGCGTATTTATGAATCGATTTGGATGTACCTTGGTGTATACATAATACGTACCAATGTCTCGACCGAGTTCGTTGGCCAGATTCATCCGCCATATTGTTTCAAAATGGCGGCCATTTAAATTTTTTAAAAAAATTTTTAATTTGAAATGTGGTACCAAAAAATTGAAAATTGAAAAATATTTTTTTAATAACTGTTTGACGTTGATACAAAGATTCTGGAGCAGTTTTTGTTTCGTCTATATCTTAAAAATGGCTGATTTATAGCACTTTGAATTTCTAGCGGGGCTGACATTTTGAAACGACCTGATTTTTGTCACGCGATAACAGGCGTATTTATGAACCGATTTCGATGTACCTTGGTATATACAGTACCAATTTCTCGACCGAGTTCGTTCGCCAGCTTCATCCGCCATCTTGTTTCAAAATGGCGGCCATTTAAATTTTTTTAAAAAATTTCTGTATGTGTTTGACCTTAATACAAAGATTCTGGAACAGTTTTTGTTTCTTCTATATCTAAAAAAATGGCTGAGTTATAGCATTTTGAATTTCTATTGTGGCTGGCATTTTGAAACAACCTGATTTTTGTCACGCGATAACAGGCGTATTTTTGAACCGATTTGGATGTAACTTGGTGTGTACATAGTACATACCAATGTCTCGACCGAGTTCGTTGGTCAGCTTCATTCGCCATCTTGTTTCAAAAGGGCTGCCATTTTTTTTTTTTTAATTAAATTTTAAATTTAAAATGAGTTATCAAAAAATTGAAAAATGAAAAAGATTTTTTTTATGTGTTTGACCTTGATACAAAGATTCCGGAGCAGTTTTTGTTTCGTATATATCTTAAAAAATGGTTGAATTATAGCACTTTGAATTTCTAGCATGGCTGACATTTTGAAACGATCTGATATTTGTCACGTGATAACACGCGTATTCATTAACCTATTTCGATGTAAGAAGGCATGTGGATAGTATATCGTAATGTCTCGACCAAGTTCGCTGACCAGCTTCATCAGCCATCTTGTTTCAAAATTGAGGCCATTAAATTAAATAAAAAATTATATTTAAAGTAAGGTGCAAAAGAATTAGAAATTGAAAAAGGTTTCTTTCTTAAGTATTTGACCATGATATAAGGATTCCGGAGCATTTTTTGTTTTGTCTTTATCTTAGAAAATGGCTCAGATATAGCAGTTTGAATTTCTAATGTGAGTGACATTTTGAAAAATCTTTTTTTTTTGCCTGCGACAGAACTTGTATATATCAACCGATTCCGATGTGAGTGAGCATGTGCACAGGAATTACTAAGGTCTCGACCAAGTTCACTCGTTAGCCTCATCCACCATGTTGTCTTAAAATGGCAGGACCTTCAAGATATCGCCGAATTTGGCAACCAAATATAAGTTACTTTAAATAAAAGAAGCTTGGATAAAGCTGACTAATTTCGCGAAATTCTCATTCATAATGATTTAATATTGATAAAGATTAGGATTGAATATCCTATAATCGGTTTCCACTAAATTGAGCTTCGTGTATTTGAATAATATAAGCTTGCTTTTTAAAAATAAGGAATATGAAAGCTACCTCTTCCTCCCGGCACTGGCCGGAAGGACTTTTTAAATTTTGGAAAAGAACTTTCATTTCCTATTAATTTTTTTGAAATAATTGAAGATGGTTCAAAGAGATCAACACTCCTGAAAAGAAAAAAATATCAATCTTTACTACTGCAACAATTGTGGACCAAATGGAAAAAACAATATTTGATGGATTTGAAAACTGCCCATTCCTTGAAAAATCCTAATGCCCATACGCCACTGAAAGTGGGCGATGTCGTTTTGATTCAAGATGACGCAAAAAATAAGTTTCTTTTGAAAGTTGGTAAGAGTCAGACTGCCATTCCTGGAAGAGATGGCAATATTCGTTTATACGAAATAAAAACAACGAGTGGAATCTTAAAAAGATCCATCCAACACTTGTATCCCTTTGAAATACAACATGACTAATAAATGACTTTTTGCAGACTTTTTATAAACATTCATAAACTTTTATAGACATTTATTTAGTTTGTTTTTTTCTGCATTTAGGACTCTAAATATTTTCTTTCTCTTTTTTAATTTTTAGTCTTATTTATATATAGAATCTTTTTGAATTTTGGTATAAGTAAGTATATGATTTAACTGAAAAAAAAAATATGTGTGTTATTTAACTGTTATTATTTTTACTTTGTTTGAATTTAAAGTGTTTTATTTAGAATTTATTGATATTTTGAATTTGACTAATTAAGTGATTAATTAGATATTGTTTGAATTCCTATATTTAGTATTTTGTATTCGAATTTTAAAAATTGTATTAGATTACTGAACCACTGATACGAAAAATTGAATTTTTATGATTTTATGATGGAATTTTGATTTGTGAACCTATTAAGAGTTCAGGTGGGGAGTGTGAAGAGAAATTTTTTCTCTGCTCCCATGGCAACGAAGGGCGCGCGATGCGCGCGCATCCTACCTTAGAATGCGACTTCGTTATTGTTGTGGCTGGAACGATACGAAGTGATGTTTTGATTTTAAAAGCATGTACATTGTAATTTTTTACAGTTTGTTGATGAGGCTAAACCTCCTTTTTCGAAAAACCTATTAAGTATTTGATAATACTTATTGTAAATATGTATAGAATCATGTATCTGTAAATCTTCATTAAATATTTCAAGAAAAGAATTCAGATGGCACCTCCTTCATTGATTATGTGTTCGACTGTCTTTGAAATTTTCTTCACTTCTATCTTTTCTGAACATTTTGATGTAATTGTTTCCTTGAAATTCCTATTAGAACTGAAGTTATGGCTTTTACATTTATACACGTTCAATAGCTGAAGCGTCGTTTCGGAAACTTTGAAGCCATTTTGCTCCAAATGACTTTTTTGGGCATAAAGCGCATGATATCTCAAAAACTTATGAATATTTTTTCATGAAATTTTCAGAACATATGTTTCATATTAGTCTGTATAAACTGAATCTAAAATTTCCTTTTTATTGTTCAAAATAATATTTTTTTAGGAGATTATACTGTTGAAATTTTCGTAATTTTGAATTAGCTAAATACAACTTTGTATTAAAAATATAAAAAAACTTTAAAAACAAATTTATTTAGGTTCAGGGTAATTATTACAATCTGAAGTATAAGTAGGCACCAAAATTTTCATTCTAGTTGCAATACTTATTTTGTAATCGTGCGCATAAGCTGTTATGCCGATTTTTTTGCTCGTCAAATGTCTAACAGTTTGGAGCCCCCTGTAAATGCTAATTCTGCATCTTATAAATTTTTAAATACATGAAATGAAAGAACGTACTTACATATTTTATTCCAATTAAAATTGTGTCTTAAAATCAAATACATTTTAAGATATTAAATGTTAAAAATGGTCTTTTTTTTCATTTTTTCCAATTTTAAGAGTCCTAACACCCCTTAATCGCAGATAATTCTGCCTTTAGATAAGACGAAGAAAATTACTTTAAAATACTGGTGTCCAGAGCATTTGGAGCCCCCCCCCCCCCGCTCCATTATCGCGGGACACCTGGCAACACTAGTTGTAACCCTCATCTAGTTCAAACCACACTGTTTCGCTATGTTGTTGACGCAACAGCTTGCGCGTTATAATTTAGATTGTAATATCAAACAATATTGATTATACAGTAGTCTCTCTCAAATCCAAAATCCTAAAATCCACAAACGCCTAAAATCTGTATATCATCACCAGCAACACAAATAGTTACAAATCATTGTAAACAATGAAACTTTCAGTTCAGATGTAGGGCAAAATCACAGAATTTTTAGTTTTATATCATTTCATATATATTTTAGTATGTAATTCTCTATAATATGTGTGAACTCTTTGTTTTTCATGAAGGAAGTATAAATGTATCTCTAAAAAAAATCAAGATATTGCTGACATAACTGGTAATCACAATTTTTTACCATATATATTTATGCATTAAACCTTTATGTACTGAATTAGGAATTCATGAAAATTTTATCTTCTAAGACATTTTTCGTGAATTTTTGAAACTAAATTAGAAGATTTATATAATCATTTAATAAATTTTAGAAGGATTGAAGGATTTAGTATGATTAATTAAATTTGAATTTATAGGGAATTTGTGCAACATTTATAACCCCACTCAAATCATTTATTTTAAATATTTTTCTTAGTTTTCTGTAGAATTAGGAAATGTACAAATATAATGTTCTTACAATAGAAATATAGAAATATTTCCGAATTGAAAAATCCCTCCCTCTCTCAAAAATCAAGAAAACCGAAAAGATACAAAGGAAAAAGAAATTATCCTTTTAAAAATATTTTTGTTTCGTGTAACTAATAATGCTTTTGGAACAAGATAAAGCAATGCATCTATAACTCATTCTAAACTGTATTACACTGTAAAAAAAATCTGTAAAGTTACTAAAGTTTTTCTAGGAAACTGGTATTCCTAGAACTTTTTATGTAACGGCAACAAGATAAATTCCTACTGTTACAGAAATTTTTCTTGTTGTCCAGTTTCCTAGGAAAACTTTAGTAACTTCACAGGTTTTTTTTTTTTACCGTGTACTACTAAACGATGCATTAAATGAATTTTAGAACAAGTTATTTTAATGGTACTTATACGTACAGTCTGTAGATAAAGGATTAATCAAGCTTCTTTGTTTATTAAAACTGTCTAAACCTGAAATAAACTTTATTATTTTATTTGAATTAATAGCGTACCTTTATGAGGAAAGTTTCACTGAATAATTCAAGGAAATTTTATCTCATCTTTATCATGTATGTTTAATTGTACATTATTTACTTGACATTTGCTTTTCATAATTTAACACTAGAACCGCCGGAAATTTCACTGAAGTATTATAAAAATATTTCACACCGGAAATTTTAATTGAAACTACTTAACTTATTTATTTAACTTCTTTCTCCGTTGTATATTGTAAACTTATTTTAGAAAGAAACTTCTGGTGATAATCGAAATATTTTTATTTGATAGCGGTCAAAATTACCGCTACGGTGGTTCTAGTGTTAATCATTTAAAAAATTATTTTAATTTTTGTTACTTTGTTTATTACTTTAATTATTTCAATGTTTTACTATATTGGAAGCATCGATTATAATTTTGATTCCATTATTGCCTTCAAATTGCTGTTTAAAAAATGTAAACAAAGCAATGACCAGAAATCCACACAGTCTCTGATCCCAAGCTGTGCGGATTTGAGAGTGTTTACTGTATTAGTTTTACTTTTAGATATATTTTGGTCAAATACAAAATACTTCAATCTCCAATCCAAAAATACGCCTCGCCTAGTCTAGCAATGATGTTTTGTCCTGGGGTTTTATAAAAACTGTAACATTGTGTACAATAGTGTCGATGAGTGTTACATTTTCACAAATGTTTGTCAAATGCAAAGGACTCCAAACGCAAACCTAAAAATGCGCACTTCTTATTTTAGCAACAATCTTTTGTTCTAAATGGGAAGTTCTCCGATTTTTCAGGGTTTCATAGACCTGTCCTGCGAAGCCACTGCGCGGGACGTGTCTGGCTGTGCATTATGAAAAATTCTGCTTTACATAATGCACAAGCATTTTTAATTTTTTGCTTTCACCTGAAGTTTGAAAAAACTATAAAATCTAAGAAATATCAGCAGAAATATGTTTACAAATAATTCGTATATCTTGATATAGAATTTCTACGAAATTTTTCTAAAGACAGTATTTTGTAAAGAGTTCAAAGTAGATATATAATGCGAACATTAAAAAAAGTTAAAAAGTGTTAATAAACTAATAAAATAAAAATTATTTTATTTTATTAGTTCAAAGTAGAGTTCGAAAGATTTGAAAGTATGATTTATGATAAAAAGGTATTCAAAATTGTTTCATTTCCCCCTGCCTGAAAACTCATCCATTTCTGACAGCATTGCAAAACCCTTTTCATTCCACGATACTTAACCCTTTGCACTCGAAGTTTTGTTTTCATTCGTATTACCAGCAACTCGAAGCGATTTTAGTTATATCTTATTATTATTTTTAATTCTTTATGAATACAAATGTTATGATATATATATATATATATATAATGATTAAATTTTGTAATCGTCCAAAGTGTGATACCGCTCGAAGCAATTGCCAATATGCAATCTTGGCTTTTCTAGACAGTGTAACTGAAAAAATCAAAAGCTATCGAAGGTTTAGACTTAGACATCTAACTCAGAGGAACTGGCTTTCATTTTTAAACTTTTTTTATTCACGCTAGGACAACACAACACAGCACACATACAAGTCACAGGAACATATAAAAAACTTAAAGTCTGTCGGAACTTGCTCGCCCCTCTCCGGTCGGCCCAAAAAGCGACCATCTTCAGTCGTTACAGAACCGCATCGCCTCCACGGGGCCCTCTTCGACTTTCAGTCCGTTTTAATTTCTGACCACGTGGGAGCCTGATTCATCTTATTAAAAAGTTTATTTCTCCAAGTGCCAGTCAGCACTTTTCACCGAGAAGTATTTACATCATTAAAATCAGTTTACAACTTCACATCTGGAGATCGTGAATGCATTGACATGCGATTTATAGTTTAGGCATCTGGAGGGCCCAATTAAAAAGTGTCTACTAAGTGAAGTGGTCATCAGGATTTTGCATGAGCTCAGATGAAACGTCACAACAGCTATCACAAAATTATTTGCAATGTCTCCGTAGCGGAGCCCTCGAGTTTGAAAACAAATCTTAAATGGCTCCGCTCCGGAGACCTCGAGTGCAAAGGGTTAAGATTTCCATGTATCCTTCCTTACTCAATAGCCAAAATATCAAACACTTTCTTTTGTTTTCTTATATTTACGATACCCCTTTTATTATTACGAGTTATCTATCATGGAAAGCATTCTCATGATTATCAAGTTAAAAAAAAACAGTTATTTATAGAGTTTTTTCCAGACATTTAACATCAAGTTTGAGGTTGTGTTTGAATTATGTTTTGCATCTATTTAAAAAAGTTTGAAAATAGTGATAATAGCCTTTAGTAAAACTGCAGCTGGTCAGATTAGAGTTTGATTTCAAATTCATACTATAGCAAAGTTGAATTTCGTTTATTACAGCGTTATTAATAAAAAAAACTTTGCATTGCTATAGAAATTTATTTTTTAGCATTTTGAGTTTTATGCATGCCAGTCAGTGGTGTGATATAAAACAAATAAGATATAATATTTAAAAAATTCCATTTGTGAACATTAAACTGTTGACACATAATATCATTGACTGTGCCCAAGTACTTGCTATTTTTATAATTTTACTCCCCACTTTGAACCTTGGGGTTTATAATTTGGCAAATATTTTCTTTATATTATTACATCCCGACTTAGAAGCAGTCCCCCCCCCCCCCCTAGCTGCCTATTTACTAGCTGACACTCCCGGCGTTGAGCGGCCCCGTGATAATGACTTTAAACATACCTAAAATCAATGTTGAATGATTTTATATATGTAAATGAAAAGCTTTCCGAAAGATGAATATTTATCTAAACAAACCTAGGGTTGGGAGGCTCTAGCAGGCTACGCCCGCTCCAGTTTGTTTTGACTTTATATTTTTAAACAAAAGAGTGGCGTAGACCGTGATAAGAACTTACTTCAGCTAAAATCAGTATTGAAAGAATTTATATATTTAAATGAAAATCTTTCTTAACGAACTTAAGAGCTTGTAAGAAGTGTTTCTTCTCACTTTTTTTTCTCCCATCGTGTCATTTAATATTTAAAAACAAACTAGTTCTTATGGCAATCTTCGAAATTTTTATGAGCTATAAGTAGAACCTCGATTATCCGAAGTAATTAGGACCGACACTATTTCGGAAAATCGTAATATTCGGATAATCGAGAATGCTTCAATTTTAAGATTAAGGACAAATTTATGTGCTATTTCTTATTATGGTAACTAGTGATTGATAAAAATAAAGCAATAGCAAAATAGAAACAAGAATAAATTACTGGAATTTTAATTTTGAAATTAAGTACCTTTTACATATTTCACAAGAGTTTGGAAAAAAAATTCGTTTGTTGAAGGTTCAATTGCCTTTGCTTTGCAGCTCTAACACGAAGTCTTTTTATTTAATACTATTAGTTCTTCAGTATGATAGTCTTTCTGCTGCTCCAGCCATGCCAAATTTTTTGCAAAACATTCAAAAGCTTCAGAATTGCTATTTTGTTTGTTTTCTGCGCCCACATCGTTGTCCTCTTCTTCGCTTTGATCAATATTATAGTAAAAAAAAAGCTTCAAAAATGGGTTTTGCACACAAGAAATGTGACAGTAAAAAAAGGCGGGGGGGTGAAGCAAGCTTTAAAAATGGATTTCGGTTAACCGAGAGTTTCGGATAAAAGAGGTTCTACTGTATAAATTTTCGGAAGTCTGCGCATAAATTTCGTACCTAAATATCGTTTTTCCGTTGTAAAAACATGATCAAAATCCACCAGTATATTCACGTTCTGAGCAATGTTTCAAGATTTTCGTACGTGATGCAAATCCAGTGTCCAAAAACATGTAAAAAGATTGTGTTAGGATGATACCGACATTTAATTAATTTTAGTTTAGTAAAAAGAGTGTCGCGAGGAGTTGAAAAGTGACTTCCAGACCCGAAGTTTTTTGAAAGAGTTAATATTCGTATTTTACGAAACGAATTACTTCGTCGTATAGAAGACTATCCCTGCTTTAAATGTCTATTTTTTTCCCATGTCTTGAAAATTTGGGCGGATGTGGGTGCCGAAAAAATGTAGGGGGCAATTAAGTATTACAAGTATATTCTTTTAGTTATATTGAACCGTATTATATACACTATATGGCCAAAGGTGACCGGTCACTTGCGATTTTAGACGTTTTCTTAAATATCTAGAAAAATAGATGAGGAATTATCTTGAAACTCCAGGTGCGTAAACAGAATAGTACAGGTCATATATTTCCGTGAAGATTTTTTCCCGAAACACCATAGGGAACCGTCAACAAATTGAAAAAGAACGAATATCTTTTAGATAATCCTGTAAAAGCTAACTTAGCAAAAGAACTCAACACAGTAGATTATGATTAAGTGTCTTATTGCAAAAAACTGTGTTCATTTTTATGAGAATAGCATGTATATTCGTAGAGAAATTAAAGTTTTTATAAAAAGAATCCCAAATTTTGCTAAGTTTTTTGCTTATAATTTGTAGAGTTCTTAATATAAAAAAAAAGTTCTTTTCAGAAAACATGACAAACAACATTGTACACAATACCCTGCAATCAGAATTAAAAAATAATAAAAATTGGATGAAAAATGAGCAGGTTTACTAAGATATGCCTCACTACGCATGCGCGAATGCAATCAAAATATAATGTGCATAATGTATTAGCTAAGTGTATATAACAACTTTTGTGAAAGTCTCAAAATCATAGCTTGAAAATTCTGAAAAAATATTCGTTGATAAATAAGCTCGAAATCCGTTGTTCCCAAAATGAAGCAAAAATATGTGGGGCTGTATCCAGTAGTACGTGCAATATTGTATATGCTATATTGGCACTAATTAATGGATATATGGATACAATCCCTCATCTTTTTGCTTCATTTTGGGAACAACGGATTTCTAGCTTATTCTATCAACGAATATTTTCAGAATTTTCAAGCTATAATTTTGAGACTTTCACAAAAGTTGCTCTATACACTTAGCTAATACATTATGCACATTATATTTTGATTGCATTCGCGAATGCACAGTGAAACATTTTTTAGTAAACCAGCTCATTTTTCATCCAATTTTTTATAATTTTTTTAATTCTGATTGCAGGGTATTGTGTACAATGTTGTTTGTCATGTTTTCTGAAAAGAACTTTTTTTTATATTAAGAACTCTACAAATTATAAGCAAAAAACTTGGCAAAATTTAGGATTCTTTTTATAAAAACTTTAGTTTCTCTACGAATATACATGCTATTCTCATAAAAATGAACACAGTTTATTGCAATAAGTAATGTACTGTGTTGAACGCTTTTGCTACTTTAGTTTTTACAGGGTTATCCAAAAGATATTCGTTCTTTTTCAATTTGTTGTCGGTCCCCTATGGGGTTTCGGGAAAAAATCTTAACGGAAATATATGACCTGTACTATTCTGTTTATACACCTGGAGTTTCAAGATAATTCCTCATGTATTATTCTAGATATTTAAGAAAACGTCTAAACGTCTAGGTGACCGGTCACCTTTGGCCATATAGTTTAGTTCATATACTGAACGGTTTCGCTGATGCGCGTTTCAAAAAGGACAAAAAAAAAAGAGCCTTCGTTTCTTCTCTTCTTCAACGTTTCGTAACGGGTTTCTGGAACTCACCCTTACGACATTTTTATCGTTTTTAATTTTTTATGCGCATTTTAATTGATATATCGGCTAATTATCAAAATATGAATAGTCTGAGCCTCAGGTGCATCAGGACCTACTTTGGAACCAAATTTGCAGGCTGCTACATGCGGTACATTTTCCTACCTAGCCATCGCACATACGAGCCGTCGGACAGACGAGCTCTCTTCTTTTATTAGTATAGATTTATTTATTTGACACTCTATCCAACTATCTGTAAAAAAAAACCTCCCAACGTTAGTCCTGTGTTTTACACAAATTTGAAAATTATAAAACAGTTCTGATCAATCCTACTTAAAACAGAAGTAATCAAATAATCCGCAAAGCTGAAAAGGTATATGATTTTACAGAAACAGTGATCATATATCTTGAATTTTTATGTAAAGTACGATGGTAGTGAAATGGTACCAACCAATGCTGGTTTTTGAAAAATTTGTATCAAATACAAAAGATTCCAACTGCAAGTCTTAAAATGCACATTTCTTTACGCAGGCAATGAAATCATGTACTCTTATATAAACTGTAGTACTGCTTTATCGTACCTTTTAACAAATTTGTATAAATGCAGAATTTTGAATCGTTATGCAGACAATGCTTTCGAATCATGGCTTTTTTGTGATATTAAAGAAATGATGGCAATCAATATTACTTTTTGGTAAATACATATCAAATACAAAATAATTTAACCGTGAGTTTGTAAATGTGCGATTATATAGCAAACCAGCTTTCATACTTCGGGATTTTTTTTCGATAAATATAAATTGTTATATTAATGATATTACATAAACTTTACAGACTCTTTATAATTATCATTTATTTATAAATTTATGTGAAATATATAATTTTCAGTCTCAAATCTCAGAACTTGCATCTTCTTTTACAGAAAATTATTTTGCTCCCTGAACTTTTTTATGAATCTTATATTGACTATTATTATTATTTCTGTATAAATTCATATCAAATACAAAAGATTTTAACCTGAAATACGGAAACTAGCATCTCTTTATACAAACAAATATGTCACTTTCAAATACTTTTTTCCCCCAAAAGTAAGAGTATTTATATTTTCAATATTTTCTTTCAATCTCAGACGCAACCGCAAAAATAAACATCTTCTCGGAGAAAGATCTACTATTTTTGCTAATACTGTCTGAAGTCGTTGACGATTTCACTTTGTGGTTGAAATATAAAATGTATATTGGATTTCCATTTTGCTTGATATGGAACACTTTGAAAATATTTTCTAAGGAAGTACAATTTTGCTTTTATATGCTAACCTTATTTCTTTTTAAGAGATTTAAAACAGAATATGAATTTTTCAGACATTTTACAAATAATATAGCATATATAACTGTGAGAGCAAATGTTAAAAAACTAGAGAACAGGAATTCTGCTTTTTCAGAATTTAGTGTCGCCCCCAACATTACTGCTCTTTCATCTTAACCTAACACTTCATTTATAATGCTGTTTCATAATAATAGAAGCCATCAGTCCATCAAAAGAAAATAACTCAGTGAAAGCGGACACTCGGTTAAGGGGAACTCGGATAATCGGGACTCTACTGTAGCTCAGTTTTAAGACTTAAAACACGCGATTTTATTTATATAAAACGACGTCATCCGAATCCGCTGAAGAATTTCTCATTTACGATCCAATCATAAACATCTACAATAAAGTATGGGTAGGACGTCAATATCTCAGAATAATACACAAATGCAGCAAAAAGAACGCAATTCATTAATATTTTTTTCAAAATAGCACGTATTTTAATTACTTTTTTTTCCGTTTTTATGAGAAAATGTCAACAAAAATGTATAATTGCTAGTTTTCAACTATTTTCCCTTTACTTTCTACAGAAATGGAGTACTTGAGTTGCCAAAATGAAACAAATGTCACTAAAAATTACAAAAAAACTAATATCTCAAAAATAAATGGAGATGCAGTTTTCAAACAAATTGCATTAAAAAGTACCTTTTTTCCAATACGATGGTATAAAAGTTGAAAATGTGCGATGCTTAGAAGTTTAAAAAATTGCTAACGAGTATTTAATCGTAATGCTTTGTTTTACGGCTAGCGTCTGTAAGGTAACATTATTTTTTGGAGACAAAATAAGCTGGGAGAAAGAAATAGCATACCGTACCGGGGGCTAAAAAAAACTATCATACGTTTTGTCATAATATCTGTCCCAATCGTTATCGATTTGTAAATAACTGGAGCACATAAAATATATTTGTGGCATTGAAATATTTCACATAATACAAACAAATGAGAAAAGTTATAATCGTTATTGTTTTATTTATTTATTTTGTTATTGTCTCCATGACTTATGTCATACAAATCAATCGCAATATGGACTTAGTGTTAGAAAAAAAAGCTGACCACTTAAAAAATATTAATTTTTTTCTCTATTTCTGGATTTGAGGCCATAATTTCCGCTGCTTTATCGCTGATATAAGAAGAATTTTCAACTGAAGACTTGTGGAGTATGTAGTAATTTATGTTCTGGTATAACAAAATAATTTAAATACGCTTATGTGAGGGGGCCATATGGCAACGTGATGCGAAGTTCCATAAGTACATCGCTAACAGTCGAATGTTGATCTACAATACCACAGCAATTCGTAGATCCCGTAAGAAGCTGATACAAAGGCAATGATAAATAATTTGACATAATTCTTTGCATATACTTTAATTATGTTGAAAGAAAATCTTGTGAAATACAGAGACAGGGAATTACTCCAGCAAAGGGGTGGGAGGGCCTTAATAATTTAACACATCCAGTAAGGCAGTGGTATATAGCAAAAGTGACGACACAACAGTCATGCTTCTGTGAGCCACATATACGGAAGTAATTTAAGTGTTTGAAATAGATCACCGCATATAATCATAAAAACATAAATAATCGTTACATTAAATTCTGGACAGGCCGTCTGTGAGAACAAAACTGCAAATAATCAGATAAAAAACTGAAAATGACTTTTAAATGCGTACCGAACTTTATTTTGTTTCCTACATTTTATTTATTCTTGTGGTTGAATCTTACGAATAGAAAATTAGCATCTGCATTAAATTTATTAAGAGAAAGTAAAAGAAAAAAAAATAGATTGAAACGGCCTTTTCTATTAAAGATCAAATATTACATATGGGAAAGGAATGAGAATTTAGAATATTTGAACCTTAATATATAACCACATTATAAGTCTGCTTTTAGGGTGCACAAAAACAGGTTTAGATAAAGTTTCGTTAAAACATCAACAGTTCTTTACTGTGGCAATATTTCAAGTTTACTACACCATTTTTTGGTTGCTGGCCTAAATCGACCATGAATGAGACGCGTATCAGTCAGTTGGACAAGATATGTATCCCAAATTCATTCAAGTAATGGAATACCGGATTATGAGATAGTAATTACCAAATGTTTATAATTACTTGGAATCATACCCTATCCTTACAACATATCTTAGCACAATAATAGCCAATGAGATTAATGCAGGTGGTGTTTTTCTGCTGACTCAGTAACTCACTAACGCTGAATAATGCAGTGTATACTAATGTTGATTATCTAAAATGATTTGAGGCTTGAGATGCTCATCAGTTAGTTTGAATCTTGCAATACTTTAAATAAGAAGTTTTTTGCATGTAAAATAGTTCCGAAAATTGATGAAAAGCACGAGCATTTTGAGTAATTGTTTAAACTTCGTCAGAGATAATCTTTTATTAAAAAAAAACTACAAAAATGGATGTTTCTTTTTATATTTACCTTTAAATATATTGCGCTGTTGCAAATGAATCACTTCCAATTAAAGTTCTGAAGTGATTTTTTTTTTACTTCTTTATGTTGAAAGGTTTTGAAAAAGAAAAAAGTATTGAATGTCTCTTAAAACACTATTACTCAAAACTTTAAAAAGTTCATTTTTCGTTTTTATTTTACACAAACCTGATACTTCAACCCGGGCTATTCAGGACACAGAACATATTGCGGTGTGTTATGTTATATAATTTTTAAAGTCTATCAAAATATTATAATTCCAGTGCTTAATTTGCGCCGGAGCTCATCGGAGCCCAACTCCGGAACTTCTTTACTTTTAGTGAATTTGCATATATTAGCCAGTCCACCAGAACTATAAATACTGCGTTCTGAAGCTCAGCGGAACAGCACTGCATTTTGCTAGTTGATGATAAAAAAAGAATCCTTGGCGAGTTCTGAAAATCCCCCGCTCCTTATTATGAACTATATCAACAGAACAAGGAAAAATTTATGATGCATTTTCGGGAAGAATTGTATGCTGAAAAGCAACATGCTGTTTTGTTGAAAAGAAAAGTGTTTATCAATGCGTTTTGCTGCAATAAGTTGTGGAGCGGAAACACAAGAATTAGCTAACGGATGGTACAAAGATTGCAAAACACAAAGCGAAGTATGGAAAGATACATGTAAGGTATATTTAGAAAAGATTAAAAAAAAAAACATAACCTGCATAAAATGTCACACTTTTTTTTAAATCATGGAGAGAATTAAATAGTTAAAATTGTAATAGGCTAGGCATATTACAAGAAGACAATACAAAAAATTGATTGAAAATACAATACAGTGGTATCCCAAAGATGAAAAAAGACAGAGATAACGACCTCAGGTAAGATGGGGTGGTGAAATCTGAAAAGTGGTTGAAGTAACTGGATGACGAAAGCCGTAGGCGCGATATCATGGGAAAATCTGAGGTAAATGAGGTAGTGGATTGAAAACGACTATTGTTGATGATGATGGGATATAGATTACCGCTCCAATACTATTTTGTCTAGAAATTAAGCCCTGATTACAGCCTATTTATTGTATTGGGAGGAGTTGAGGACTTCGCTTTTTTTATGCTGAAATTTTAAATGATGTTATTGAATATAGTAAAGTTACAAAAGCTACATCTTTTTGTGGGGAGAAAGTGGAATTGTAACTAATAATAGAGGTTCTGAGTAGATGAATGAGATTTATTATACGAATATTCCCGAAACACAACTCGGGGGTATGCTAGGTATTTAATTTTGTATCACAAAATTCAAATAAACAGCGTATTGAAAATCAGAATAGTACAAACAACAGTCTTCTGTATCTCTACAAATAAAATTACTTGAAATAAAAAACAAATTAACTTTTCCGGTTCTGTCTTATTTATATAGCTTATCTTGATGAATTCAATTGAACGTGACTTGATGATGTATTTCCGATTTCTAAAACATTTTCGATATTTTCTGTAATTTTCATCTTTCACTTTCCGTTTATCGAAATTTCGAAATACGTATTTGTCGACCAAAATAAGACTCAAATTTTCCAATTAGCCAAGAAATGTGCCAAATTTCTCCCCAAGGTCGCTTATATAATATCCGAGTATATGAGCTTTGCCGTCCATTGTTGAGTATAATTGTTGGTTCCTTCCTGTTATTTATATTTACATCGTTGGTTTGAAGAATTTTGTAACACTATCGTATTTTCAGAATCATAAACTGAACTATCCATTACTAATATTTTAAACACAATCATACTGATTGGTAAAGTTATCATTACGAAATGAATATTTCCAACTGGACGAAAAATGTCCGAACCGAGACTCGAACCCAGATCCTTGGCTTACATTGCTTGGCTCTACCGTTTAAGCTACCTGGGTTGACAACCGGCAAGTATATCTCGCTCATATAACCTTATTGGTAATAACATCTGGTCTGCAATGTAGACAACTCAACAGAATAAACCGCAGCTAAAGGAACACCATACAAACGGTGAGTGCGTAGATTTACTAATATTTTTAACACAATAATAGGTTAAAGAATACAAGTTGAAATTGGTGTGAATCAATACGAACTAAAAGATCTTGAAAACCGTCAAAAACTTTTAAATGCGCTAGGCCTTTCGAAATAGCTGAGTCTTTCTTCGTCAGGCTCAAAAAAGACGTGCTTCTACTATGAAAGCGGCAGCAAGACTGAAATAAGAGATAAGGGAAAGGAAAACAAGCTGAAGAAACATACAATAGGAAACTAGAAATCAACAGACAATAGGAAAACAAAAGACGACAGCCAATCACAGAAGAGTATAATCAAATCAAAAGAACACAGATTAGAGGGGGAGTAAGGAAGCAAATTGGGAGGGGGGAGGGGGAAAGTACATGACAATAAAATTAAAAATAAATTATAATAAAATGGAAACAAACATGTTTTCATTTTATTATAATTTATTTTTTATTTTATCTCCCAATTTGCTTACTTACTCCCTTTCTACCCTGTGTTCTTTTGTTTTGATTACACTCTTCTGTGATTGGCTGTTGTCTTCTGTTTTCCTATTGTCTGTTGATTTCTAATTTCCAATTGGCTGTTTCTTCAGCTTGTTTCCCTTCCCTTATCTCTCATTTCAGTCTTGCTGCTGCTTTCATAGTAGAAGCTTCTTCTTTGTGTCTGACGAAGAAAGAGACAAAAGGATTAGCGCAATTAAATGTTTTTGATGGTGTTTAAAGAAGATTTTTTAATTCTTACAATAATAGGTTATCTGAGCGAGATACGCTCGCCGGTTGTCAGCCCAGGTAGCTTAAACGATGGAGCATTGGCAATGTAAACCAAGGATCTGGGTTCCAGTCCCGGCTTGGGTATTTTTCGCTCAGTTAGATATATTCAAATCGTATGAACTTCCCATTCTCTGGAAAATAAAATTCAGTGACACTGACATTTTATGTGCTATATAACAGTGTATTTTTCGCAGAGCCGCAGCAGGGTAGTGGGGTGCCCTCGCACTAGGTGCCATCAGTTAGGGTAGGCACCGACAGGCTTCATCAGCACCATCCTTTATCATTACTGATTCGCCAGCAATCGATAGAAAAAAATTAGTTCTTTTGCGCAAAACGCCAAATAGAGTTGCTTCAGTACCGATTTCCCCCTACATTATTGTGCATGATTTAGCTTAAATATGAAATGCACTGCTAAAAGAATTTTATATTTAAAACTTTTCCGAATATTTTCTAATTTTTTTTATATTGTAATTTTTATTTCATTTTTATATTCTAAAATTCTTACTCTAAACAGGCATTATTTAATTCTGTTTTCGTTGAAAACCTCTTTCTACTTTTTTTCTTTCCTCAGACATCTTAATCTTATTTTATCATTTACGGAATTCTAGAGTAATCAAATTAAGGATTTCGATCGGGGAGTAATCTATGTAACTCACTTTTGTCGGCAGTTTTCTCTTTTTCTTTTTCTTTTAGATGTAATTACTACTTCATCGATCGTTGTAAATTCAAAAAATGAAAGATGTCTAAATGTAAATATGTATTATTATCAATGTGTAACGCATTCAATGGCTTTGTTAAATGCAATTATTTAAAAAATAATAACAAGGTATTAAAAAAGTAAAATATTATATTTAAATTATGAGGGAATTATTATTTTTAATTTGCTTTTCTGTCTCAGATTTACATAAAAAACAATTCATGTTTTTTAACTTCCTATTATAACTGTAATAGTCGTTTACAGTCCTTCACGATCGATTATATCCTAACCCAACCCGGAAATTCCATTTTAAGTTTAACCATTTTAATTCTAACCTTAACAGAACAAAAAATGTTCTTTGTAAAGAAAGCCGACAAAATAATTTTCATTGACACGAAACTCAATCCAAATCCAACTCGAAACTGACCCGAAGCCCGATATGAAAAAATTTCATATTTTATGCAATGAGGAAAACATGTCTGCAGATATAATGCAATAATATTTTTAATATCATCTTTTTTTTACTGAAAATGTGTACATAGATGAAAGCAGGGTAAAACCGTATAGTCGGGTCAAATCGAATATCTCAGTTTTTACTCAATCTCACAGCCCTCTAGTTCGGTAATAGCTAAAATATTTAGTTATTGGGGAGAGGGAGGGCAAGTACGATATATTGATACTGGCACTTGTGTAGTTTCCGTGTTGGAAAGCTAATTTTTTTCTGGATTTTAAAGTTCTTAAATATGAACACATTTGAAGTTACGGAACATTTGCATGTTATTATATTGGCACATTTTATAAGGATTTCCCTCAACAAAACTATTGCTAGTATTTAAAGGAATATTTTTATGGCTTGCTTTCCTATCCACTATTTTAGGGTAAGAACCGATATCCTACTTGAAATTAAAAAAGAATATTGAAAAAGAAAACGTTTGAAGAGCCGGTTTGCAACCAAATATTCACGAACAAGACTCATTATGTTTTTTTTGTAAAACTAATGAGGAGGTGGGTTCTATTCCGTAATTTCTAAAATTGTAATGAAGATAATTATCATTTTTGTCTTTAAATGCTAAATCATTAGATTTACAATTTAAATTTTATTAGTTTAGTTTCTTAGTATAAGTTATGAAATAATAAATTTGTTCCTTTTGAAAAGAAAATCTAAACTTAGAATTTCTAAATATAGCGCCAAAAATCCATGCATCACAGATTTTTAATAAAACTTAAAATAGGCTCAAGGGGCGCAAAAAATAGGGTTTTTGGGAGAAAAAAATTCCTTGCTTCGTCAATTCTCAAGATATCAAATCCAATAATTTTATTATACATCTCCTTAATATTATCTACAACTGTTATATTCACATGTTTTTGATAGGACCAATTCGTACCGAAAAAAAAAATTAAAAACGAAAACAAAAAAAAGGGGGGGGGGGTTGAAGAAGAAAAATTTTCATAACTCCGTCAATTCACAAGATATTAAATCTCCATGAATTTATCATATATCTTCTTAATATTGTCTTCAACATTTACACAGACAAGTTTTTGATAGGGCCAATTCTTACAGCAAAAACAAATTAAAAATACATAGCGGTTGAAGAAAAAAAATCATCTTATTAAGGGTGCATTCAAATCCAAACTGTCTATTTTCTTACTCATTTTTAAATTCATTTTTTCTCTAAAACGCATCCAATTGCTAGATTCTCTTATTCAGAAACTATATAATGTACAGTAATGATCGATGTTTTGATAGAGGCAGAATATATTTCAAAAAATGATGTCAAAGTGGGCATTTTGAACAGAAATTCCCGAAGTGATTGTGTTAGAAACGAAAAGTATTGCCCTACTGAGAAAAAATTGTTTATTAATCAAGTTTTAATTAGTTGAAAGAAAAATGAAAACACAGGTCGCTTATAAATCTTTTGAAAAATCACGTCAGCATGTTTCATTTTTTTTTTAAATTAAAAATGAATCTGAAAATGTGCCAGAAAATTTCGAGTTGTTGAGTATAGAAAAATATTTTTTTTAATATCGCCTTAACATGATTCTGATAAAACCATCTATTTTATAAAAAGGAAATAAAAACTCGTCAAAAGCAGACAGATAAAACTGTTAAAGTGGATTTATATCTAATAATGATTTAGTTTTTGTTGGTGAAATTAGTATACTTAACTTCGAAATCTACCTCTGCCTGTAGGCCGGGCCGGCAGGGATTTTTTTGGAATGAGGTATCACGATCATATAGCATTTAGTATTTTTTTTCCTTCGCTACATGTACGAAAACTGAATTGAAATCTTTATTTGAATTTAATTTTAACAATTTTGTAAAGTGTAGGATAATAAATTTACATTTAAAAAATTCTGCTAGATTTTGATCTCATAACAGTAATAACAAAAAAATAACTGCAATTGCTGAATTACAAAGCGGTGTCTCCATGACTTTTTTATAAAGCACCTTTGAATTTTCTTTTCTTTTTTCAAATCTTGTCAAAGTTCACGAATTATACTTTACTCTTTGCATTTTCTTTAATAAAGTAAAGTTTGTTTTATCTTCATGAGCAGTGTTTTCATTAAAATAAGATAAACTTTATTTGATAGTGCTGTTTTTATTTTATTTTATGCTGGCATTAAGAGATAAAACGAAAACAAATGAGTTCGTTCTGTTTTCCCCTTATATATTTTTTCTATTAAAGAAATAATAAAATTCATCTTATTTTTCTTATCACAATCTTTTCAGATATGTAAATGTTACACAGTTTTATTAAAAAATAATTTTGAGAAAGAAATTGGCGACTCTCAGTAGATGTTACTGCTTGGTCAGCTCATAATAAATACTTTCATACGAGGAGTTTTATTATAATGTTTATTCGAATTTTTTTTCTGTCTTTTTTTAGTGTACTTACTGTTTACTGAGCTATTTTACGCATCTTATCAGCACTATCATATCTTAGGATTTCATTTTAATAAAATGTATTAATCTTGATATAGTGTAAGTATTATTAGATGCAATAAATTATTCCATACGATAATTTTAGGAATGACAATTTTTACTTTAGAGGCAGAATTATCTTTTACATACCTTGGAGACAATTCTATTGCTAAAAATACTTTCTTTCTTTATTTATTAGATTTAACACTAGAAAGGACGGAAATTTTACTCAAGTTTTATAAAACTATTTTACACCAGAATTTTTATTTAAAACTGTTTAACTTATTTATTTAACTTTTTCCCTTTTTAACTTTGTTATATTAACTTTTTTAACTTTATACATTTTTTCATTCTTTAAACTTGTAATTTTAATTACACTCTAATCTCATTTTAATATCACCTTTTTTTATAAAGCAATTATACAATATTTAACTTTTATTTTAATATAAAAACTTATTACGTAGTTTATATATTACAGCTAGACTTTTATCTTCCAATGGCCTCATTAATTGTAAGACAATCATTTATCGACTGAGCGTAAAATTGAGGACAACTCGGAAGCCCCTCAAACGGTTCACACTGTTAAACACTTCTTTGCGTCTTTAAAAAATTTTTAATAAATAAATTCTGGTTAAAACCGAAATAAATTCTTTTGGTAGGGGTCAAAATGACCCCTCAGGGTCTTTCTAGTGTTAATAATATATTTCTGGACATAAATGTTTTGTGCTTCACCGTCTTCTTATTTAAAATATAAATTAAAACAGAAGTTTAAAAATGACTGGCAGTGAAGATGAGACAAGGAAGACACAAGCCCCTATACGCATAATCTAGTACCAAGTGTCCCCATTCAATTTGCTGTAGATAATCGTCACCTTTTTGCTTTCTTCACAAATCACGGCCCTTTCCAGAAATACTTTTACGACATAGGTAAACGCGATTCACCTCCTTGTGTTTATGGGCTTCTCTCCACCTCACTGCATTATGTGCTGGATTGTCCTCTGACAGCGTATTATCATGTTAAAAAGCACAGAAGTATGACAATTCCGGAATGGAATAGTTATATTAAAGAAAGTCCCTTGCTCATGAACAGAATAACTACACTATTGAGATTTATAGAGAAAAATGAAGTCATTTTCGGAAATAATTATCCGTGCTTCTCAGACACATCTTCAGATGACGACCACTGATACTTTTTGTCATCTTCTCTATTTATATTATAAGTAGTTTTTGTTCTTATTCTTTTATTATATTTCATTCCTCTTTTTATTTTGTAATTTCTCTTTTTAATTTATTTTCTGTTCTAAATTTTATATTATACTCAAGTTGTTCTTTGGTC
Source organism: Maratus speciosus (assembly GCA_963932465.1). Classification (NCBI taxonomy): domain Eukaryota; kingdom Metazoa; phylum Arthropoda; class Arachnida; order Araneae; family Salticidae; genus Maratus; species Maratus speciosus. Next base: position 212,418,523 of record OZ010791.1, on the reverse strand, counting down.
AGTATTATACAGTTTATATTATAAATTGTCATGCCAACCAGGTAAATACTAATATGAAACTCACAGCATTTTTTTAAAGTCATTGAAGTGGCGTTAATTTGAGTCAGAGAACTTGCTCAATACCTTTTTTAATTTTACATTGTAAAATTTAAAAAACAAAATTAAAACCGCCGACCAAAAGATGGACTAACAGATGAGTTTCGGCCCTCCGTAAAAAAACACTCCAACAGGTTTACAGCTTGGAGCTACGGTTCGGATTTCCCTTCCCTTCCCTTCTGTGTAGTGCTGCCAGGTGTCCCTATTAATGCGAGACGTCCGGATTTTGAGGGTCTCCAAGACCTGCACAGCATAACCTCTTCACTGGACGCCAAAAATCCTGATTCATCATTATTCTCAAATTAGTATAAATTTCGTTTCGTACATGCTATTCGTTTACTCTACGTCGAATGGAACTTAATACTGTAAAACCTTTGAAGACAGAACCTTCCTATATCAGAAAATTTGTTCACTTCGAAAGGAATGTATTACAAATCTACCAGTCTAGATGGAAGCCTGTCTCAAAAGGATTTTTTTTTTTTTTTTTTTTTTTTTTTTGTGGTTCATATCGATTGTGTTTTCACAGGTTTTACTGTATTTTGTTCAGCAACCCTGTCAAAACGGATCTGTTTATAACGAAAATCTGTTTTAAAATTAAAATTTTCATAGGTTCAGAATTTCATGGTTTCATATTGTTCGGATTTCCCTTCCCTTCCCTTCTGTGTAGTGCTGTCAGGTTACCTAATTAAGGCGGGAAGTCACGATTTTCAGGGACTCTACGATCTGTCCCACATAACACTTCACAGGAAGCCATAAGTCCCGATTTTTCATGATGCACAAATTATCATAAATTTCTTTTCGTAATATGCTGTTCGTTATTCTACATTGAGGGGAACTTAATACAGTAAAATGTTTGAAGACAGAACCTTTCTACATCGTAAAATTTGTTCAGAGCCTTCGAAAGAAATGTCAGACAAATCTACCAGTTTAGATGGAAGCCTGTCTAAAACGGATTTATTGTGTGATTCAAAGCGATTATGTTTTCACACGTTTTACTGTACTTTCTTCAGAAACCCTGTGAAAACGGACCTGTTTATAATGAAAATCTGTTTTAAAAGTAAAAATTTCATGAGTTCGGAATTTCATGGTTTCAAATTGTTCGGATTTCCCTTCCCTTTCCTTCTGTGTAGTACTGTCAGGTGCTCTGATTAAGGCTGGACGTCACAATTTTCTGTGGTTCTAAGATCTGTCCCGCATAAAAACTTCACAGGAAACCAAAAGTCCCGATTTTTCATGATGCCCAAATTCGCATAAATATCTTTTCGTACTATGCTGTTCGTTACTCTACATCAAGTGGAACATAATACAGTAAAACCTTTGAAGACAGAACCTTTCTATATCGCAAAATTTGTTCAGACCCTTTGAAATCAATGTTTTACAAATCTACCAGTCTAGATGGAAGACTGTCTAAAACGGATTTTTTGTGTGATTCATAGCGACTGTGTTTTCACAGGTTTTACTGTACTTTCTTCAGAAACCCTGTAAAAACGGACCTGTTTATAACGAAAATTGTTTTTAAAGTAAAAATTTCATGGTTTCAAATTGTTCGGATTTCTCTTCCTTTCCCTTCTGTGTACTACTGTCTGGTGCTCTGATTAAGGCTGGACGTCGCGATTTTCAGTGGATCTAAGATCTGTCCCACATAACCACTTCACAGGAAGACAAAAATCCCGATTTTTCATCATGCCCAAATTCACATAAATTTCTTTTCGTACTATGCTGTTCGTTACTCTACATCGAGTGGAACATAATACAGTAAAACCTTTGAAGACAGAACCTTTCTATATCGCAGAATTTGTTCAGACTCTTTGAAAGGAATGTTTTACAAATCTACCAGTCTAGATGGAAGCCTGTCTAAAACGGATTTTTTGTGTGATTCATAGCGATTGTTTTCCACAGGTTTTACTCTACTTTCTTCTGAAACCCTGTGAAAACGGACTTGTTGATAACAAAAATCTGTTTTAAAAGTAAAAATTTCATGGGTTCGGAATTTCATGGTTTCAAATTGTTCGCATTTCCCTTCCCTTCCCTTCTGTGTAGTGCTGTCAGGTGCTCTGATTAAGGCGGGACGTCACGATTTTCATGGACTCTAAGATCTGTCCCGCTTACCCACTTAACGGAAAGCCAAACGTCCCGATTTTTCATGATGCCCTAATTCGCATAAATTTCCTTTCGTACTATGCTATTCGTTACTCTACATCGAGTGGAATTTAATACAGTAAAATCTTTGAATACAAAACCTTTCTATATCGGAGAATTTGTTCCCTTCCAAAGGAATGTCTTACAAATCTACCAGTCTAGATGGAAGCCTGTCAAAAACGGATTTTTTGTGCGGTTCAAAGCGATTGTGTTTTCACAAGTTTTACTGTACTTTGTTCAGCAACCCTGTTAAAACGGACCTGTTTATAACGAAAATCTGTTTTAAAAGTAAACATTTGATGGTTTCAAATTGTTCGGATTTCTCTTCTCTTCCCTTCTGTGTAGTACTGTCAGGTGCCCTGATTAAGGCGGGACTTTCAGGGACTCTAATATCTGTCTCACCTAACCACTTCACAGGAAGCCAAAAGTCCCAATTTTTCATGATGCCCAAATTCGCATAAATTTCTTTTCGTACTATGCTATTCATTACTCTCTCTCTTCGAGTGGAACTTAATACAGTAAAACCTTTGAGGACAGAATCTTTCTATATCAGAAAATTTGTTCACTTCGAAAGGAATGCCTTACAAATCTACCAGTCTAGATGAAAGCCTGTCTAAAACGGATTTGTTTTTCTTTTTTTGTGGTTTATAGCAATTGTGTTTTCACAGGTTTTACTGTACTTTGTTCAGCAACCCAGTGAAAACGGACCTGTTTCTATTGAAACGAAAATCTGTTTTAAAAGTAAAAATTTCATGGGTTGAGAATTTCATGGTTTCAGATTGTTCTTTTATTTCCCTTCCCTTCTATGTAGTTCAGAAAATAATGTTTAGGTAGTTCAGGAAATAAAATTTCCTAAAATATGAAAAAAATACATATTATGATTAAAATTTGAGTTGCCATCATTAGAGAAAAGTATATAAAATTAGAAAAAAATTAATATTTCGAAAACTAATTAGAATTTAAATATTCTAATACCAGTTTTGAGATCTGCAGATCAATACGGATTTTTGGTGTTAATTTCATCGCAAAGTATTCCGTATTTTAGGAGAAATCGCCGTGAAATATAATCAGTTGTTTAATCAGTCGTTTCATAGAATCGTTTCATAGAATCGTTTCATAAATTCGTTTCATAAATTCGTTTCATTTCAGCCGTTTCATGAAATCCGTTTCATAAATTCATTTCATTAGGATTTTATATATGGAGAGTAGATATATTATAGTAAAACAAGATAAAAAGGAATCGGAAGAATCGAATACGAATTTCGTTTTAAACAGGTTCTCGTCTTAGCAGATATAATTGTACGGTATTCTTACAGTAGGGGCAATGAGATTTTTATGTTTTACACAAAAGTCCGGTATAGACAAGTTTCACTTTAATAGGGTTTACTGTACTTTTTATTTCTAGATTTAGAAACTGTTGTCTCTCTTCTTTTTATCTCCCCGTCTTGCTTTTTGAGACACTAGAGTTGGCGACACTACTTATATGTCAAACTCTTTTTTCTTTTCTGAAATAAAGAAGGAAAATTAGACTCTCAAGCAAACAAGAAGTAAAACAAATAAAAATGAAAACAAAACAGTCTTATTGATATTTATGTACGCGGCAGAGTGGTTAAGATAAATAAATGCTTTATAATTTTCAAATTATGTTTATCTTAAATACTCTTTAATATCGTTCCTTTGCGGGTACGCCACAACGGCACTAAAAAACTTAATCATTTTTGGCATACTTTTTCAAAAAAAGAGTTTTTTTTAATTGCTGCTAATGATTTTTTAAGTTAAATAACTGTTTTTCTGTTACAATTTTAATTAGAAAGAGAAAACATTATTTTACGGAAGCTGAAATACTAAATAATAATGAAATTCATTTCTTTAAAAGTTAATTCGCCATTCATATTTTTTTAAATTAATAGTAGTAAAAGTTTTTGTTAGTCAAAATCACTTGACGCCAATCGTAAATATTAGTTTGAAATCTAAGTATAGAAAAAAAGTATCGCAGGTTTATCCAAGCAATTTATTCTCTATCTCTGAAGAACGTCTATTACGTGAGTTTTAACGAAACTGTGTTTTATTTTACAATATTTTCAGTATATTTCTATGTTTCAAACTTTTCAGTGTGATTTTTCCTTAAATACAACGGGAGAGATTTTTAAACTTCTTCTTAACTTATTTTTTCACTCATCGCATTAGATAATAATCTATTTCGTCTTCGTTATATATTTCTAAAATAAATCTTTTTCTTTCAAATTACATTTTAAACACACAAAATGCCTTTGAATAGTTTGGAAATGGATTTTTTTAATAATATAAAATTCCAAAGCTCTTTTTATGGACATTAAAATGCTTATTTTCCTTTCATACTTATGCCCATCAATTTAGGACAATGCTGAACAAAATTTAAAGCAGTATGTATAAACATATTGCTTTTGACTTTAGATGTTTTGCCGAATGTCGGCAGAAATGCTTGACGAATCGTCTTTGAACTTTGAGGAAGTTAAAAACATGTGTGATATCATATTTTTCAATAAAAAGTAGTCACGAGGGCAATTAAGGGGGCAACAATAAATTGAATATAAAATAATTTTGTCATCAACCTGTAACAGAAAATAGGGGTAAAGGTCTGTCATTGTAGCAAATGACTATGTGGACCTTTCACAAGATTTGTACGCATTTGTGTAAAAATAGCATGCATATTCATGAAAATATAAATGTTTCTGTAAAAAATTCATTTTTTTTTTCGTTTCATACAGAATTTTATATTTAAGTTTAACGCTGCTTTCCGAAACTTTCACAAAGTGCAGTAGAAACACTATATTGCAATTGAAAAATGGATAAATGGAATATTTCATGAGATACGAGTATTTGTATGAAATAATTTTTAACTGCGCATGCGCGAACAATATAAAAAAAGTACATACTTTAGTAATTAACTATACGGGGTATCGCAAAAAAATTGAAAAGCGTTTCCTTTGTTCCTGCTGATTAAAAAAAATGTTTAAAATAAAGTAGAGATTAAGAAAGTCATCATGCAATGTTTTTAATGAGAAGAAAGTTTGAGTTCTGGTAATGTCGTCTATGCGTACAGAAAATTTATTGATAAAACCAAATTGTTTATCAGTATATATACGCTTGAGCTAGAACTGGTTTGTTCAGGGGGAAAGGCATAGTTTGTAATTACTATTCGAAGACTGCATATGCATTCGAATACGCATTTGTCAAAAAACCTGAAATAAAATTTTGTGGCTTTGGTGTCGATCCTTAGAGCATTAATAATGGCAACTAAAGATACCGATAAAGCGCCTGTCAGCGTTTGGATGCTTGGTGCGGGGACATTGCCCTCACCAACCTTGGTGTAGTACTTCATTGTTGATATGACAGTTATACTTTTTTCAATGACTTGTCTGCAAATAATGCTATAACTATTAAACAAAAACATAATTTGCAGAACAAATTAAAAAAACAAAATTTATTTCCTAAATTGTTTAAGCCCGAGAAGGGGCAGATATTAAAATATTTCATTCAATTCGTTCTGCATTTAATGTTAAATTTTTGTAACAAATAAGTTAAACCAATTGAACATTAAAAAGTAAAAATGAAATTCCCACAATATAATACTTTAAACACCTATATACATAGATTCCGTTCAAATGAAATTGAAATAAATCTTGGACTTTTTTAAAGTTTTGTATTGTGCATGTATCTTATCATATTACGTACAATCGTCATAAATATAATGCAAAATCTGCAGTACAAATATTTACAACTTAAAAATGGAAAAAGTCTAAGATTTATTTCGATTTCATTTGGACGGAATCTAAGTATATAGGTGTTTAAAGTATTACATTGTATGAATTTCATTTTTATTTTTTAGTGTTCAAGTGGTTTAACTTATTTGTTACAAAAATTTAACATTAAATGTAGAACGAATTGAATGAAATATTTTAATATCTGCCCCTTCTCCGGCTTAAACAATTTAGGAAATAAATTTTGTTTTTTTAATTTGTTGTGCAAATTAGGTTTTTGTTTAATATGTCAATTTTTTTAATAACTACTGCGTTCAGACGAACACATTTCAAAATTAATGGAGGGTATCATCATAAGGCTTTCATTTATGCGATATCGCATCCCAATTTGTGATGCAAATTACCTATGTATAATTCAAAATGTTTCACCAGTGCAGTAATGCAGGTTGCTCTAGTTTGGTCAAACAATTACAATCTGAACTTAAAAAATGTGCTTGAAAATGTCATTTTTATTTCCACTATGACGCCATATTCATCTTCTTTTTAATTCTAAAAAAAACTATTTCAATTTCTTTAGTTTCATGTTTCACGTGAAAATCATTCAACTAAAAATAGACAAATTATTATTACTGCTTTTGAATTATTTACAACAATGAAGAAAAATGTTAAATTTTATTAGAAAATGTCCGTTGATTCTCAATGAAAAAAAGCGAAACTTGGCATTATTAAGAAAAATATTTGAATAATGTAAATAAAATTAGCCCATGTTCTCTCTAGATTATAATTCACCTATAGGCAAAGGCATTTTATGATCCGTTTTGACCATGACGTCAGGCAAATGTTTTTACACTTTGAATTTATAATATTATTAGAATTAGCAAATAATTAAAAATTTGTGGCATCAGGGACAAAAAGGTGAAAAGAAAAAATGAAAAAGTTATGAGCTCCATAGGCTTTTCTATGTTAAATTAACATTGAGAAGTGACACTGGAAATAAATAAGTATTGCGCTGCCGCGCAATACTTAAGTATAACACGAAATAAAAATGGTCAGCTTATTCAAAATTTCTAAGTAACATTATAAGTATACTATTGTAATACATTCAGTTAAATAAAAGTTATAGGTTTTGTCCCTTTTCCATGATAGGGATTAAACGGTACACAATAGAAGCAACAATCTTTTTTTTTTAAACTAATGAAAATAATAATAACTAATAAAGAATCATTAATGTTCCCAATGCACAATACCAGCATCAAAACAATAATAGTTTCTTTCCATGATTCAGTTGCTTATTATAACAAATGATACGATACTTTTTCGACAATTGTAACCAATAAGCAACTCTATTTCTTTTAAAGAAAAATCTTATAGAAATTATCTTTTAGAACGTTTTGTTATAAAGCATATTTTCGTCATTTTTTTTTTTTTCGTCTAAAGATGGCAATGTTAGAAAATATTCATGAGCATAATTATTCAGCTGGGAGACAATCAGACTATATTAAAATATATCTGTGTTTTCGTGATCTAACTCACTTAAAACACATTTTTAACTTGTTATTCAGAAATTCTGGAAAAGGTTCATTTTTGTAATTGGTAAGTAAAACAGTATTGTGTTATAAGAAAGATGTAAAAGAACTCAAGCGCAAAAGCAAAAATTTTTTAACTTCCGACAGTGCCGATAAAATTAACAATGTCGTAGGGTGTGGAGCACAGTATGAATACGTAACTTTCTCATCATAACTTCTTACCATGACAGTGACCCATACCATCAATTGCACTAGAACTAGAAGTGCGCCAACGTGATTGGCATGATCCCTTTTCCCGCCAATTTCAAATTACGAAGCGACAACTGCCAACTGCCATATACGGCAAAGACTATCGAACAGTGATACAAAACAGCAGAAGAGAATATGCATAATGTCTTCAAGAGTTGTTTTGCTTCACGACTGGTTACGTACACCTCATGGGGAGAATATAATTTCGTAATATCATATTTTCGTAAAGAAATATTTGCTTTATTTATTTAAAAATATATGTTCTGCAATATGGAGACAGTTATTTTACGAATTTTCTGGTACTGAAAGCTCTTTAATCACCCGAGGCGCATGATCTCTGCATGGCAATGCTCGCACACATGAAATTACTTCTACCCATCAGCTTCTTATACAAATTAGCCAATTGCAGAGCTGCCACAGGCAATTATTTTTTTAATTCCATTTCGCACTACTTTTCAAAATAAAAAATATTTTACAAACGCTTTGACCATATTTTCAAGAGAAATATACTACAAAATATATTTTAAAAAAATAGTGGCCCGAACAAAATATAAAAATAGTCGCCCGCGACAGCCCTGTAATTGAGAATTTTGTCCGAACGGTGCTCAATCAAATGTTTACCTACACTAGTCAATTGATTTACTCATAAAAATTCCGTTTTATTGCTATAAATAATAAATAAGCATATAATTTGATACTTGTAACTATTGTGCTTTGTAGAACTGATATCATTTATTTGAATATAAAATTATTTATCAGAAAGGTACATAGTTGAGACGGAAGCAAAAATAAACTTTTACGGCGGCAGTGGGTTTTCAAAATCACCAAATTCGACAAAGACGTCGATTTTTTTTGTCGATTTTTTTTTTTTTTTTTTTTTTTTTTTTTTGAAGAATTATGAAACAAGATGCTCAAATTTATCTGATTCAAAAATATTTTTTTTATTTCTGATGATCCTTCACAGAGATACGGGGATAATGCTGGAATTTTTGAGACAGAGGCAGGCGATATACACAAAAAAATATATATTGGTTGCTTATATAAATTTGAACTCTTTTATGTCCGCTGACGATAATTTGTGGCAACAATTGGTATTTAGCTGTCGTAGAATAAATTTTGAAAGAAGAGAAAATAGAGGTGATGCGAGAGCATTATCGAGCTATGATTTTTTATGATTTTAAAGTGAGGCTAAATTAAGCGTCTTCAACGTCTACAATTAGCGTATGGAAATAAAGCTCCATCTTATGCCACTCTATTCAGATGGTTTACAGAATTCAGAAGAGGTCAAAATTTTATTTTGGATGAAGAACATACAGGAAGACCGTTGCCATCTGTAATCTCAGAAAAAGTGTCGGTCATACGAAAACTATTAATCGATGATAATTGCTGTATGTACCAAATGATACAGAAGGAACTTAACATTGGATCCTCATCTATACATAAAATTATTCATGAAGAATTGCATATGAAAAAATTAGCTGTCATTGGGGCCTCCATAATTTAACAGAACACCAAAAAGCGGAGTGTCTCATAATCAGTAAAGAAACTCTAAGATTACTTAATGATAGTGACCACCACATTATTTCTAAAATCATAACTGGTGATGAGACGTACATGGCTTTTTTTGATATTCCAACACGTCAAGAAAGTAAAGTAGAGGTCTTTAAAGAGATCCCAAACCAACAATTGTGAAAAGACAACCGAACAATGAAAAAAGTAATGTATACCGTGTTCTTCAGAAGTACAGGTCTGGTTAAAGTCATTAAGCTAGAGGGACAGAAGGCAGTTACAGCTAACTGGTACACCACTAAGTGTCTTCCAGAAATTCTTCAAGAGGTGAATGTTGGGGGACTTACGCTTCACCATGACAATGCATCTTTTCATTCAGGAAAGACTACAGTCAAAAACATCAAAGTGATAGAAATTCCATTCTATTCTCCTGATTTTGCTATGTGTGACTTTTGACTATTTTTAAATTAAAAAAAAAATTACGTGGGCGTCATATTCCTTTCGAAGATGAGATTGATGCAGTTATAAAAGAACGTTTTTCATCTATTCCAAGACATGTATGGCTTGGAGTATTTAATCTTTGGAAAATTCGCCTACAAAAGTATATGGCCTTGGAAGGAACTACTTTGACCACTCTTTAGAGGTGGTAAGATTAACATGTACAATTTAACCTTATCTCAAAAATTTCAGAGTGACCCTCGTATAAGCATTTGTATTTGTAAAAACTGTACATATTTATTCGGTTTGTTTTTCTTAAATTGCTGTTTTCTCAAAATTGAAAATTTCACACATTTCTAACTTTTGAAATGCCCCATGCGCTTTCCTAATTATCAGATTATTTTGAAATTTATACTGTAGGCCCTCTATACAACACTAAATAAATGTTACGATAAAAAGTTGCATTTAAGAGGTATTTAAGTGTTGAAATTTATGTGCATATGCGAATATATAGCTACTTAAAAAAAACCGTAATTAAAAAAAATATTTTTTATTCTAGGTATACTTGCGTACTTTTACAATTCACGCCATCTTCCGTTGTAATACATGATATATATCTCATGAATAAACATTGTCATATTTTGTACAAAAGTAATGCGCATGAGTCATTTTAAAATGTGACAACTATTCGTTATTTTAAAAATAAAAAAATTAAATAATTAAAAAAATATATTATTCTTACAGAAATCTTGAATATAACTGTTTAAGCTTGCCATTAACAAGTCTGTAAATTTTCAAATGAATCCATTGAAAATTGAAGAATTTGTTTTTTAATACCCACTGCCCCTCTAAGTGGTTAAATGGGAAATGCTTGATCACTGTTTTACAGCTCATGTGCCTTTTACCTTACATGAGAAATGAAGTGGATGGATAAGAACACAAATGTGGGGTTTCGAGCTAGCATGGAGACCTGACTTAAGGCTCCTGTTCCTGCCGGCTAATGCACTCACGAGCTAATGCTAATCCTATGGGAGAGATTTTTCTAATATCTCGTTTGCATTTTGACATTTATTTATTTATTTATTTATTTATTTATTTGCATTGGATAGCTGAGATCCGTCTCTACATCGCATCTTCTTTACTTTTTCGATTTTGATTGCAGATATTTTTTAGAATGACACTTTCATTTTCAGAACCGGTTTTGAAAGTGAAAGTAACATTATAAAAAATATCTGCGACCAAAATCGAAAAAGTAAAAAAGGTGCGATCTAGAGAAAGACCTCGGCTGTCCAATTCAAAAAAAATATATATATTTAAAAATGTCGAAATGCAAACGATATATTAGATAAATCCCTCCCCATAGGATTAGCATTAGCTCGTGAGTGTCTTCGCCGGCAGGGACAGGAGCCTTAAGATTCGGGGGAAAATTTTTTGAAGGAGGTATTTGAAACTTCATGACATGAGAAATGCATTAATCTTCAGGATCATTATGTTTAAAAATAACTTTAATTGAACTAAAGTTCTGTAAGAAAAATCATTATAACACTCACTTTTGTTATAATTTTATACGTTATAAAAAGATTAAAAAAACACTCATACATTATCGCCTATATCTAAAGGCTGTTATTTCTTCAAGAGTTTTTAATGCCAATATTTTTATAATTCTTTTTTTAAGGATATTTTCAAATCCAAACTGGCTGCTTTCTAGCATATTAAAACGAAGGCATCATTTCCAATAAATGCATAACATTTTGTAGCTGTTCCAGTTCAGATTCTGAGATATCGAATACCATTTTCCCTTTTCTTATATTCGAAAAAAAAAATTATTTAGAAAATACTGCCTATGTTCTTTTTTTAAATCGATTTTTAATGTCGTTATTCGGAAGTAATCGAATATAAATCAAATTGTATTTCATTTATAGAAAAATATGAAACTCTATTCGATTCTTAGGCACTTAAAAGGTAGTGTGTTTATATTTCATGCATTCACCTGGAATAAATGAAATAGGAGTGTGGGAAAAATGTTTTGCAGTGTTGAATGGACAAGAAATTCAGAACACTTTTAAGTAGATTTTTAACAGCCACTGCTAAAAATATTTCAGCCCCCAAAGATTTTGTTTAAAAAACATTGCTGGTAATATGTGAAGACATATACTCTGTTTTTGCTTCAATTCTATTTTAATAAAGATAGACTTAATATAATATTTAGCTTTAAGTGCAAGGTGAACGTTGACCAGCCATATTTTTTTCAATCAGAATTATTTGAAACTGTGCATCATATTACGTATAGTGGCGTCGTGCACCTCCAATCTTCGTATTCATTGTTCTTACAACTTAGTCACTTGAAACCAAATATTGAGTTATTTTTTGAAAGATTTGATATTTTCTGGGACTTATTCCAGCATTTAGTTTAAAACTTCCTAATTGAGAAAATGGCGGTTATTTAAATGAAACCTTTATTTTAAATGGTTTATATTTAAGTTTACTAACTTTAAAAACTAGTAAATTCTTAAAAGTGATACATATTGCTTGTATAAACTAAAGCAAAAAGCACCTCTTTCATTTAAAGAAAAACAAAAGGAAAGACCAAACGGCTATCGGCTGAGTAGTTCCGTAGAAAAGTGTCCTCCCAGTTTGAAATTACTTGGACATATTAACCGTCATATGAGACTATTTTTTACCAAAGGTAGAAAAACTCCTCTTAAGTAAGACATTTGATTAATTTTGAAAATTCTCTATGATGAAAGATTGCATTCAAAAACTGGGTAATATACAGGTTGGTCAAAAAAATAACTTCCCCTATGTATGAACCCCTAGCGGCCTAACCGATCCACCAATCCAAAAGAAATTTTAGATATATACTTATCTGAAGGTATTCGCTCGAGGTCGTGATTATTTAAAACAATAGAAATCTCACGGTTACGGTGAAAATTTTTCGAAATTTTCGAATGGCAACACCCATTTTTTTTTCATGCGGAAATTCATCAGCGCATTGAAAAACCATAAATGGCTTTGGAATGATACACGTACGATGAAAACTGCCGGCGTAAAACAGTTGCAAAAAAGACGATTACGAGGAACGAAGCAGTTGCTACAAGACATGTTTTTCAGCAGCCGATTTTTTTTTTCTTTTGTGAACTGAGTAATGTTGTAAGATTTGTTTCAAAATGGGTTTTCGAAATGGGTTTTTGAGTGCTGAATATTACATTGCATAGGAACTGATTAGGATTGAGTGCCACGATATTACACCGACAATTTTAGTCATACGTGTATTGTTCTAATGCCATTTATGGTTTTTCAATGCGCTGATGAATTTGTGCAGGAAGAATAAAGGGTGTTTGCCATTCGAAAATTTCGAATTTTTTCACTGTAACCGTAACCGTGAGAGCTCTATTGTTTAAAATCATCACTATCTCGAGCGCATACCTTCAAATAATTAAATCTGAAATTTCCTTTCGATTGGTTGAGCGGTTAGGTCGCTAGGGGTACATATATCGGAGAAGTTTTTTTATGACTACCCTGTATTTAGAATCTCCCCGGAATATTTGAATTTACTGCTTTTTATATTTGCAGTTATTATTTGTCCAGTTGTTTTCTAATGATGTATTATGCCAATATTTGAAAGAAATTTCTGTGTATCTTTAAGTTCGGTGTCATTAGAATAATAAGAAGAGATAGTTTACCATAGTTACAGTTAGGGCAAAATTTACGAAAACGTCTGCTATTCAATTTCATCTCATTATTTTTTCCATGCATATTAGTTACACATAAAATAGTTTCACTACTTTTTGAAAGTATCATAAAGATATAACAAATAATTCAAAATGATACATAAAAGCTATTTATTTATTCATTTCTTAGTTTAAGATAAAATAATTGACACATTTTTGTCAGCATATGATTTGTGCCAGAAAAACACTAGATTTCTTATCTACTTCATTAAAATCAATATACTGCAAAATATGTTTTTAATATCATAGGAATTTAAAACTCTGTAAACCATCACAATAATTCCAAATTCGAAATTGCAGGAATATGAAAATGAATTGTAGCGTTAAAAGTAGCAAAAGCACATGAACGAATAGAAAAAATAACAGAAGGTACAGGTAAAAACTGCATGGCTGAAGTCACGTTATCTATCATCATATAAAAAAGAAACTTCGAAAGAAATTCATATCAATTTAAGCGATATAAGGACGAAAATTTTCTAAATTCTAAAAGATTGGCGATGTGTACAGGCCTAGGAAAAAGTGACCATATCATACTAACACTGACACAAATTATCATATAACAAGAAAGAAAAAATCATGCGTTAAGCATAGATTATGAAACACTTTCTAACACATTCAGAATAATGTAACAAAACTTCACAGTTTAATAAGTTGGAATAGGATATCAAATTGAACCATTGGAAACGCGTAACACATTTGAAAACCCAACTTCAGCAATTCCCATCTACAGCCCAAAAAATTATCCGAATTCATTGACAGCCCTGTATAAGATATATAGATTTGTATCTATGAGCTACATGGATGCAAAAACTTAGTTCAGTTCGGAAATACATACAAGAGTTGAAATTTCCCCTTCTGCAATTTCTGCTAATAAAGAGAATGGGACGTGAATTACTTTGTGCAGCCCTGTATACGAAGTATAAAATTTATACTCAACGAATAACATGCAAAAAATTTAATAAAAAAGCCAAAATCTTTAACAACGATATTACGCAAAAATAACGTACAGACAGGACAAAAAGGAAGGAAAAAAAATATTATTTTTTCTTTCTTTCTTCTCTCTCACTGACAAGGAGAGGGCCAACCTTGTTAATCACAGATTTTGATTATTTTAATATATGTTGTAGGGTAGAGACCCCTTAGTGTCAGGTTCAACGGATTTTATCCAACGCTCCCTAGTTCTTGAGAAACCGGGGGGGGGGGGGTCTAATAATAGTACACAACTTAAATACTTACATCGCAACCGCAATGATAGGTTAGTCGTAGCTCAGTTGGTACGGCGTTCGCTGGCTGATCTGCGGGCCCGGGTTTGACGCTCGAACGCGCTACATTAGCTTTTCTCATATTTTGTTTTATAAATATACTTGTAATTATAATTTAATAATTTCAATTACAAATTTTAATATCATACGTTTAATTATAATGTTAACAAACTTATATTTATCATTTTTTTTTTTTGAACTATTATTTCTCATCCTTTAAAGAGGTTTAAAAAGGAATTGGATCTATTATTGAATGATAGAAATTCCAAAATATTGTCAAAATCTGTTGTGGTGTCATCTAGTTATAATAAAATAAAATAATATTCAAATAAAATAAAAATAAAAGCAGAAAAAAGATAAAGGTGAAAGCAAAATAATTGAAAGCGCAAGCATACGTATTACAAATTTAAAAATCTTTAATATGCAAAAAATCGGTTGTAATTTAATTCTGATGCTAATTTTTAATATAATTATGCTTGTTACTTTAAAAATAGAATAATAGTATTATCGCATTGACTTCCTTTGTTAAAGCAATGCGTAAATGATGTTTCTTTAAAATCACGAATTGACACAATTGCTCAATATCATTGCATCGATAAAGAATATATGAAATACATTTTTAAAGTGATTTTTAAAAAATTAACAGTTTTATGATGTTTTATACAAGTATTTAGTTAAAAGCAAAAAATTAAATACATTAAAATTATAATTGATATACAATATTATAAATTTTAATTGACAATGAGATTATTAATTATACTTACACGTATATTTATAAAACAAAAAATGAGAAAAACAATTGTAGCGGATTCAGGTATCGAAGCCAGGCCCGCGGATCAGCCAGCAAACGCCATACCAACTGAGCTACGACCAACCTATCACTGCGGTTACAAAGTAGGTATTTAAGTTGCGTACTATTATTAGACCCCCCGGTTTCTCAAGAACTAAGGAGCGTTGGATAAAATTCGTTGAACCTGACACTAAGGGGTCTCTACCCTACAACATATATTAAAATAATCAAAATCTGTGATTAACAAGGTGGGCCCTCTCCTTGTGAGAAAGGGGATCCAGGAATCCTCGAAACGATCGTATGGGATTTTTTGTCGTGTCTGTACGTTATTTTGCATAATATCGTTGATAAAGGTTTTGGCTTTTTTATTAAAATTCGCACAAAGTTTGATCTATGCTTATGCAAAAAATTTGTTAAACTTAAAACCGCATACCGAAATTGAAAACGCACTCCCAGCAATTATTGCTCAAAGACAGTTCTGTAACCAATTTCTTTTTTGTGTTCCTGTACATGAACGTTAATTGTTATGAATGCCCTTTGCTATATTAATCATCTTGTAGTAAAATTCGGTTATTTATATCAATTTCAATACATTTCAAACAGCGTAATGTCATTAAAAAACACTACAAACGATTTTTCCCCACTGACCATAATGTAACAAAATTCTTTTGAGTGCCCCGTAAATGAACTAATTATGCTACACACTTCATATTCAATACCGAACATCCTATGGTAAACATAGTTAATATATATCAATATTATGAAAATCCGCGTGTATTTACGTGAGTTAGAGCGTGAGCAGACGACAGACAACCCGAATTCATAAACACTTTTCAACTATGTTGGAAAGTGTTAAAAATGTGATTGTGACCAATCCATTAGTAATAATGGACACATCTACTAATTAATGTGTTACTTAAATTTTACTTAGGGGTCATTCACATATAGAAATTTTTAAAAATTTGAAAATTTTCATTTCAAACACCTAATTTTAACTTATTTCGTTTTTCTATAAATTTTACCTTTGGATACCAAACTTGAAGCCAATTAGATAAACACAATTTTGGAATTAAGCAGGTTTAAGCTGTGGAACTCTTAAGGGGATGGTGGACATTTAAGAAAGTTTCTTTTACTTTTCTTAATATAGATTTGAAATTTTGTGCCAATATACATTTCATCATAAGTATATAGAACACCTTAAAAGAAATTTACAACCTTATTATATATTAATCTTTTAAAAAAATTAAATTTTTAAAACGAAATTTTAAAATGCTCCTTGCGTCTTAATTTTTTTAGATATTTCCTCGATTTTGGATTTTACTCACGTAAAACTCTATTACAAACAAATTTGTGTATCGTTTTATTAATCCCTTAAATAGTTAATTTTTCAGAGAAATTTTTCTGAATTCCATATCGATTTTCATCAAAGTTCTGCCTTATAATAAGTTAAAAACAAAATTTAATTGTTTTAATGAAGTCGAATTTTAAAATGCATACATAGTTTCTTTTTAAGCAATATCTGGATTCTGCCTTATCAGTTTCATGAATTTTGATCTAAAATTAAGTAGCAAGGGGCATTTCAAAAATTTTAAAAAAGCTGAAACATTAGTATTGAGAAAACAGATTTAAAGCATAGTATAAAGCCAAAAAATTGTTTGTAAACGAAATTAAAGCATTTGTAACTTTGCGTAAAATAATCGCATCTGCATGCGGTTTTCCACGAATGACGTAGTACAGATTGGAGAATAAAATACAAACGAAAAAAAAAAATGTCGATTTCGGCTCAAGTAAAGATCCATTAACGTCATTTTTAGGTCCCATTAACGTCAAATTCATTTTTAATCGTCGAGAAACAGATTGCAATACAGGTAGATTTTTAATCATTACACAAAAACTACCAGATGTAATAAGCTGTAATTTTGGATTCTCAAAAAACTATTTTCAAAATTATGCATATTTAAAAATTATTCACCAAAAGAAATATGAATTGTAACGTATGAATTTTTAAACTGAAATTGATGTCTAGAAACTTAAAATATGCGAATACAAAATTACAGCTTATTATGCATATTTAAAAATTATTTACCAAAAGAAGTATGAATTTTTAAACAGAAATTGATGTCTAGAAACTTCAAATGTATGCGAATACAAAATTACAGCTTATTATGCCAAGTAGGTTTTGAGTTGTTTTTAAAAAACTAACCGCATTTCAACCTGTTTTGCAAAGATTAATAATGAATTTAACATTATGAGTTCCAAAATTTAAACTTGCATAAATCCTAAACTATTAGACCGAAAGCCTTCCAGTTTGTACTCCAAAGGAAAACTTTACGGAAAAATCCACATATGATGTCTAACCTTTAAATACGCGATTTTTTATTTTGTTTAAAATATATATATATATATATGTCATTGCCTGAAAGGTTTATTACACAGGAAAAATAATGAAAAAAAAATCTGAGATACATTTTTCATATAATACGTCAATCTTTTCTTTTGTTGCACATCTACAATATAAGTAAAAACTACTGTCGTGTGTCTTTTTTACGCTAGAATATTGCAAATTAGTAAATATTTTAATAAGTATGTCTTCAAATACCTTATTTTACATAATTATTTATTTTATGAAACTTAACCTTTAACTCTTTAATTCCCGTGATAGAATACGTTCTAGAAATTACGTAGTTTAGAGAATCTGACTTTGCACCAGAAAGTGCCAAGGTTAATTTTGCTTTATTTAAATACGGAATGTCTGTTATTAATTAAAGCAAATATTGCTATTTTAATTTTCTGGTGTGAATTAGGTATGTACGAATAAAAAGATCTATTAAATTCAAAACACTGTTCTTTGCATATATGCAAAGCTGCGCACTAAAGGGCTAAATTTGGAGTTTCTATTAAAATTTTTCTAGTTTGGTATAATTTCTGTATGTAGACGACTCCCTACGTATAATTAAAGCGTGTCATTAAATAGTAGACGTTACTACTAATCTATTTGTACCAGTTTCATTTTTATACAAAGATTTTTGACAAAGTTGAAAGTAGATTATTACTTTTCCCCAAAAATATTGTACATAGGGTTACCTCCTCTTCCCCTCCCCTATGCACGACCTTGATACTAGTATCAGTAGTTCAACATAGCTACATTTAGTGCATAATATTTGAAAATGTTCCATAATCAATGTTAACTCATTATTTTCTTTTCCTGCTGTTTATTTAGATAGAAAATATTTTTACTACTTTTAACTTTTGAACACTTCAAATATAATACGATAACTATTTTCATGTAAACAATTATAAATCATATCTCATCTTTTTACTTAATTATTTATCTATTCGTTTAAAAATTGGAAATAATTTTATCAATAGGAGATTTGTGTCAGAGCAACACTAGCTTTCTCATCTATTACATTTTGCAAAACTCTTCAGTTCAATATGCTTGCAAAATATGTCTTCAATATGCAGTCGTTTAAAACTCTGAGAACCATCATAATATCCCCCAAACTTGAAGCAGCAGAAATATAAAAAATGAAATATACGCTTAAAAGTAGCAAAAGCATACGAATGAATAGAAATAAATAACAGAAAAGTACAGCTTAAAACTAAATGGTTGGAGTCACGATATCTATCAACATATAAAAGAGAAACCTCGGAAGAAAAACATCGATTTAACAGGTGCAGGGAAGACATTTTTGGAAATTCTAAAAGATTGCCAATAAATATATGTACAATTCTTCTTTTATATAAAATTCTTAGTGTTACGTTCGTTTTTAGATCGTTGATAATTCCAAAATTTCATTTATGTGTTGTTGTTTTTCCGTGAGTTTATTTCATTTATATACTTGGTGATGCAAAACAAAAGATATTTTAAGTGTCTCATCAGGGGTATTCTGGACTAGATTGGTAAAAAGTAGAACAATTTTAAGATTTTTTTATTAAATATAAGAATTAAAGACGATAGTTTTTATATAATACTGACAGACCCGCATTTCGCCCTCTAATTTACAGCCGGATAAAGAAATGTATAAATTATATCACGGAAAAGTGTTTCAATCAATTGTTAGCCCAAAATAAAGAGAGCAGGAATTACTAACATATAATTATCAGATTGGGGAATTTTTTCAATTTTGAATTGCTTATCCGAAAAAAATTTCGTTTTTACACTTTGATTTATTTTCTTGCCAAAAAGCGATACCTCCAAAAGCTGAAAATCCATCTCTAGTTTCTGCGGAAGAAATGATAACATTTATTAGTTCCAACAATAACCGCAAGACTGCCTTAGTTGCAATAAAAATTTATTTGGAATTTTATTAGTATAACATTATTAAAGGTGTTGAATTCAGGGGGTGGCCCGGGTGGGACTCCCCCCCCCAGAGCATTGAAACCCCCCCCCCGGTAGATTTGAGGTTTTGTGCTTTAATGGTCAAAAAGTGCACCCCCCCCCCCCTATAATGTCTTCCAAGAGCCACAGAAATCCCTACCGGAGAAAAATATCTGAACACTGATTATTAAGCAATTTTCTTACGATCAAAAACATTATAAAGAACTTACTAGGTTTAATTTAATTACAGTTTTCTCTGATAGTGTTTGAAAAATGTTTACTTTACCCAACTGCAATTAAGACAAATATTACCTAAAATTTGATTTCTGCTATTTATCTTAATGTTTTTAGTACTGATCTAATGCAAATTAGTATTTTTTTTAATTCATAAATCAACTCTTCCATAGTATGGGTTAACCACATATATATGGGGAAACATGGGGAGCACAAATTTCTCATTTGTATAATAACATACTTACATTTTAATCCAAACTACACAAAATTTGTATTTTTGTTGTTATAATAATACACGAGACAAGTAAATTTGTATATATATGTGTGTGCAGGGTTCTCGTTGCCATTGCGCCAAATCGCGACAAAATTTGGCGAGACAGTACGATCAAAATTGCCAAATTGCGAGGGCTGAATTTTTCTTTTAATCCTGTGTGCAGAGTCGATATTGTCATACACACTTCTGAACGATGATTGAACGATCGCGTTCGATCATTCCCCTTCTTTTCTCCTTTTGTTGCTTTCTCCTCGAGCTCCGAGCACACAAACGTTAAAATTTTAAATGTTCAATATTTTCTGCATTTTACTAAGTAGTAACAAAAATAAAAAGGCAAGCATTTGAATTAGCTTCCAGCCCCTCCCCCCCCCCCCAAATTTCTACTTATATCTCTCAACTTACGCAGATCTCAAATTAAAATAAATTAAAACTGTCTACTTTTTAATTTTTTTTTTTTTTTTTTTTGCCATACTTATTACTTTGTTTTATAAATAAGTAATTTCCTAGGTCTACCTTCAAAATTTCGCTTCCCTCCTTTTGCCCTTTCTGAAAACACAAAGCTCAATAATATAAGTTTTTATTTTTTTTTTTTAAATGTATCATATATGTTACGTTCTAGAAACAATAAATAATCAATCATCTAAATAATTTATTGAAATATTTCCCCACAACCAAAAAAAAAAAAAAAAAAGGAACGAATTTCTATCACGAAATGAATACAATCTAAAATATAAAAAAATTACAGCAATAAAAATACAGAAAATCAACCCAAAACAGGCTGCGGCATCGTCGTTAAATTTCAAAAGCAGCCATGCACTCAAAATAGTAGATATGCTCAAAAATAAAATATGCATTTGTGGCAGTGGGTTTCGGTTAGAACGCTGCGTAGTAAAATCAGAATGTTTAAAAATGTATATTTAGCTTGCTAATATATAAATAGCGGAAATCCAACTTAACTCATTAAAGCCAATTGGCAAGAAAACTTGCCATGTCAGGCGAACAAAACTTTTAAAACTGAATACCTGTATTTTAGTTTGGATATTTTCATATTATCTAATCTCAAATTTTGAGCGATTAAATAAATGAAAATTATAATGTGGAAAAAAACGGTGTCGAAGATTTAAAAGAAATGTAAAAGAGGCTCGTTGTTAATGGTTTAATTCCAGAAAAATAAAAAAAACGATCAACTCCTTCCATTCAACCTTAGTTGATTTTTTTGTTTAATTGCACATGAAAATTACACAGTGATTTTAACTCTTAAGTACATAGAAGTTTCATTTTGATCTAACAACAATCTTTTCCTCAAAATGCATTTTCCCTAATGGCAAAATATTTACGGGTACCCAAATTGAGTAATTTTCAAATTTCCAGAAGAAAACGTTTAAAATCTTTAATTATTTTCTCGAGCTGAAAAACGAAAAGAAGAAAGGAATGAGCCGTAATTGCTTGAAACGTTATTTTCAAATTAAACTTTCGTATTAAACGAATAACTTTAAAATTTTCAAAACCCATTTTTTTTCTCTTAAAAATGATTATTATTTCTTTGTGGTTTTTATTCCCCCTAACCAATTTAAAAACTGCGAGAGTATATTATTCCTCCAAACTTTTATTTAATGATAAAGGCATAATTAACGGTGACCTCTTTCCATAAAAGAGATCATAATCTTGAAAACTTTTGTTCTCAATAAAATTTTATTCTATTTTATTATTTCGTTGAAATAAAGTGGAATTACTAATTAAGCGGATTAGAAAACAGTGCCTCTCGGAGAAAAAATACTTTTATTATTATTATATTTTTTTACTTCAGATTTTATGAAGAACTTTATGAAGAATCTTGTTTCACAGAACCATGCGCATTCACAGAAAAAAAGCCAGGGAGGAGCAAGATTGTGTAACAGATACGCCCGTAGTCCGCTCCCAACGTCACAGGTATGTGTGTGTGTTTAGAGAATTTTTAAAAAAGTTTATGGTTTTTTTAGTAGAGTTATTTTTTATTTTTGTTAATGCATTTTTATTTTCATGAACTAAAGTGCGATTTTTTTGTGAAAATTCCACTTATCCCTTATGAAAACTGTTGATAAAGTAACGTAGAATTACATAGAATTCTAAATGTTTTTATCAAAATTTTCTCTAAATTTTCTTCCGTTGAATGAAGCCTGTTCCATTCCTGATGAATATTGTTTGTTTCTGAAAAAATAACTATAACTCATGATTTGTTCCGTTGTTTGTTTTGCAATGGTTAAATTGTACTCATGGGAGCTTCCGGTTGCTTGCCGAAACGTTTGCTAAATGTATTTTTAATGTTTTTAGTATTTTAAACTTTTTATAAATTAGATTTTAAACTGTATTCAAGTCTGTTTTACTTTATTTATTTTATTTAGTCCTCTAAAAGTTTCAAATTCAGCCGTTACATGTGTGTATATTGCAAAGTAGGAAATAGTTCTATGACATAACAACTTATAATTACTAGCTAGTCGCAAAAATATATCAGTGATGCTTAAAAATAAATATTTTAGCAGTTACAGAGACTACTGTTCATACATTTTTGTAATGACTTTGAAAAAATAAATATAGAAACAAAGATAAGAATTTTATTTTCTAATATGTTCAACCTGGTAGACCTTTTATTGAGCTATCTTATTACATTTTGATTTCCAAGATAAAAGCTCTTTTCTTAAAACACCAAGATTGATTTTGTTTCAGTACTCAACTTTTTTTTTTTAAGAGTTTTTTATTTTTATAGTAAGAGTTTTTTTTTTTTTTTTCATGAACTAAACTACGAATTTTTTGTCGGAATTCTACTTACCCCTTATGAAAATAGTTGATAGGGTAACGTAGAATTACATGAAATTCTAAAAGATTTTATCAAAATTTTCTCTATAGAAAATTTTGTCACTTGAATTCTCTAGAAAGTTATTCTATTATCATGCAATGTCATAAGACTTTTATTTTAATTTCCTTTTGAGAAATCATGCCATATGATTTGTTTCAAAAAATTTATCTGAATTAGAAAATAGTCGTTTGACATAATTTATAATTACTCACTAGTCGTAAAATATATCTAGGCTTAAAAATGAATATTTTAACAGCTACAGAGGTTATTCACACAACTATGTAATGATTTCGAAAAAAATAAATATAGAAGCAAATGTAAGAATTTCATTTTCTGATACTATAATAAATTTGATGGCGCTTTTGTTGAACTATTACATTTCATTTTGATTTCTAAGGTAAAAGAGCTTTTCTTAAAACATCAAGGTTATTTCAAATGAAAATCAAATTTCAAATTAATTGCTTAAAAGGCGCAAAGGCCAACATAATGAAAAAAATCCCATGCCGAGACTCGAACTCGGCCCATCAGTAAAGCACACTGACATTCTACCGACTAAACCACGTGGAACGATACCCAGCCTCGAAAATTTCTCACTATTACATGTTGGCAAGGCTACAAACGCAACACAAGATGGGATATTTTTCGTGATCCACCGGCACGGGGCAAACACGAAACTTAATTAAATCCAGCACCGATTGAAACTATGGCACAGATGTCATATACGCGATTTTTTTTCGACGCGAATTTGGCTAAAGCATCAACAGCGTAAACAACTACATCCGGGTTACCATATCAAGCAAAATAACCACACTTTAGCGCCAGTTAAGTACCCGTTGTGTATATGATATTGGCGTCAGAAAAAAAAATCGCCCCAATATGATATATCTGTGCCGAAACTAAGTTAATACATGGAAATTTTTCCACAGAGAAACATGTTTACCCCATGTCTGTAGCTCACGATAAATATTTCATCTTGTGCTGCATTTGTAGCTTTGCCAACATGTAATAGTAAGAAAATTTCCAGGCTGGGTATAGCTTCATGTGGTTTAGTCGGTAGAATGTCAGTGCGCTATACTGATGGGCCGGGTTCGAGTCCCAGCATGGAATCTTTTCACTATGTTGATCCTTTGAGCCTTTTAAGCAAATAATTTGAAATTTGATTTTCCTTCGAAATATTGTATGCAAGGCAAATACTGGAAGTACTTCCAAGGTATTCTGGAAAAATTTCCATGTATTAATCAAGGTTGATTTTGATTCAGTACTCTACCACAATTTTCCAGAGTCCATCCAAAGTTTTGGGATGCCACCTGTTTCATGCAAGAGCTTGTTTTAAAAACCTAAATGAACAGTAATCCATAAGAGACACGTCTGGAGACTTGGGTGGGATGGATTAAAATGGAATAGCCTCAATTCCGGCTTCATTTCTCATTTTTTTCTAAAGTTATAGCAGTAGATTTAAAGGTATGACTGGTAATCTTATCCTAATAGAACATAACACAATGAAGTTTGTTTTGTTAAAGTAAAGGGATTTCTTCTATAAACATCGGATGTTAACACATTTTCCTGAAAATATTGATTTTAACATTTTTAACACTTTCCAACAAAGTTGAAAAGTGTTTATGCATTAGGTTTGTCTGTCCGTCTGTCCACGCTCTAACTCCCGTAAATATACTCGGATTTTCATGAAATTGAAAAAGATTACTTAGGGTCACCAAAGCAAGTTTGGTATTGTATATGAAGTATGTAGGAGTAATAGTTCATTTACAGGGGCACTCAAAAGTATTTCATTACATTATGGTATATGGGGAAAAATCGTTTGCAGAGAATGTTAATGACATTACGCTATTTAAAATGTAATGAATAATCTTCGTGATTTTTCACGAGTTTCACGATATTATTATTGGGAGAGCATAGTTGAAGAATTCTCGACTGAAAGTGGCGCAGGTGTTGTTCAGTTGTAAATAATCACCAACAAGAAATCCTTTAGAACATGTTATTGGCAATCCAATTATATACAAAATGTGCACTATTTACATATTTATAGATAAAACCTATAAATAATACTTGAAAAGTACTGGTTTAAATATATATAAATTCCACACTGGGAATCCAAGATGATTTCTTATTAAATTCAGAAATATTTATTTCTTCCTTTTTGGAAGATCAAGAAATACACAGCGAGCATGCTGCGTTTGAAATTCACATTCACAATATCATTTCTTCTATTAGAAGACCATGACAAAAAACATATACGTAGACTACCTGCTATGTTCAACTATTATCATTACTACATCAAAACTAAACTAAAAAGAAAAAGAGTAAAAAATGTTTTCAAATATCAATTCTCTCGAAGGTCACGTGATCCGGCGCGGCGCCTTCCGACTGCTCCAGAGAGGAAGGGGTTTGCGAAATTTCACAAAATATATTGAAACTGATATAAATCACCAAATTTCACTACGATCACGTTAGAACAGGGCATTCATAGCAGTTTTTATTCATTTACAGGGACACGCAAAATAAATCCTTTACAGTACTGTCTTTAAGTAATAATTCCTGGAGTATACGGTTTAAAATTCGGTATGCGCTTTTAAATTAAATTAATTTTTTACATGTTTCTCGTTAGATATAAATTCTATACCTCATATACAGGGCTGCACAAAAGTATTCACGTACCATTCTCCTTATTAGAGGAAATTGCTGAAGGAGAATTTTCAACTGAAGTATATGTATTTCTTAAGTGAACTAAATTTTGGCATGCATGTAGTTAATAGATACAAATCGGTATATCATATACAGGGCTGCTGAAAAAATTAATTAATTTTCCAATTGTAGATGGGAACAGCTGAAATTGGGTTTTGAGATTCGTTATGCGTTCCCGTATTGTTGAATTAAAAGTAATATTTTAATTTTTTAAACGCTACAGTTTTGTTAAAATATTCTGAATGTATTGGAAAGTGTTTCATAATCTATGCTTAACGCATGATTTATTCATTCTTGTTTTATATTCTTCTTATTTTTATTTTCCTATTGTACGAGAAAACTGCGGCATTCATAAACCCTTTTCTGAAACTTTCTTTTCTGTCTCTGAATGAAGTTTTTTTTTTTTTCGTGATTTTTTTTTTTCCATTTCGAGTCTTTTTTTTTCCATGTTGGTGTGCTGATTGAAGCGAATTTTCTTTCAGATTAATAGTGTTGTTTATTTTGAAGTTATAAAATTTTATGTTATGCGTTCCACATTTTTTTTTTAATTACGGATTAAGAATATTTTTCCTCGGAAAGCGAAAAAAAGTATCCTCCGATCTACATCTTGCTTACATGCTTCATTTTGAAAGAAGAATAAATTTGAAAGTTTCAGAAGATATTTTTAATTACAAATAATAAGCTATTGCATGAAATTTTCCTCCCAAAATATTTGCATTTATTAAAATCCTTTATCAAACTTTTCACAAAAATCTGCTCTGTATTTATAGCTTCCGCTATTGCGTTTTCCATAATAAATGTATGTCGAAGCGGCTAAAAATATTATGGATCTCTACACTGCCTGGTAACATAAAAAATATTATACTTTTATAGCATCTCACAGAGCTAATATCCAGGGTCAGAATCCAGGTTCTCATTTGCATGCTGAAAAAATTCCATAGGTTAAGATGGGGCACAGATCATTTTTTATAATTATATTTTTTTTCTAAAATTTAAAAATTGTGTCCCATTGTACACCATGTCTGGAGTGCAAAGGGACATGCATAGTGAAAGATAAACTTTATCTATACTAGTAAATCTGCAGATCAGGAGCCTCAACGTCAGCTCTGCAAGTCACTGTTTTTAGACACACTTTGGTAATATTCAATTTCATGCAAACCGCAATTTAAAGTTTTCAAATTATGTAATTATTTATAAGAATAAAAAATACGAAGTTTTCAGACATTAGAAGCATTAAATTAAAAACGTTGTTATGGAAGGATATTTTGAAATAATTTTCATGAGCTACTAATTCTGATATTTTTTTAAATAATAAAACAGATTTCTTCAGGGGGGGGGGGGGCTCCGCCTCCTGAACTCCCCGTGGTTTCATTAATTTACATATGTAACTTTTTATTTATTGCACTA
Organism: Maratus speciosus; assembly: GCA_963932465.1. Taxonomy (NCBI): domain Eukaryota; kingdom Metazoa; phylum Arthropoda; class Arachnida; order Araneae; family Salticidae; genus Maratus; species Maratus speciosus. The sequence goes on along the minus strand of OZ010791.1, from coordinate 212,391,274 downwards.
ATGGTTATCGCAAATCTTAAATTTCTTTTTATACTTCCGAGCCTTAATTTTCAATACTGGTGGACAGAAAATGATTCACATTGACGCAATTATATTAAAAGTTTAGGTTTTTATGAATGAAAATATAATTTCCTTTTAAAAATAAAATAATTTTCATTCATATTTTCTGAAATGAGACGGCATTAAGAAGTAACACTCGTCATAAAATATTTTTTTAGGTAATCTAGTTAATGCTTGGTTTTTAAGAATGAGAATATTTATTTCCCAATACAATGACGTCATTTTCGACAGCGATAATTTTGCGGTGTAAAATTTTGACATTTACTATATATTTGATTTTCAAAAGTTTTTTTTTTTTTTCTCATTGAAATTTTCGATTAAAAATTAACATTTCTGTTAGCTGTGTGCAGACGATAAAACATGAGATATTAGTAACATTTCTTTTAATAATAAGATTTAATATCATAACACAAGTCCTTTTTATTTCAACCTCAAAGCGTATTAGTTTTATTTTTGATATATGAGATCAAATTCACCTTCTTTTCGTATTTTAGTTTTATTTCCAATATGAAGACGTATTCATGTCTATTTTTTATTTCATTTTCCTCTTGCACATGAAAATCTTTCAAATCAAAATTAACTGTTTAGGATAAATTATTATTCTGGGATAGGATTTTCTTGGCAACGGTAAAAAAAAAAATAAAAAAAAATGATTGTTAAATTTATAGCAAAATGTCAATTTATTCCTTATGAAAATAATGAACTTCTTAATTTAAAAGAAAAAATATTTGAACAAAATAAGCAGAACATAGTCTTTCTTTATTTCTGGGGTAAATTTCATCTATATGTAAAGTCACAAAGGCATTAATTCGTCCCTTTTGACTTTGATTGACTTCAAACAATTACAAATACTTTCACATTTACGATATTTTTAGGTGTAGTTCCGTCGCTAGGCAACAGTTAAAAGAAAATAAAACAATGAAATATGTGCTTTGAAAAAAAGTAAATTTATAAAAAAGATATATTATTGGAACACATATATAAAATACCTCCATAAGTTAAACACCGAATTTAAAAACTCTGACAAATGTATACACAAAATTTCAAACTAATATGAATAATGTATGGTTCTAATTAGAAATTACATCATCCATAATTTACTATTTAAATCCTTCAATCATATGAGCCATTTCCTTTCAACAAATAAAAATGGAAAAATCGTCTGAATTGCTATAGGAAAGCATCAAGTCGCAAAATAAAATGTTCTATATATTCCGAACGCATGAACCAAATTTAACCAAAAACTATACAGCTAAATCCGGGGATTTTACCAACATGCATACTTAATTTTAAGCTAATCGGATGCTTTTTACGGCAGTTATCGCGGAACAGACGGACAGACAGACAGACAGACAGGCAAACGGAAACCAAAACATTTCGTGTCTCCGCAGTAAGCCTTCACTGACGTTTCGGCAATAACCAGTAAATCTGCAGATCAAGAGCCTCAACGTCATCTCTGCAACTTATTGTTTTTAGCAAATTTTGCTTAATATTAATCTTTCTACAAAAACAAAATTTAAACTTTTAAATTACACAAACATTTATAGAAGGAGAAAAAAATATTTCGATGGTTTCAGACATTAGAAGCGTTAAATTAAACACGTTGTTATGTAATGATATTCTGAAATTCTCACGAGCTACTTATTCTAGTAATTTTTATATAATAAAGCAAATTTCTTCAGGGGGGTGCCCCCCCCCCCCGAACCCCCCGTTGTGTAATTTATTTTGCATTTGTAATTTTCTATTGATTGAGTTAATGATTATCCTATATCTTAGATTCATTTTTACACTGCGATTTATAAGGATAAGCAACAATTTGGTCAAGCATTTTACGTTATCCTAATATCCATACAGCAGTATTTACTTGCCTGCTAACCACAAACATCTGTATCTAATGGATAAATAACTTTTGGAAATGTAAACTGAGACATCTAATAATAATTTTGATTGCCATTCTGCAATATTTATATCTAAGATCTAATCTAAATATCTAAAAATGTACTCGATAGCATTAACTTACTAAAATCACCCTAAAGTAGGGGGAGTTCTAAACCTAACGGTTAATAATTCATCATCGTGTCCACTTCCAATTGACTAAATAGATAAACGTGATATGGCGCCGTTAAGTATTTTTTGTGATAGCCTTTTAATAGTATCCACATTTAATTTAAAATCGTGATGTTACAAACACCGTTGAAATTTGATGCACACCTGTGTTCAGGTCAAATTACGAAAGGTTAACTAACATTTTATTTCCCTTAGCCGGGCATTTTGTTTCATTTTTCGTAATAGGGATTATTTTAATAATTTATTTTGCACTCTACAAGCTGTTACACGGGACGTTGTTCACGTAGCATTAAAATAGAGATAAATGCATTAAATAAAACATTTCACTCACCACCAGACATGGCAAGTCTCAGGCTTTTTGCACAACACTATTACCTTACAGAAAATGTTGTTCTTTTAAATCGCGCAAATGTTTCAATTAAATAAAGTAACATATTTTGTATTAAAATACTGGTATCCAGAACGCCGGAGGCTTGGCAGCCCTTCTCCTCTTAATAGAAACATATATAGTTAACCAACACTTTATCACATTTTATAGGAAACAATACGGAATTTCTTATTTGTATGGCCTTACATATACCTCAGTCATAAAAATGTAAAATTTTGTGCCAATTAATATACGCAATTGCGAAAATGAAATCGCAACCAATGAGAAAAGGAAGGCCAAGTAAAATCGTGTAAATCGAGGAATCTTTCTTCGTAGTGTGGGAAAATACCACTACAAAAATTAATTTAGGTGGTATTTGGTGTGAAATGTTTATATGTATTCATTCCTGTCCTATTTATCTTTTTTATTATTTGTAATTTGCTGCATTTTCCCTTTGCACGTGGAAATCTTACAAAGCAACAATAAAGTTTATAAAGTTTAATAGAATAATGTCAGTTTATTCTGTATGAAAATAACGAACTTTTTCCTTTATAATCAAAATAGTTGAATACATAAATAAAGATATTATTCTATATAGTATATAAATACTATTTTCATTTCTGCGTTTAAATCAATTTATATGCAAATATCTATACAAAGGCATTCATTAATTCATTCCTTTTAACTTTGATTTGACTTTAAAAACCATACATACTTTCACATTTATGATATTTTTAGATGAGATATAGTTGTTACGCAACGGTTAAAAGAAAAAAAAATTAAATATAAGAAAATTCATAAAATAAAATGTTTTATATTATTCGAACACATGTATAAAATTCCATCATAAGTTATACACCTAATTTAAAATCTCTGACAAATGTTTTGACAAAATTGCAAACTAATAGGAATAATTTACTACTCTTATTTAAAAATTTCAGCATCAAAAATTTACCATTTAAATCCATTTTTTATATGAGCCATTTCTTTCAACAAATGAAAATTTGAAAATCGTCTGACTTGCCATTGAAAAGCATTACAGAGCAAAATAAAATATTCTATATTTCCCGAACGAATGAACCAAATTTAACCAAAAACCATACAGCTAAGTCCGAGTACCTCATCAACATGCCACATTAATTTCAAGCCGATCGGATGCTTTTTGCGGCAGTTATCGCGGAACAGACGGACAGACAGACAGACAAACGGAAATCAAAACTTTTCGTGTCTCCACAGTAAGCCTTCACTGACGTTTCGGCAACTAATATTATAAAGAAGTAAAAATTGTGTGTTTGTTAGAGGTAATCTCTGGAGCTACCGAACCGATTTCAAAAGTAATGGTAACAAAATGATGGTGTTTGCCCAACTTAGAACATAGGCTATATTTTATGTCGGTGCCACTGCCCCAAAGGGGCTGCATGAGCAAAAAACGTTCTAAAAATGCAATTTTTGTGTTATGGAAGGGCCTAGAATCATGAAATTTGGAATGGTAAGTTACTAATAAGATATAAATGATATCTAAGAACATTTTCTAAACAATTCGAAATTTAAAAGGGGCGAAAATGCACAAAAAGCGTTCTAAAAAACGTTCTAAATGGTGGTTTCTGCACAATCTCAGGAAATACCAAACCGATTTAAAAAATAATAGTATCAAAATGATGATAACAACCCTTGCTCTAACATAGGCTATGTTTTATGTCGGTGCCACTACCCCAAAGGCGGTGCAGGAGCAAAAAAACGCTCTAAATTACGGTTTTTCCGTTACTGAAGGGCGTAGAAATATGAAATTTGAAATATTAGTTACTTATTAGATATAAAGGATTTCTAAGAACAGTTCTTAAAAAATTCGAAATTTAAAAGGGGTGAAAATGCGCGAAAAGCGTTTTAAAAAAATTCTAAAAGGGGGTTTCTGCACAATCTCAGGAAATACCAAACCGATTTAAAAAATAATGGTATCAAAATGATGGTGACAGCCCTTGCTCTAACATAGGCTATGTTTTATGTCGGTGCCACTACCCCAAAGGGGGTGCAGGAGCAAAAAACGTTCTAAATTACGTTTTTCGCTTTACTGAATGGCGTAGAAATATGAAATTTGAAATATTAGTTACTTATTAGATATAAAGGATTTCTAAGAACAGTTCTTAAAAAATTCGAAATTTAAAAGGGGTGAAAATGTATAAAAAGCGTTCTAAAAAACGTCCAAAATGGTGGTTTCTACACAATCTCGGGAAATACCAAACCGATTTAAAAAATAATGGTGTCAAAATGATGGTGATAACCCTTGCTCCAAGATAGGCTATATTTCATGTCGGTGCCACTACGCCTAAAGGGGGTGCAGGAGCAAAAATCGTTCTAAAAATGCAATTTTTGCGTTACTGAAGGGCCTAGAAATATGAAATTTTAAATATTAGTTACTATTAGATATAAAAGATTTCTAAGAACAGTTCTTAAAAAAATCGAAATTTAAAAGGGGTGATAATGCGCGAAGAGGGTTCTAAAAACATTCTAAATGGTGATTTCTACTCAGTTTTGGGAAGTACCAAATAGATTTCAAAAGTAATGGTTGTAAATTGATGGTGACAAATCTTGCTCTAACATAGCTCTGTTATATGTTTGTATCACTACCACCTTGGGGTTGCAGGAGAAAAAAACAGTCTAAATTGAGGTTTTGTGTTATGGAAGGGCCTAGAATCATGAAATTTGGAATGGTAGTTACTTATAAGATATCAATGATCTGTAAGAACATTTCCTAAAAAAATTGAAATTTAAAAAGGGTGAAAATGAACGAAAAACGTTGTAAAAAGCATTCTAAATTGCGATTTCTATGTAACCTCAGGAAGTACTGAACCGATTTCATATATAATTTTGTATAAACGATCGTGACAGCTCTTACTCCAGGATAGGCTATATTTTATGTCTGTTTCCACTACCCCAGAGGAGATGCAGGAACTAAAAACGTTCTAAAAATGTGATTTTAGAATTATGGAAGGACCTAGATTCATGAAATTTTGCATGGTATATATTTATTAGATATAAATTATCTCTAAGAACATTTCTTTAAAAATTTGAAATTTAAAAGGGGTGAAAATGCGCGAAAAGCGTTCTATAAAAGTTCTAAATACCGATTTGTGAGCAATCTCAGGAAGAATCAAACTGATTTCAAAAGTAATGGTAGGTAAATTGATGCTGACAGCCTCTGCTCTAGCATAGACGCTATTTCATGTCGGTGTCACTATCACCTGGGGGTTTCAGAAGCAAAAAAGTTCTAAATTTTGATTTTTGTGATCGGTGGGGGCTAGCAACTTGAAATTAGGGAAGGTACATATTTATTAGATATGAATGATCTTTATGAACAGTTTAAAAAAAATGAAAATTTAAAAGGGGTGAAAATCCGCGAAAAGCGTTCTAAAAATGTCGTAAAAAAGCTGTAAATTGCGATTTTTACTCAGTCTCAGGAAATACCAACCCTATTTCAAAAGTAATGGTTGCACGTAGATGGTAACAGTCCGTGCTCCAACATAGGCTATATTTTATGTTGCTGTCACTACCATCTGGGGTGGAAGAGTAAAACATGTTCTAATTTGCGTTTTTTGCACAACTGTGGGGGTCTAACATTTTGAAATAAGACATGGTATTTACTTACAAGATGCAATTGCTTTCTAAGAACAGTCGAAAGAAAATTCCCAATTTAAAAGTATGAAGTGAGCGAAAAGCGTTCTAAAAACGTTCTAAATTACAATTTTTATGCAATCTTATCAAATACCGATTTTATCCAAACCGATTTTAAAAATAATGGTGGCAAATTGTTGGTGATAGAGCCTGCTCAAACATAAGCTATATTTTATGTCTGTGTTACTACCACCAAAGGTTTGCAGGAGCAAGAAACTTTCTAAATTACGATGTCTGTGATACTAAATGGCTAGAAACTTTAAATATGGCATGGTAGTTACTTATAAAATTTAAATATCCTCGAAGGACTGCTGAAAATAAATTCGAATAAAAAAGGGATGAAGCGAAGGGGAGGTGCGAAAAGCATTCTAAAATAGTCCTAAATTGCGATTTCTATGCAATTCCAGGGAATATAAACCGATTATAAAAGTAATAATTGCGAATCAATAGTAACAGTCTCTGATCCTACACAGGCTGTAGTTTATGCGGATGATTCTACCACATGGGGTTCACAGGAACAACAAACGTTCTAAAAAAGGCCTTAAAAGATTTCTAAATTACGTTTCTGTGGAATATTAGGAAATAACAAACCGATTTCAAAATTAATGTTGGCAAATTAATGATGACAGTTCCTATTTTAACATAGCCCTTTATGTTGAGAGAAGTGATGGGACTTGGAATTTGACATAATGGTTAATTTTAAGATGTAAGAAGATGGTTTCTAAAAAATTTAAAACTTCAAATGAATACTGAACTAAACGTATATTAATTGGGCATGAAAGTTTCAAAATATTTTCTAAATTATTATTTATTTAGTTTTATTCCTTTTTATTAATTTAAGTCACATTTCTACCTAATGCAGTGTAATAATGAAGTTTAGTCAAACTATGTTTTAAATAGTAATTTTTGAATTATTCCTAAAAGTATAATCTCTTTTAATAAAAATTAGACATATAAATATCACTTGGCATATTTCAAATATTACGCGAGAAAAGCCGCGGGGTTTGCTAGTAATTAATGCACATTTAAAAGGTAATGAACGCACTTTATTAGAAACTAGAAAGATAGCCCGTCAAAAATGACGGAAAATGAGATAGAAAGATATATAAACCTTTAAGACCTGAAGAGTTTTAGTAGAAATTAAAAGTCTTGGCTTTTAACCTAAATTAATAAGATCATATTTAATTGAAAAAAGATATTTAAAAATTTTTTCGATCTCAGGTGACGTCAGGAGATAATCCACACAATTGTTTGGTGCAGGCTCTGCTTTCGTGCCAGAAACAGAGGAAATTGTTTTTCCCTTTGCCTTAGGATCACCTACACAGATGTGTAGTTCAGGTCTTAAAGGGATAAAAGACATGTGCAAGAGTTTTCATTTCTTGTTACGCAGTAATAGATGAAAATAACACAATTTAAAAACAAAACGAATTTATGAAAAACTATGTAATAATGAATACAGAAAAAATGAAATTAAAATTTGTTTAGGAATGATGAAATGAAATGAAATGAAAAATTGAAAAATTGAAAAATTGAAATTGAAATGAAAATGAAATTAAAAAAATCTTCAGGATATACGATGTTTTTTGTAAAAACTCTTTCATTATTTAAAATCCGACCTTGCTCTTCAGTATCTTCTACATAAATGTTTAACTGCTCTTCCTCTTTACATCTTGAAGTACTTACATATAGTTGTCCATGAGAAAAAACCGGTTCTTTTAAATACAGTCCAACTGTAGAAAATGTTTGTCCTTGTGACTTATTTATCGTCATTGCAAATGACAGTATAACTGGAAATTGGCGGCGTTTAAGAATGAAAGGTAGAGAAGTTTCACTTGGTGTCAAATCAATTCTTGGTATGTGAACTCTATCATTTTTATTTGTTCCGGTTAAAATGAAAGCATCAATAAAATGGTTGTGGAGAGAGTGCACAATTAATCTGGTTCTATTGCACAATCCTTTTCTTGGATTCATGTTTCTGAGAAGCATGATGATACTTCCTTTTTTCAGAGTAAGCTTATGAGGAGGCATCCCTTATGGAGTTTGTTCATGCAAGAACTCAGGTGAATAATTATTAACATTTTGTTGGTTGTCAGACACGACTGAATCTGCACTATAGTAAGTTCTTCCATCTTCAGGCAGCAAATTCAAAATTTTGTTATTTAATGATAATGCATGTTTGTTTTTTGTTGTCAAAATTACTTTTTGTTCAAGTTGTTCAAAATCGATGTAGTTCATATGATTTCCATATACACTTGCAATAATTGAATCTTTGCAAACCATTGATGGTGGAATTTCTATTGTACCTGCAGGTAAATTTGATATATCGGGTGTTTTTCCTTCACCAATTTTAAGCTGCCACTCATTAAAGGAATTTTGCCCTTCAGATCTCATATTTTCAGATAGTCTAAGTTGTATAAATTCTTGCCAAAGTGGGCTTGATTTCAAGCATGTTTCAATAATTTCTGTTCTGTTTCCTCTTATAACAACTGGCAATGTCTGGCGAAAGTCTCCACCTAATAACATAACCTTGCCTCCAAAAGGCATGTCATTCAACATTATTTCCCGCAGTAAGACATCTATACAACGAAGAGAATGGCATGACATCATTGTCACTTCATCAATTATAATTAATTTAGTATCACGTGAAATTTGAGCTTCACTTGAAGACGTTCGAATGGCAGATGTGGAAGTTTCTAAAATCGGCACTGGTAATTTGAAGCCAGTATGAACAGTTTTACCAACCTCTAATAAAATTGATGCAATTCCTGTTGTTGCATGTGGAAATGCTACTTGGCATTTACCTCTAACAAAATGCATGAGTACGTTGTACAAATATGTTTTACCAGATCCTCCAGGACCATCTAAGTAAAAGCAACGTCTCGTAACAGAATCACTTTCAAGTGCTGATTTTATTTGGTTGAAAGCTTCTCGTTGTAAGAAATTTAAAGTTGCTATTTGTTCAAAAGCTACTTCAGCTTCATTAAAATAATCGAAGTCTTCATTTTGAATTTCCTGCAGTATATTGGGTGTAGGAAGATTAAATGATGTACAGTTTAATCCATGAGATTCCACCATGCAATTAATATCTTGCAAAGCTCGGTTCTGAGCAGCTGATTCATTATAAGTTCTTGAGTAATCTTCACTCATTGAATTTTTATATTTTCCCCACAAATTAGCTGCATTTGTTGGATTACAAAATATACAAATAAATGCAAAGGTTTGACGCATTTGTAATGGCATTGCGGTTAAAGTAGCCTCTTCTAAGCATTGATCCCATTCCTTATCTTCAGCAAGAAGACAACGTGCACGTGCAGCTTCTTGAAATGTGTTGTACAGATTTCCATCAAATGTTCGTAAATCTTCAAAGCATGTAGCGCCAGGAACATAAAGGAGAAGTAACCGAAGGCAGAAACGTTCAATATCTTTTGGAGTAACATAATATAATCTTGTAACAATTTTATCACCTCCTCTTTGTCGTTTTTTCCAAGCATTTTTCTCATATACATAATGATATGATATATCAAAATAAAGATTTTGTTTTGCTTCAGTATCTGTTCTATTCAACTTGAACCAAGCAGTCAGCATCATTTCGCGGTTGGCAGCTTGTTCCAGAACAGCATTTTCACCACCAGCATGAAAATAAACCTGTTGTCTTAAAGGCAAATGAATGGCGAATTATTGCATGAGAACGATCATGCATTTCATTTTCCAGTAATCGTCACATTGCCTCTGGTGCACTCACATATCGAGAATCAACATGTGACGACAGTTCATCATACACAAACTCGTTACTTTAATTATTTCCAGCATGAATTACTACATTTGCTGCATCGTAACCTTTGTATATGTACTTGTAAATCTATTTAATAGATTTGATAGATGTGCAGGCTTCAATGTTGATGTGCGCGTCATATTTAAGCAGTAAATATGCATTATATGGTACGATGTAGCGATTATCTATCTGTTTGCCGCGAATTATAGCAGTTGGGCCTTGTCGTCTTTGATAGAGTGGATAACCATTCAGATTGACTTTAGTTGTTTCTTGAAACTCTTTTGGAAACTCTTTTGTGCATTTATTACCATCCATGCATGGAGAATTCGGATTCAAAGTTCCGCATGGCCCGTGAAACATAGTACGGGGAACAATTTCTGATAATCGTGGATAAGTTTCAGGATCTGGTAACTCCGAAGAAAATAAAAGGTCAACTTGAGCAGCATTACGAAATTTATAGGGCTCTGATAGAATTAAAAGAATATGAGCATGTGGAAGACCTCTTTTTTGAAATTCAATAGTATATACAAAGGCCACAGCTTTACCAAATAGTTCCCCATTTGTTATATCATTCATTAATGCTGATAGTTTGATTTTAAACACTCTCGTTACTAAATCAGGTCTGTCTGATGACGTTTGTCCGAGCAGTAGATTTTTGACTATTTCTGGCCATTGTGGATTGCACGTGAATGTACAAAACACATCTGGTTTTCCAAACTCTGTAACAATGGACATAGCATCATTGTATCTCTCTCTCATATTTCTAAGATACCCTTGAAATGAAGAAGGTAGAATTATGGTTTTCCCAGCAGTAACACCTGCATCAGCTGCTCCTTGGGCTACAAAGTCCCTGAGGCCAGAATAATCGTCTGCAAGAAGTTTTTTTGCTTCTGTCTTATGAAATTGAGATTATTAGCTTCCGCTTGTAAGTGTGAGTCTATTATCCACTGCTGAGCGAGTTTTCCACCATGCAATATTGGATTAAACTCATTATCCCGAATCGCTGTTTGAGCAACTTTGAAATGAAGCATTGATATATTACTTCGAACACCAAGTGAAAATCCTGGATAAGGTGATAGTGATAAATTTGTTGTCCAGCCAGGCTCTCCGTTTGGGTAGAATATAGGATAAGTCATTGGATCTAAATTAGGACTTAAAATATTCAAGTTTACAAAAGGTTGATCATTATTTCTTGGATAAATTCTGATATCGCGTTGAAAGGGTGGTTCACCATCGCCATTTAGAAAAACCATAGCTACTTCGTTTGATGTCGGCAAATTATATCGCCAGTTGTCTGAATGGCGATCTCGACGCAATACCATATTAACTCTTGGCATTTGTAAATTGTATCTTTGTGCATGTTGTTGCTGCTCAGTCTCCACCCCACTCAATTTTTTGAAAACTTGAGCATAAGGATTTTGCCGCATAAGTAAATCAAGTTTACGCAAAACATTTGGTAAACAGTTGTCATTTTCGGGAATGTCAAGACGCTCTTCGACAGCTTGTATTGTATCCAAAACATACAGTTGAGCAAATTTTCTTTGTTGGCCATTAGGAGGATGCAAGTGGGAAGTTCTGTGATAAATTTGGCCTTGAACTTTAAAACAATAAGGACCGTGTCCCGGAGCATTTCCAGCAAGTTTAGCACTCATGAAAGCAAATGAAGTGGCACTATTGTATGAACGAATATTTTTTTTGAAATTACGACAACTAAATGCATTTGAATTGCTCATCAAGTCTTGGAGGTATGTTGGAAACCGATGACGTTGTGGAAGCCTAACTTTACCTTTATGGCAACAACTGTTAAATTTTCCATCTCTGGGTTTCTCAGCTTGAAAATGGCGCGTTTTGCAAAATTGGCAGAGAGTGCTTAATTGTCCACACGTATGAGGTTCAATAACTTGAGGCTGAGAGGCTTCAGAAATTAATTGTTGCTGATTTTCGTAGTAGCTTTGTCGTTGAGTCAAAAACCGCCGAGAATGACGTTCAGCATCATGACTACGTCTGATTAACCTTTGTTCTTTATTTTCACTTGAACGCTTTGTAGAAGTACGCAAAGAGTTATGAGATAATCTCACAGATCGATCACTATGGCTTTCATTAGCTCTTTGATTTGAATGCCGTAATCTATTTTATTCTCGGATAGAATTTAATGTTTCTTGCGACTGCCGAGCTAGCCATCGGGCTCTATGTTCTCTGTCTGAACGCCGTTTACGTTCGGATGCAGTTCCATTTATTTCAAATGAAAAATAAAATAAATTGTTGAATAAAATATTCTATATTACATTTCTACTTCATTATTCTTTTTTCACTCAAAAAACAAAATAATCGTAAAAAAAAAACAGTTGCCGCTTTGAGTTGCCATTATCGTACACATAATTTTAATTTAACACGCACATTTAATTTTATTATAAAACACCAAGTTTTCATTCAAAGCAAAAATTTGCAGGTTACCACGCCAGGCAAAAAATCGCCCTTTTGGTGCTAAAAAGAAACCCCGGTGCGTCTGTGACATCTTTACCTATTTTTATTTAATACACATTTAATGCAACGTTAAAAGATAAAAGAAAAATAAATAAAACTAAAAAAACAATTGAGGTAATTCACTGTTGGATGAATTCTAACATCGGTTCACTTTTTCTCATGCAGGTTATTTCGTGGTGCTGGGAAAGATATTCAAAGCGTGATTTTTTGCCAAACTATTCCCCAAATTATACAAATCAACATAATTTTTCTTTTAAATAACGAAAGACCAAATAAATTAGAAAAACATTAATAATAATACAAATAAAAAGTTGAAGGAAAAATCACTTGATCACGTAACAAACACGTGCACCGTGTTTAATGTCAAGTGAATGTAATATTTACGATCATCCATTATTGGCATCCATCTTATAATTTGGCGATAGTTTTTTGGTCAACGGCATAATCAAGTAGTACCACAAAATTAAACACGGTTTCTGAAATAGTTTTAACGATAGCGCAAAACATTAAACTCTTCCAATTTTGAATATTTTATAGACGGGATTTCAGATAGAAGAAATTGTATATTGAATTTTTGGGTACTACTTAGTTATCCCGTCGACCAATTTCGCAAAATTATATAAATCGCCAAACCACTCGCCAAGTTATACAAATTGACATAATTTTTATTATAAATAACGAAAGAACAAATAAATTAGTATAAAATTAATAAAAATATAAATAAAACGTCGAAATAAAAACCACTTGATGACGTAAACACGTGTAACTTACATAAAGTCAAGTGAATGTGACATTTACGATCAACCAGTATTGGCATTTAATCTTATAGTTTGGCGATAGATTTTTGGTCGACGGGATAGCTAAGTAGTACCGATTTTTGTAAGTTGAACGAAGCTTAACATTGCTGCGACCAATGAGGCAGCCCAATCGGAATTGTGAGGGACACACAGAGACTTGGATTTTATATAAATAGATTTAAAATTTAATATTTAAACTTTTCGCTCTCACCGCCTTGCATAAATTACAAACTATGGTGTAGATAGTGCAAAATAGGAGAGGATTTGGTACTCTTCCACTATAGTGGCCTTGGCTGTTTTTTAAAAAACTTGATGGAATTCAGGCATCAGAAAGTAAGATTTGTTGCCAAATGTTAAAAACAGCTACGAAAACAAACTTGATGAATTTTTTTGTTTGTTTCTATAAATTTGTTTATATTTTAATTAAATGTATATATTATTGTTTTTTTTATACACAAATAACTTCTGTTTCTGAATAAAATTAGACAAATGGCTTCTTTATGTTAAATACGTTGTATAAATGCTGAAAAAAAAAAACCGTGTGCATATGAAATAAAATAGAGAATAGGTTGCCAGAAAATATGTTGCCAAATTCCCTTCTTCGCCAAGGCAAATTTCACTATTTCACCAAGGCCCCTATGCTGGAAAACTACCGAAAATTTAATTTCTGTATCCGGCTATGTAAAGCCCATTAAAATCGGGCAGTTAGGAGTTCAGATAGTACAGCGCGTCATATTTTATTTGTAGCATAGGGATGACGATATAAAAACGTATATTTTCGTAGATTACACTTTAAATTCTCACCCATACATTTTGAAAAAAAAAAAAAAAACCTTAGAAGCCGGAGTTTAAATTAAATTGCGGTGACCTCGTATGGAATATTAATGGTTTTAAATGGGAATTTCGGGAAATTAGCTAGCTACCGCCAAGTTGGCTTCATATATGACAACCTATTTTTGTCAGCAAATTTGGCGATATTTCATAAAATGTGGCGATAATCCTCCAAGTTGTTCAGCATTTGGCACTACTGTGGTAACCCTACATTAGTATTTTTCAACAATTATTCATTACAATGAGGCGGTCCTACCGGAATCGTGAGGGACACACAGAGACTTGGATTTTATATAAATAGATAAGTAGCCATATTTTTTGTACATTCAATATCGCAACTATTGATTTTTTTCACATGCATAAAATCACAAGAACGTTTGTTAACAATGAATGACAATACAGATATAAATATATTTGAAAAAAAAATTTAGATAGATATTTAATTTTAAATTAAACTTCTTTAGCGTGTTTTAAATAATATGCAAAAAAGATAATATTCAGAATAACTTACTTTGCAACATCTTGATGACTTCGGTTACAGCACTTTAAAAAGTACACTTGGTACAATTGGTTATTTATACCTTAATGATATAATCCTTAAATTTATAAAAAGTATAATAAAGCAAATAACGTTCTAAATAAATTATTTTTATATATTTATATATTTTTATATATTTATATATTTTTATATATATATTTCTGAGTTTAATATGAATTTATAAATATATTTTCAAGATATTAAAATGTCACCGAAAACAAAAGAAATTAAACAAATTTACTTTCTTAAAAACATAACAACAAAAAAGAAACAAAATATGACAGAACTTTTTTTGTTAATTGCAGTTTGTTCTTTGCAATTTTAATTTTAAATATATACAGGAAACATTTTTGTAACTGTTTTTAAACTCGGTACTCAAAATTTCACTATTAAATTCGTATAAAAAGGAGGTCTACTTTTTGAGGTGATCCAGTGTACCCCATCTAAACATACAGAAAGAAGATGTTCTAAAATATTTTATTTGAAATAAAGGTACAGGTGTTACATTGTATTCCAATAAACAGGTGCCTTACTTTTCTTCTGTGCTTCTATTTTTCATTAGCAATATATTTAAAATTGAAAAGAAGCAAAATTTACTTTTTATTGCTAAAAACTACAAATTTCCTCTAAAATCAATTAATTTTGCTTTGACTATGTGATTTTAGCTGGGACAAATTCATTACTATACTGCCTTTTAATAGTACACATATGAAGTTAAAAAAATAGAAGGCAAATACATTTTGAAAATAAGGTATATTGTGCCCATCTTTCTTTGCATTGTGCAATCCAAGAAAAAGTTTTATAGAAGAAAAATTATGGTTGGTTGTTCTATAAACTACCTTTTTAGAATTCTATAGGAATTTCTACTATATTTTTTAAACTTTGTATAGAAGATAGAAATACCAGCCATAATTCTATAAAACTTCTCCTATAGAACTTTTTTACAGAATTCTATATGAACATTTAAAAGGGGCAAGACAATTCATAAGCATATCAACAAAAAATCAATACGAAAATGTAACGAACAAGTAATTTTTGCCGAAAAATAAACCCGATATCAATGGTTTCTTCTTTCTTTCGGGTTTTTCTTACAATCTTGTATTATTAGATTAGAGTGTTGCAGAGATCGGATTATAGCAACCCAAAGCCGAAAATTCTATTCGAAATAAACTCGGAACTCGAGATACACCCGGTGCACTTCAACCACATATTTTAATGTATTAAACCTCATTTTAATGGAATTATAAAAAAAAAAGTGTGTAATTATATTTCTAATATCAATTCTGTCTTTGATGTTAAAAAATAAACACTATATACGCATTTAAATTCGAATATTTAGAGAGTTTTTTTTTTTTTTTTTTATATCATAAACAATGTTATGCACATTCTTATGTAGCATATTGTGGACATTCTGGACGAAAAGAGTTACCACACCCGATCCGTAAGATCCAAAATCTAACCCGAAACAATTAGAGTCAATCCGACTCACGAAGAAAACAATTATTCAGGACACGACCCGACAAAAACCGCGGGTCAGATTGAGGTAATGCAAAATTGTAATCGAGATTCATTTTAAATTTCTCATTGTGGTCAAAGTTTCTTATTTTAGATGCATGGCAGATGATATATTACTTTTTTTTAAGTGTCCTATAAAAGAACTGCACACAAATACGATGACTACTTTAAAAAGTGAAGTAAGCTCTTTGGATATAGCATCATATAAATATTCGGGACGACTGGTCAATTGTAATGAAAGTTAAAACCTATAAAACCTATTTTCTTATATTTCTTATTATCTTTATTATCTTTATTTCTTTATTATCTTATATTTCGGTTAATAATAATTTATTTTATTAACCTTATTTTTTCCCTTTTATTTCCTCATGTTTTTTTACCTTAATAAATAAATTATTATTATTATGATATTTTTTTTTTCATTTTTGTATGTTAAAAATTCCATTATAAAAAAAAAATCTTTGCAATAAAAGTCATCTAATTATTATGAATATTTTTTTAAATGGTGCATTTCTATTTTCTTTGTTCAGTAAAAATTACAATATTTTTTTAAGGTTTATTTTTTATTTATTTTTATTTATTTGTTTATTTCTTTTTTTTTTTTTGTGCGAAAACCCTGTTTAATTTTGAAAAGAACTAAGTCAAAAATATGAAAGCAACATATGTATATTGTAAGTATGTCATCGGATGTTTTTTATTTAGAAAATAGCTGAACACAGAAAAGTAATGAGAAGAATAAATTATTGTAAAAATTGCTATTTAATAGGCCTAAAAACGTTTTATTATTATTATTATTATTCTCCAAAAATTTCAAAACTAGGATTTAGTTTCTTTCAGCAATCATCGATTGAATTTTTTAATTGTTACACAACTAGTTTACTGTAAAAAATACATTGTCCCAAGCGTGGATCCAAGGGGAGGACTTCGAGGTCATGACCCCGCCCTTTCTAAACGAAGAATATATCTGTAGAACAAAACATTTTTATTTTTAAATATAAATATGCATATGCATTAAAGCTGTTTAAAAATGCTAATCTTTCTGATGTATTGCTCAAAGTTATTTTTATACAGAAATGCATAAAATTATAGACTTGTTTAAGCATTAAAGAATCTAATAACGGGGTTTTTTTTTCCTACAAATGTGCTACATCTTGAAATGTAACCAACTTTTTTCTTTTTTGTAAAAATAAACTTTTGTTGCCCCCAGTGTATTCAAGCGAAGTTTTGAAGCAATCTGACACTGTAAGTGTAGTAAAATCAGATTTTATTATTTTGCCCCGGGGCGTAGCTTGAAAATTTTATTGGGGGGGGGGGACCTGACTTTGGCGCCCTTTTATCATTTTCATCCCCCCCCCCTCCCCAGCAACGTCGTCTCTGTCCGTGCTATCTTTTTGGCTGTGGCCAGCAGGTCCTCCTTCAATATGGAAATATTCTGCCGGGAGGGGGCGCTGTAATAGCGATGCCTGTGCCATTTAAATTGTTTTACCATCGAAAAGTGTATGAAGTTATGCATAGAATTGAAACAAATGTTTTGTGCATGCTTTTGGCTATGGCAAACAGGTCCTCCCTGAATTTAAAAATATTCCGCCTGTTCTGTTCTATGATAGGAAAGGGGTTCTATGTTAGCGATTATTGTATAATTTTCTTGATTTTTTGTAGTTCTATTGTCCATCGACGGCTCGTGCAGCGACGGGAACTCGCGTCCTGCTAAGCCAGCTACTCACAAACAGCTGATGTACAAAAGAATAACGAAAAACTATTGAATTTAATAACTATCATGATCGAGATTAACTCGTTTTGACTCCGGTTAATTGAATGAAGTACAAATTTAAGATGAAAATCAAAGTTGGTATGGTATTGAACTAATAATATTGAAGTATTAACATATGTAGCTACTTTTTGAAATTTAAGCTGTATGAGATAGAAGAAAGTTTTGGAATTGGCAGATCTAACTAATTTGGTAGTATATTTAGACATTCCTCATTAACTCAAAGCAATATTGTAAATAATCTATTATAAGGGTATAGTTGCTACGATGTATCGTAAATTTTGGAAAGTTTACCGTCTGCCACATTTGGCAGACATTAATAAATTTGGATACATTTACGCAGAAAATACAAAAACTTTTGAACAAAGTAAAAAAGTGTTAAATGAGTTTTGTTCTAAAAAAGTTTTGTTCTAAGAAGGATTTTTTTTTTTTTTTAGATATTTTCCCTCTCGAAAATGCAAAAATGTTTGATGCAACACAGTTAGAATGTTGATTTCATGTCTACATGCATGAAACTTTCAGATTTTCAAATTCAAATGCAAACGAGCCGACGAACCGAGAAAGCTTTCTTTTCTTTTTAAATATGTAAAAAACGCACTGAATTGTAGCTTGATTGTTACCTGGTGATCCCTTTTCTCACTATCACGTCTCGAAAGCCTGTTTAAAATATCAGTTTTGATTTTTACAGAAAAATTCCAGTGCTGTTTGATTCTTAGAGAACTGGTTAAAAATACGTGAAATTTTAAATGCGAACAGATGATGATGATTTTACGATTGTGTCAAAAGTAAAATTTTGGAAGGAATTTGAGATTTAACTAAAGTAAACAACTGTAAATGCTCTTACATTCTGCTCAATCATCAACAATTTAAAATAAATCTTTCATAAATTAAGTTACATAATCTGCTTCCTTCGTAATTTTTTTTATTCTTTTCATTTTTGAAAAAAAGGTTACCTAGTTTATTTCTTCTGTTTATTTACTCTTGAGGCATTTGTGCCTGAGACACCAGTTTATATATATATATATATATATATATATATATATATATACATTCACTTCAAGAAACACATGTCTACAATCCTCCAAATGGCCGGAATGACTGTTGTCACATTTTGCACAAGAGGGGAATTCAAAGAATTCATACATTAGGTGGAGGAATTTTTTATTCAGAGGATTCTTTCAGGAGAATTGCTATATGACAACCTTAAAGATCTGCATCTGCACGGCCGGAGTCCGGGACAGGACGAAA
Organism: Maratus speciosus; assembly: GCA_963932465.1. Classification (NCBI taxonomy): domain Eukaryota; kingdom Metazoa; phylum Arthropoda; class Arachnida; order Araneae; family Salticidae; genus Maratus; species Maratus speciosus. The sequence continues at coordinate 212,372,158 of OZ010791.1, read as the reverse complement.
TAAAGTCAAACTTTCAAACGGGCCGGGCAGATAAAAAAAAATTAAGAGGACCTCGATGTACCAAGTTTTAAAGAAATGAGCCTGTGCCTATCTCTCTAGATTTTACGTCCAGAAGCTCTTGGTAAAGCAATAGCATATCTTGTAAACCTGGGGTTATGACCGAGGCCCCGGCGCTCCTATAAGTGTCTGGTACACTCAAAGCTCTCGGGGGACACAGAGGTGTGATCCCCGAACTACACCGCTTAATCCTCCAGTACTTAGGTTTTACTGTCGTTGCGACCATGTCGTTCAATGGTGTTTGGGGAGCAGGGAAAGTGGCGTGCGTTCGGCGGTGCTCTTCTTTAGCCAGTAGAATGTGTCATGGGGGCATCAGTGGCTTACGACAGTCCTGTTTGACGGGATGCACATGAGGGCTCCTTAGAGCTTAGACTGGCGAGGTGACTTGCGTAAGGAATGTTCATTTTATACCAAATTTAAAGGGATCGGATTAAGACGACGAAATATGAACAATTTTCAATGGACTTGGTTGGACCAGAAATAGGTTGTAAATGTGTTGCACGAACCGATGCTAGTTTTACAGCACAATACAGAAATTTAACATGCCCAACGTAGAGACCGACATTGGGCAGTTGCATTGTGTCTTAGCCTATTTTTTCCTGTCGACTCGGGCCATTCTCAGGCGTATATTTTTTCTACATACTTGTTCCAGGTGGACTTTGACTTAATTGTTACTAGGACGTGTCGGGCAGGACATTTATTTATTTATTATTATTATTATTATTATCATTATTATTTTGTAAAAAGAATAGAGATAATGGAATCTTGAGAAATATACTTTAATGAATTACAAAGAAATATTTTCAAAAATGTATTTTTTTTACAACACAGCTTCAAAATGTATGTTTTTTTAACCATTTGTTACATTTATTCTAAAATATATTTTTTTTTTAATGAGTCTTTATTTGAATGTAAAAGTCTAAGTTTAAGTGTTCCTTAATGTTGCTATTCTGTATTCTATAGACTGCGTAGTTATAGTCTGAAATATAGGGTAAGGTGCTGCAAGAGTGTGCGGTGTACAAAAGTACGCAGAGCAACTGTATAATCCCAAAACTGAGTTTTGCATTTAGCTAAAGTTGTAAACGATGTAATGACTGTAGGTAAATGCAAAACTCTGTGTTGGGATTAGATAATCACTCTGCGTACTTTAGTACATCGCGCACTCTTGCTCCACCTTATCTTACTATTAAAAATTCGCATAACTATGCATGCAGCATTCTTTAAGGGCGTTCTCAATCCAAAAGGGTAACTTTCTGACATAAGTTTTAATTTATTTTTGTTCGAAAATGCATGAAACCAGCTGGTGTTGTTGTTTAGAAACTATGTAATTGAGCTGCTTTTTCCATTGTTTTTTTGCAAACGCAATAGATCTTTCAGAAAATAGAGTCAAAGTGGGCGTTTTGAACCGAATTTCCGCGCGAGCGGAGAAAGAGCCTTCAAGATCGGGCGAAAAACGTGTTTGTCACGTGATCGATTTCACTTATAACTCAATAGGTAATTTATTGATTAAAAAAAAAAAGTGGAAAAAACAGTTCAATTCCAAATCACTTCCATGGCCAGGCTTTCCAATGTTATATCTTTCCGTTAAAAAATGAATTTGTAAATGTGTCAAAACGTTTTGCGCTTGTTGAGAAGAGCAATTCAGAACAGCCTTAAAGAAAATCTTAATTATACGTTAAGAAAAATCGGATTATTTTGTAAAAATTGAGCCGTTCTGGGTTTTTGATTTTTTAAAGGCTCCAGGTTTAGGCTTTTGGTTTTTAAAACCAACTAAAATAGCTCTGTTTTGTATTGGGACGTGTCCGGCCTTAGAAATTTCGGCCCGTGCAGTCTTCTAGACAACCTCCACCCTCTCTGAGCTGTTCTAACCCCCTCTAGTCATTTCAGCTTTTTCCACTTTCTTTCAACTATGAGAAAGAGTGACCAACAACTACTGAGATAAGGATAAAATGAACTGCTAAGGATCGAATTACATTTACTCTCTCGCAATCGACTACAATTTCTGTTTTCAGAATTATCTCTTCCGTATATATAAATTACTTTTGTTACAGAATAGAGGTAATAACAATTTTAAAATTAAATTTCTTATACAAGTATGGTATGTTAAAAGTAACTTACTTTATAATTTACCATTTAAAGTAAAGTGCTTGTACAAATAATTGTAACTACTATTTAAATTATTTCTTTACGGGTACCTGACGGCGCCATTAAACCTTGTGTGGCATCCTTATATTTGACCATATTTGGGAACCATTCTAATCCCCTCCAGTCACTTCCACGTCTTTTCACTTTCTTTCTACTACCAACGGTGACAAACAATTACTGAGATAAGAAGAATCGAATTACACTTACTGTCCCGCAATTCATTACAATTATTGTTTTCAGAATTATCTCTTCTGCATGTATAAATTGTTTTTGTTGGGGAATAGAGGTAGTAATTTAAACCCTTTCTTTTGAGGGTGCCGGGCAACGCCCTTAAACCTTCTATGGTGCCCTACTACTTGAATATATTGGGAAAATTTTCTCATCCCCTACTGTCACTTTCAGTTGTTTCCACACTTTCTTTCTACTGCTAAAGGTGACCAATCTAGAAGAAAAGGTAATAATTGTATTTCGAAGGATCAAATTACATTTACTGTCCAGCAGTTGATTACAATTCCTGTTTCCGGATTTTTTTCTTCCGCATATATATATATATTGTTTTTGTTAGGAAATAGATGTAGTAATTTAAATCCGTTTTTTGTGGGTGCCTGGTGGCGCCATTAAACCTTCTCTAGCACCCTACTAAACTAAACTAATATCTGTGGCTATACTAACCATGATGGATCTGGGCCGACACTGCTCATCGCTGTTTTCTTGACCCTGGGCCCCGAGGTGCTATGCAGCATACATCCCGGTCAGGTGGTCAGCCAAACGCGAGACATTCGGTGTTTAATTCCCAAACAAGCTTGGTACTCATTTCATCGACACCGAAGGAATGAAAGGCTGAGTGAAGTTTGTCCAGTCAGGAGCCCAACTCTCGACCTGCAGCGCGGCTGACAGATGCTCTGGCCACAATGCCACTGGCTTCGTGGCGCCCTACTATTGAACATATTTGCGAGCTTTTCTAATCCCTCCAGGTACTTCTTTCCACTTTCTTTCTACTGCCAAGGGTGACCAACAACTACCGAGATAAGAAGGAAATAATTGTACTTCTATCCTTCAATTGATTACAATTCCGGCTTTAATTTTTTTTTTTCATTCCGGATGTATAAATTTTCCTCGGGAAAGGGGGGGGGGGGTATGCAGTGGAAGTAACAGGTCTAAAATTGAATACCTTATACAAGTTTTGTATGCAAAAAGTAACTCACTTTGTAATTTTACATTTAAAATAAAGTTATTTTATAATTACTTTTTACTACTGATAAACCCTTTTTTACGGGCGCCTGAAGGCGCCCAAAGACCTTCTCTGGAGCCCTACTATTTGAACATATTGGGAGGGCTTTGGGGGGGGGGCTTCCCCCCCCCCTCCAAGCTACGTCCCTGATTTTGCCAGCCATTTAAATACTCCATGTACTAAATGTACCCACCTTAAAATGCTCATCAATTCAACTGTAACATCTGTAACTTAGAAATATATAGGCAGCAAAGATATTTAGTTAGTATTAGGAAAAATGGTACAGTTTTTAATATCTTTTTTGAAGCATGAAATCTCTTAAATTGATTTTTCGCAATTAACTCTTTTTTTGAAAAGTTACTGTAATTAAAATGCTAAAACTTCAACTATTATTTTTCAAATGTCTTGATTATTATTTTTTATATATTCCGTATGATGTATATACTAAACTTAAGGCTGGGTTTTACAATCTAATGAGAAGAAAAAAAGAAACATAATCTATGTTGTTTCCAACATTTTTTCATAAATATATGCGTTTTATTTATTTTTTCTCAAACTCTAATTAACTGCAAAATCGATCCTTAAAGTTATAGAATAGATTGTTATAAACATAATAATAAAAAAATCATTGTTTCTTATAATAAATTGAAAAGGAGAGGGGATTTTAAAACCGTTGAATTTTTTTAATTAAAATATTTAAATTTTAACAAAATTATTATTAATATTAATATTAATATTATTTTATTTTATTTTATTTATTTTTTATTTGCTAGTTAAAATGAGTTTATCTAATAATAACTTGTAATAATATGTATAAGTTCAAAGGATACCGAGCCCCTTTAAAATGCGAACTTTGAGAACATTTTCCATAATTTCTTTGCTTTTATTTTTAAAAAGGGGGAGGGGGGGTGTCTTTAATTTCTTAGTATCTGAATAGAATCCCAAATTTATAAATATTTTCGAATATATATGCAAATTTCATGCATTTAAGAAGGAAAATGAATTCGGATACATGTCAAAAAATAGCCAAATTGGATTTATGCTGTAAAAATTGCTAATGAAGACAGTCGAACCCCTCCATTTTCCTTTCCCTTAAAAAAAAATAGAGGGAGAGAGATGACTCCCTTTCTAAATAGATCCGCCTCTGCATTACCCATTATAATATATCATCTATTTATATATGTAATGTAATTATGAAACACAAAATAAAGTAGTTTTTCTTTCAGTTTTCGATAACATTTTCTGAGTAAAACACTACAAAATACCCCCTGCAATTTGAGAAATTTTGAACCGGTAATAGATGATCGAAATATCTAAAACTGAAATTCTTTGTATAGAATATTATTTTTAGACGAAAGTGGGAGTATTGAAAGAAAAATTTATCAATAGTGTGGGACTTTTTTTTAGATAATTTGCATGTGCTGCCATCTTTTCATTCACCATGCAACTAATATCGTATTGAAAAAAGAATTAGCTTGTTGCGTGTTAGCTTTTTCTTCAGTTACTGTAATGCTAAATTATCTCTCAATTGTTTTTCAAAAACTCAATTAAGCTTATTGTTCTAAAATTTAGAAAGCTGTATAATATTGTATCTAGACTTATGTTTTTTTTTTTTTGTTGTTTTTTTTTTTTTTTATAATGCATGTCAATCTCAATAAGAAATGAAATTTACAAAAAATATATATATTATTTAATTCAGTTTATGCTATATTAATCCATTTTAGGCCAAGCATAGAAATTTTATAAAATGTGGTATTATTTTCATTGAAATATGCTTAAATTACATTCATTAAGACAAAAAAAAAAAGGTTAAAAAGGTTTCGTGCATGAAAAATAATATTTTATTTGAGAAATAAAATGCATTCGGTCAGTAGTGCGCTAACGCACCATTAAATTTAAAATTAATAACTTTTTTTAATTTTTAAAAATTTTAATTTTTTTTATTATTATTTTATTTACAGAACTTGCAACTTTAATCCATTATAAAAACATACGATTAATCTCAAGTGGAATAATTATACATTTTCAAAAAGTCGAATTTGTCAATAACCGTTTCAATTTTAAAAGACTAGCGTATTTTGGAAATTTCTCAACAGAAAGTGTTTACTCCAATTGAATTACTGATACTTTATAGATGTCTGCAGAACCCTTAAAAAATACCAGAAAAATAAAATTAGTGAAAAATATTCGTCACAGTGTTAATAAAAAAAGATTTATTGAAATGGTGCGTTTACGCACCTTTGGCCGAAAACGAGTTACATAAAATACGTTTATTTTTTTCTCTTTTTTCGAACTTAAAGCTTTTTTAAAATATAATAAGAGATTATTAAAAATAAAACTCTTTCATGAAGAAAACAGTTGAAAATTATTATTTCTTTTCATGAAGAAAATTGTTTTAGATAATTTTAAAATAGGCAAATCTTATTCAGTAAAATTCTCATAAATCCTCATAAAATGAAATGTAAAAACACTGAGTATGGAAAATGGGGAAAAAATAACGTCAATATAACAATCACAACAGTTATTAGAATTTATGAATAGATTAAAAGAAAATTGAAAGTATTTTTCGATTATACTTTTCTAAATATTTTGTACAAGTTGCATAATTTGTAAACGCTTGAAAAGCTAGACGTTTATTTTTAATATACAATATCACGGTTTAAAAATTATATCATTAAGGGGACAATTCCCCTTCAACCGGTCAAAAATGCTAGAAAACTGATTAAATTTCCATATCTTTTCATAAATTAACTAATAGAGCAAATTCAATAAAATTTTTTGAATTGTTAAGTATAGCTTTACTTGTTACAATAAACAAAGCAGATTGGTAAAAACATTTAATTAATTAGGAAAACTTAATTAAGTAACGTACTGTTTTTTGTTTTCGTAATTGCCATATATCACTGCGCGCATGATTTCGCAAAAACTAGTAAAGATAATGGGTTGAAAATTTCAGAGTGCATTAATATTACACTTCTGCATAAAATGAACTTAAATCTTAGAATTATCTTAAATAGTAAAATTTTTATTACAAAAAATATGCGAGAAATTTTACAGATTGTTTTTTTTTAATTTTTATTATTAATTATAAATATTATAAATAAAGATAATTAAAAGATTTTAGTTCATTATGTTAAAAGGAGTATTATCTTTAAATTAACATCCCTTTAAAGTTAATAAATTAAAATGAACACGAGATATCATGCGCGCAGTGATAGATAGTAATTATGAAAACAAAAAAACAGTAGGTTACCTAATTAAGTTTTCCCAATTAATTTAAATATTTTTCATCAATCTGTTTTGTTTATTGTAACAGATAAAACTATACTTAACAATCCGAAAAATTTCATTGAATTTGCTGTTTGTTAGTTTTTGAAAAGGTATGGAAATTGAATCAGTTTTCTAGCATTTTTGACCGGTTGGAAGGGAACGGTCCAGGGGCGCCATTTCAGAATTTTCTTGGGGGGGGGGGGGGGCAAACATTTTTTGACGGATGCTATATAGCTAAAGGTAGGATCCAGGGGGGGGGGGGTCTAACCCTACCACCCCGTATGAGAAACATTTACTGACTTATGCTTACAATAACAGTAAAAACTTCGAATACGGAATCTCAGAACCAATGAAATATTTCGTTTTAGACAGGTTTCCGTCTTAGAAGGTAACATTTTAATATATTGGACATGATTTTTTTCCTTTTTAGACAGGATTCTATTATAGACAGGTTTTCATTTTTACAGGTATCCTCACTGACTGTTAAACCATCCGCTCTATAGTAGCTCTGAAAAGAGATGTTTTAGAGTAAAACTTGTGAAAATGAAACCTGTCTATAACAGATTTCTTTCTAGAAGGGAAAAAAAAAATCAAATTTTGTTAAAAAAACATCATACAATTATACTTGCTAAGACAGAAACCTGTTTAAATGGAGCTTTTTTCTAGTCCCTTTCGAAGTTTTACTTACAGGGGCGCCATTTCATGAGTTTCCTGACGAAAAACAAGGAAAATTTTTCTTTGAGGAACAGAGAACGTGGAAAATTGCACAACTTGCAGAACTGCCCAAATCACACAGAAAAAAAAAAAAATACCGCACAATAAAACATGCTCTACGTGATTTTGTCTTCATGCCCTTCTCATTGCGCTTTCACAAACATGTGATTATTCCACAATTTTTTTTTTAATTTTCGTGAAGTCCGCGATTTTTCTTTCTTTCAAAATCCGCAAAATCAATTCGTCAATGGATCACAGAAAAAAATCGCGAATCTTGAAAATTTTAAAAAAAAAATTCTCAAAATGGTCACTTAAAAAATCTCTAATTTCTTCAAACGACCATGGAAAATATCGCTAATTTCGTCAGAGATCGCCAAAAGAAATACAGATTTCGTCAAATAATTGCACAAACAGAAATCTTGAATTTCATAACAGGATTGCCAAAAAAATCGCGAATTTCGTAAAAGGATTGCCAAAAAAATCGCGAATTTCGTCAAAAGATTGCGCAAAAAATCACGAAAATTTAGTCGAACAATCGCACAATAAAATCGAGGAGAAATTCGTCAAGCGATCTTGTAATAAGGTCCAAAATTTTGTCTAACTCTCGCGCAAACAAATCACAAATATTATTAGTCGGTGGCAGAAACAAAATCACGAATTTCAATAAATGATAGTGATAAGGAATCGTGAATTTTGTCAAAAAAAATCACGAAAACAAATAGAAAATTTCGTCAGTTAGTCGCGGAAAAATATTTTCGCAATTTCGGCAAGTGCTCGCGCGAAAAAAAAAAATCCATTTCGTATAATGCTTTTAGAAAAAAAATCGTGAATTTCGTAAATCGATCGCGGAAAAAATCGCAAATTTCGTCAGATGATCGCGAAAAAAAAAAATCATGAAATTCAATCAGTCATGAGATAATCAGCCAACGAACGTCATGAGTAGGTCATGAATTTTGCAAATTTTGTGATCTGTAAGTATAAAAAAATTTTCGTCAGTGATTTCTGCAAGTAAAAATAAAGCGTTAATTTTTCGGATTGTGTTTTCCCTATTATGAGATAGTTTCATGTTAATCCGATTTTTCAAAGAAATTCTGAATATTTTTCCGGTAAAAATCTGCATATTTGGACATTAATGAATGCTATGTATATATCTTCATTTTTCTACAGAAAAGGTAAAATTTTTAATTAATATTCATATAAAAAGCACAAACAAATGCACAAGAATTACTTTCATGTGCATACATATAATTTAAAATTATTTAAAATACATTAGAAAAACCCAGAACGTTTTCAGTCATCACAAGACCGTCATCAGTGGGATTTAAATGTTATTACTTTCTTTGTGCTTATTTGAGAATTGGCTAGAAGAAAACCATTGAGATTAGAAAAAATCCTCAATGATTTTGACGAGCTTTCCCAAGATCAATTTGCACACAGCTGGGAAGCAACTGATAAAAAAAAATTCTCACATGTATTTTTAAAATTAATCAAAGTACTAATTAAAGATATATGTCTCACCTTCAGGGAGTTCGAATAGTAAGGCTTTAGGAAATTTTTTTGATTATTACTAATTTTTATGCATAAGCATTTATTTAATGCGTATGTTTTTATTGCAATAAAATCTGATGAGTTATTTTAGAGTTTGAGCAATTTTCTAATATTTGTTTGAGTCTGACATTTGATTAGGGATGCATCGAATATTCGGTATCTATTCGCTATTCGGCCATACTACCGAATATTCGGTTAGGACGAATATCAATCTATTCGGTTTCCCGAATACTTAAAAAACCTCTTAAAAGTATTTTTTAAAACGTTACACAAGTTCTACTTTTAACTGTCAATTAATAAAGATATTCAGAATAATTAGAATCTTTAAATAAAAGAGAATGATTTTATATTATTTGTTATTTTAAAAATGTCACTTAAAAAAATTAACCATTAATGACATATCATTTGTTCATGGGAATTAATAAATGTGGAAATGCAAATTACTGAGTACTGTCTGGTAAATAATCCGTTTTTTGCTTTTTCGCAAACAGGGTGTTTCTAAACAAAATGGTAGAACATTTCAGGGGTAATAATAAGCATCAAAACAGGCATTTTTTTTGTCCAGTAAATCAGGATCGCAATTCACTTATTCAGTCAGAAATACAGTGTATCCCCAAGTCAAACTTTAATTTTCTTTTGTTACTTTAACAATAATGAAGGTATTGTAACTATATTGTCAACAGAGTTACTTTAATTTCTGTGAAATATGATAACATGACGAGAAGTGCTGGAAATAGCAACCATTCATATCTAAACAGCACTAAGCAAGACATTATTTTATTAAGAATGCATCTAACAATACCAGTGGCCAAAATCCAGTCTATTCCAAGGATATCATCACATTCTATACAAGCAAATTAATGTGATGCAGATTTCGCTAAAATATCTTTATTTTTTTACAGTTATAAACGAAAATTCTGCTACGACTTGTACATCTTTCATTTTTGATGAAAGAAGTGGAATGATATGTTGCTTCTTGTCCAATATGAGAGAATTCTTTTCATTTGTTTGCATTAATTGAAGTCATGAAATTTAAATTTTGTTATTAAAAACATTTAAAACCATCCTCTTAAATAATAACTCAAAACAGACTTTTTTTAGTACAAAATTTACTTATAAAGATTGTCTTGTTTATCAAAATGGAAGTATCTGTGCTAAATATTATAAAAAAACTGTTTAAAATTTAACTTTTTAACGTTAAACACTGAGATATAAAAGTATTTGGCCAGCCGAATATTCGGTATTCAACCTAACAGTTACTATTCGGCTGACCTAATATTCGGTATTCAGCCTAACAGTTATCATTCGGGTGGCCGAATATTCGGTTTACCAGCAGACCAAATATTCGGCATTCGGTATTCAGCCAAAATCACTATTCGGTGCATTCCTACATTTGATGGTTGATAAATTTTCTGAAATATCAAATTCCTTGGGGGGGGGGTGGCTATTGCCCCCCCTGCCCCCCTCAAATGGCGTCCCTGGAACTGTCCCCTTAATACATTACAAGTGCAAAAATTTAGGCAGCTTAACTCTTAACGAACCGATAACGGACCCTTAACGATGATTTTATTTTAATATTTTACTGGCACCACTATATTTTAAATGTAAATTTTTTAGTAAATTTTGCTTGCACATGCTGCTAAAGTATATACGTTCCTCTATGATGAGTTATACGCTTACTCATACACAGGGAGTGGAGTAGCAACGCTACCGGGTATCACATTGAATTTTTCTCCTGTTCACCTGTTAAGTACAAGTTTTTCTTAAGAAAAAATAATAAAAATGGTGACACGAATAATCTTGGTTCAGGGTAAGTGCAAACGGTAAATATGAAATGAATTTTAAATTATGCAAAAAAAAATATGTTGACTTGTCATTAGTGATTATTCTAGGCTAGTTCTTAACATTTACAACTATTGCCGCTCCTAGAGCTTTCAAAATCTATTCCAGCAATACCGTTTCAAAAATATCAATTATTTTTTAATCTTAAGAAAGAAAAAAAAAATTTCTTTTTGTAAATTAACTTAGATATAAAATGTAGTTTATTAAAAAATATAATAAAACGAGCCACACGATTATTAGGTAACACAACTATTTGATATCATTTTACAAAGTGTTATGACTTTTTCGCAGTTGTACTCTCTCAAAAATTTTGTTTTGAAAGTCGGATCTTTGTGTGTGAAATCAACTGTATACAAATGATTTCACATCTGTTTTTTTCTTGTTTTTTTTTCACGTGAATATGTGTACAAATTTCTATCTCACATAGATAGGTAGGTGGTAATCAAGTTTCCTTAGGTGTCCGCAGCCACTACTGGCTATCACACAAAGCTAATAATACGAGAGCAATTTTTTTTTCAACCTGCCATGGGGCGTAAAATAAAGACACGTGTGAATAACAAAATGGTTTTATTATCAGTAGTTAAGTACAATCAAATTTACTTTTTGTCATAGTCACCATAAGGTTGGGACATTTGTAATACCGGTGGGCGAGTTTGCCAATACCCTCTTCGGCTTCACACAAGGCTCCCGCCAGCGATTTGAAAATAGTCTCTAAGGCGTCTTGGAGATTTTCGTTGGGATGGAAGCGCTTCCCTCCCAGACCTATCTTCAGCTCTCAAAAAAGATGACAAACACTGGGTGACAGGCCGAACTGGCGGCCCAACAGCTTCTTTCACAATTTCGGTGTTAAGTGCTCAATCACCTGGCGTACAGTTCATATCTGCCATCGAGCGACTTTCACCTTCTTCGGGAACTGAAGACTATTCTGTAAGACAGTGCTTCCTCACCAGTGAAACTTTTCAAGACGCTGTGAAGAACTATCTCAACACACTGGCGGCAACCTTCTATAAAGAGGGTATTGGAAAACTCGTCTAGATGATTGACAGATGACTCAATATTAATGGTGACTATGTCAAAAAGTAACTTTGATTGTACTTAACTCCTTCTAATTAAACCAATTTGTTATTCACATTTGTCTTTATTTGGGGTCCCATAGGAGGTTGAAAAAATACCCCTCGTACATAAGTATGTATTGCTCACATCGACAATGACGACTGAGGAAATACACGAGAAATTGTCCGATTTAAATTATTGGTACTCAGCATGGCACACGGCTGTTCACCCTCTGTTCAGTGAGATCATCTTTTAATGATTTGGAATCTTCCATCCTTCCATTTAATCAAGTTAAAAAGAAATTCACCTAATATCCATTTATCAGCTATTTCAATATCTCATTTTTGAAATTACCTTGGACTGACACATTCAACAATTGTAACTGAAGACCGATTTCTTATTAAGTTATTGTAGATTCGTTAATTTTCTAATAATGAAGCGCGATTTATTTTCTGAAATGTTTGAATCAAGTAACCTAAAATGTGCGAAATTACTTCTTACCACACGTATTATTCCAAAATGAAACTTTGATATTAAAATCCTAAAACCACATAAAAAAATATTCTAACACGAGGAGACTCGAACACATCGCATAATTATCTTTAATGAAAGTAACAAGATGTCATGCGCTATGAATGAGCAGAAAAAGGAATAGTATTAAATTTTCGACACATCTGTGGAATATTCCGAGAGCTTTATAAAGAACGGATCGGAATTCTAAGACAAAAATTCTCTTAGTAACAAGTGCGCAAACACATTACTGAATGAATACAAAGTAATGTAACCTTACCGAATCTCAGTTGCTAATCAGAATCATTGTATCTCAAGGGGCGTAAACCAGGGGTTTTTCAGACTACGACATTTTTAAATCTAAATCTCTTTCATTGGGCTTTCTTTCCAGTTCATAGATAACGTATTGCAAATGACAATGGAAGAAATATAGTTCTATGACCAATAGATAGGTCCTGAAATAGTTAGGGTACATGGGCAAAATGTGTCGTTGCCCTGGAGTCCCAAATTTGGTATGTAATTTTTATAAAACTGATATTTTAAATCTGTTTTGAGATTGTTCTGGTTATAATGAATATTATGTTACTTTAGAGAAAGACAAGATAAAAATTACATATATATATAAATTTATATTACATATTTATATACATTTATATGTATTCTAATGTATTTAGATGGCCACCAAAACTGTTTTTCAAAAACAAAAATTGTAAAATTTACATTTTTAAATTAGATTACTTAGATATAGTAGATTAAGTTTACATTTCCATAAGTTCCTTTAGTACATGAGATTTTATTCATCTTATCCATCTGATGCAGTTGTTTGGCGGTTTGCAGGTAAGTAAATATTGCTATTTGGATGTGAGGATAACATAAAATCCTTGTCCTAACTGTTGCTTATTCCAATGAAATTTCCGTGTAAAACAAAATCAATGATATACTACACTATAACTATAACTATACTCATTCGCACAATCAATAGGAAATTATTAATGTAATTTTAATGAGATTACTGGGTGTTCAGGGTGACAGAGCCGCTCTAAAGAACATTTTTCTCTGAAAAATTACAAGAATAAGCAATTTATCGAAATTTTAGAATATCATTGCATAAAACCACATGTTTAATTTAACGCTTCTAATTTCAGGAACTTTCGAAGAATTTTATATTCTTACAAACATTTAAGTAATTAAAAAAAATTATATTGGGGTCATTCCATCTAAAATGAGCAAAAATTTTTAAAAAGTCGTGGGCATATAGTAACCGATTTTAATAAAATTTGATACACAGGTTCAAATCATATTAAAATAGAGCACTTCAAAATATCTTCACAAAAATAAATTTTTTAGCAGTTTTGGACATTTAAAAAACTTGTGATAAAGAATGACATGTGTGCTATCGTCCAAAGTTGCAAGTTTGAAGTTCCGTATCTTGAAAACTATTTAACAGAAATGAATTTTTTTTTTTTTATAATGTTGTAACCTCTGAAAAATTATCTTCCTATTTATTGAGTAATAATAATCTGGTAACACCGTGATTAATCTTTAATTGGCTGTAAAAATTGAAAATTTGTGAATTTTGAGAAAATTAGAAACGTTATAAAATTTAAAGGAATTAAAAAACATCTGTGAAATTGATGCCTGGTGTAGTATTACATATGAAGGTCAAATTCCCAAAGCTTGAAAGTTGCGATTTATTTCCTTCATCTTAAAAAAAAAGTTAGAAACTTTTTAAAAAAATTACAAAATCACAATTTTTCCTTTTATGTATGAACAAAAATATAAATAAAGGAATGGTCCGACATTAACAATATTGCACAGACATAAAGATCAATAAGTCCATGATATGCTCAAAAAATTTCAAGATTGCCTTTTGATTCCTAACATAGCAGAAATGGGTTCAAAAAGTAATATCTGTTATATTCCATGAGCTCTTACACTTTGAACTCGAGCTCTTTTCTTAAAATATTGCACGATTTCAATGTGAAAAAAATGAGTTCTGCCATCTACTTTTTGAATCTGGATTTAGGATTAATTAGGATAGGGATAGATAATTTTTTGTCTAAATGAATCATTTTTTCTACTTTAATTTAAAATATTCTTGAGGTAAAAATAAACTGAAAGCAAGAATACAAGTTTCTATATTTAAAATATACACATTTATCCATAATATAAAATATTTTAAAAGTTTTAAAAAGAGAAGTGATAGAAATATTGCATTTTACACCCAACATTTTTTACTATTTATTTTTTTTTCTCATTAAAGAATAAAAAAGGCAAGAATGAAAGTTTCGATATTTAAAATATATACTTTTAGCTATAACGTCAAGTTGTTTTAAACATGTCAGAAGTGTCCTTGTTTAAATAAACAATAAAAATATTGAATTTTCCCCTCAAAAATTTTCAAAAATATTTTTTTTTTAATTACGGAATAAAAATACAATTACTAACCTACGCCAATTGCTACTTATTATTCATTCCTAATTATAAATAATTTTTAATATAGTCTTTCCATTCCTAAGGCTAATAATCAAAATTGAAGTTTTTAGCATGTTGACAAAATCTCATTGCATCCACTTTTAATGTAAATTTTAATACTTAAATAAACAATCCTGAAACCTATTTTTTTACATTTACTCATAAATAGATATGATCTACTTATGTAATGATTTTCATTGAAATCTGTGACATGTCTGCCGCAGCTGATTTGCTCATTTTGTATGGAATGACCCATTGCGGATTGTAGAATGTTAAATATTATGCAAAGTGACATTAGAAAGACTTGCAGAGCTGACGTTGAAGCCCGTAATCTACAAACTTACTAGTTATTATCTAATCACCCATGATATGCATTAATTATGTATGTAAAATATCATTCCGGCCAGATGTACAGCTATACATATTTTCATATGATTTACTTATCACGGCGAGGGCGAAGAATGTTTACTGTGTCCCAGCGACATGGCCTAACATATGAAGGAGCGATAGTCCACATCAGAGGGGAAAAAAGTTCAGTGGTAACATTTTGACCATGGATTATTTTGGCGGTGTCAAAGTGCACAAAGTTATCATAAACCTTATTATTTCTTCTTTTCTTCCTTTTAACTAAACAAAGAAATAATCTAATTGCCTCCATTTAAATTTCATAAAAAATTTAAATTTAATAATTTGGAAATTAATTAAAATTTCGATAGTTCAAGAAAAATGCTTACGAATAATGGATGCACATTTCAGATCACAATTCACTATTTTCTTGGAAAATTATGTGTGGCATGCATGCATATCATGATATTTTGATATATAAGGTAAATTCTAAACCATGCAAGGATGACCAAATATATTTTAATTAGTGTACGAATGAGAATGTCATCATTTTCAATACGAGTTTTTATGCCTGTCATAGAAAAGACAAGAAATATTTAAAACTTTTTAAAAATATTAAAAATAAAAAGATTCTAGAAAATATTGAGGAAAGGTTATTTGAAATACAAATTTTTATTCATTTGTCACCAAATATTTACAACAAATTTAACAAAAATATAATAAAAAAAATGCTAAACATTTTGTTCTCGGTTTACAAAAGTAACTTCCTCTTTCAAATTAATTTTCCTTTCATGAGAGAATACTTTACCAACTTATACGGTAAATGTTCTGTAAATAAATAAACAATAATTTTTAGTTGTTTTCTTCCTGAAAGTGTTGTATCTTTCATAATCTCTTATTATATTTTGAAAAACTACAAGTTAACAATTGCAATTAAATTTTAAAAATAAAAAAACCCCACTGCGTAAAAAGCGAACTAATTAATTAGGTACTTCTCATCAGTGTGAAGCTATTTTTTTATATTACTTACCTATTTTTTTTTTATTTACTTGTATTGATGACTTTTAAGTTGTGTTTAATTGTTAGTTCCTATCTATAAACATTGTTTTGATGACGCCTCTGACACCTATGATGGTCAGAGTTGCAGTAAATCTAGAGATCCTACCTACATAACTTCCAGGTTGTATAATATTTAAACGGAGCTTCTGACTGTAAAATAGTCAATGAAACATCGTCTTCATTTTGAAAGATCTATCTAATGATATGACACTCAATATGGTGCGTAAAAAAAATTTTCGTGTCTATCGCCATAATGTCTTTTACGGCTGCCATTTCGAATTTATGAAAACAAAACCCATCCTATAACCATCGGACAGTTAAGACGAATCGACAGAGACCTCATTCATTAACATCCATCCAGCCGTTGAGATGTTTCGAGGGTATAAAGAAATCCACATACCCAGATACGCGTGAAACACATAACCTTTTTTGGCAGTCGGGTAAAAAAAAAAAAAAAAAGAGAGAGAGAAAAAAAAACCGTATTTTATACAGTACATATAGGTTGAATTAAATGATATATATTTTTTATCGTCGTGTTTACTTTAATTACTTGAAAATATAAAAAATGAAATGCAGAGAATTTTTCAAAGAATAGTTCAAAAGATTGATTAGTAAGTTTGGTTAAATTAATCGCTTCTATGGTACGAAAAATTATCCTTGTGCATTTAAAAAACGATTTATGTGTATTTTGAAAATTTGAGATTTTAGTTGTTTATTTATTTATTTAATTATTTTTTTTGTGTCTGTGAAGTGATTAAAGAGTTATTCAACAATGTATATTTAGACAGACATTTGATATTTTAAGCATATCAAATTAAATTTCATTATAGTTTTGTCATGCAAATGTTTGTACAGTAGAAGTTCTTTAATCCGGCACGTTCGAGACCACAGCCGTACCGAATTAGCGATTTTGCCGGATTATCGAACGTCAATGCATATTTTTTTTCTGTGTGTGTTCACCTAGATTATCAACGTGTTCAAATTGTATAAATATCTGACAAATACTGTTTTATATTTCATCATTCTAACAACTGTGAGCATTAAAGAAAAACACAGAATACAAACTTGCAAATACTTAAAAAATCCAATTATTTAATATATACTGTATATGTACAATGTAATGTACATATATGGCACTATATATATACATTACATTGTACATGTAGCAACAAATTAATATAAATATTACATTTTTTAAAAGTCTCTAATATCATGTTGCTTCCGCGATTCGGATTTCTTCTTCAAAAAATCGTTACGCATTATACACATATTTATGTCTTCAGCAGCGTTGTAGCTTTTGTTCGATTAGGCAAATTTTGTGAATGTATCTGATGCATCAGAAGCCTGTTTGCAAGAGACTTTAGCAGACCTGCCAACTGCTACGAAAAAATCGTAGTTGCTACGATTTGGACCTATAAACTACGATGCTACGAAAATCGGTCTTAAACTACGATTTTTTGCAAAAAACACAAAAGCATTTTTTTGTTTCTAGTTGTGATTTTTATCCCGAACAGGAGTTATTTTTCAGGAGTGATTCTTTTCCGAAATTTCCAAGTATTCATTTCTGAAAGTTTTAAAAAATTGGCCGTTAGTCTGAAAATTTGGACATTAAAAAATGCTCATGAAAAAAAAAAAAAAAATTTCTGGGCTGCAAAAAAAAAAAAAAAAAAAAAAAAAAAAAAAAAAAAAAACTTCTTAACATAAAGCACTCTAATCGTGTTTTTGTAAATATTTATACAGGAATTCCCTTCCTTAGAAACAAGGGTGTCATTTTAAGAATTCTGGAGGGGTTCCTTGAGGGGAAAGGTTTGAAATAATGTGCAAAATCGCACGATTTGCGATAAACTATCGCGAATTTCGACAAATGACTGTGTAAAAAAAAATCAATTTCGTCAATTGGTCGCAGAAGAAAATAAATTTTGTTAAAGGATCGTGGTAAAAACGTGAATTTTGTCGAAATATCGCAGAAAGAAAACGCGAATTTTGTCAAAAAATCAGTAAGATAATGCAAATTTCATCGAAAGATTAGTAAGAAAACGCAAATGTCACCGAAAGATCGCAGAAAGAAAACACTAATTTAGTCAAAGAATCGTGGGAAAAAAACGCAAAATTCGTCAGAGGATCGCGTAAAAAATGCAAATTTCGTCAAAAGTTCATGGTAAAAAGTGTGGATTTCGTCAAAGAATCGTGATAGGAAAATGTGAATTACGATTGTGGGAAAAAAAATTGTGACTATCCTGAAATGATGGCTGGAAAAAAATCGCGAATCTCGTCAAAATTTACTGCACTGAGCTAAAAAATTAGAACCAGGCTATTTTTACAAATGTAAATAAAGAAGAAGAAAAAAACCGCTGCGAAACGAAAATAAACTCTAAAAATCGTATAAAAATTTTCAGAGGAAAAAATTTACTATATTGAGTTGAAAGACGGAAAACTTATTCCTTTTACGAATGTCAAAAGATGGCTGTGAAACACGAAAAACCAACCAACCAATCTCGAGATTAATTTAAATTTTATGTGCTACGATTTTTCATTTTCATAGGTTGGTAGGTCTGCTTTAGATTCATCTGCCATGGCTCCTTCATCATTCGATTCCACCTTCTGAATCTGGGCTTCGTGTGGGTGTTCGGGTTCGCATCGTAGTGATCCCAGTCAACAGTGGTCGTAGGAAAAAAAAAAAAAACTCGCGGGCTCGCGTGCCGGATTATAGAATGTGTCAAACCATAGATTGCCGGATGAAAGAGCTTTTACTGTAAAACGTACCTTAAATGAGCAGGAAAGCTCTGGCATTGGTAATATTAAATAAGGTATTTTCGATTTACAGTCTGTACAGAAAAACAAAAAAAGATCTCCTGTTCTTACTAACTGTGTCAAAAATCAGTCTATAAAAATTTTATTGGTATCATTCGATTAAAAATAACTACTACTAAATAATGATATACTTTAAATTTGCTGAGGGGGTTGTAAATATATATAAATTGTTACGAACTTTAAAATTTTCAATAATAACAACTAATTTTGATATTATGTTTGGTTTTTTCGATGAATTTTAAGTTCGTATATTAAAAGAAGAGTCATTCGGACAAGTAGTTTAGGAACATCTAATTTTAATTTCATTTTTAATCGTTTCAAAACAGATCGTAGTGCGGGTAGTTTTTCAGCATAACTCAAAACCTACTTTGCGGAATCAGCTGTAATTTTGGATTTGCATGTTTGAAGCATATTAAAAAATGATTTCTGTTAAAAAATTCTTATATTACAAGCCATATTTTTTTTTCGAAAATACGTATATTTTGTGCATATTCAAATAATATAATACTTAATAATAATCAATTATACATTTAACTTGAGATGAAATGAGCTTATAAAGATATTTGAGTATTCAAGTTTAAAAACAAAAAAATGATGCTTGATAAAAATACAAATTTCATAACCATAATTTTTTTAAATACTTTATAAAAAAAATAATAATAAATGGTAAATAAATAAAACTTATTTAAATAAATACTAGCCTATGGAGAATAAGATATAAAACCTTTATGGTCATACGAGCTCCACAGTTTCTGAAAACAATATATATTATACGTCGAGCTGTTAGAACCCATATATTAAATGGTCGGAATCCGGGGTTCGCGAGGAAGTTAAAGCGGAATTTTAATGCATTTGAATAAAGTAGAAATATCAATAAAATATTTTCAGAAAAGATATTTAAAGGGATAATTTTCAGATGCAATAAACTCAAATTGACAATTTTGAGAATTTTTGAGTTTTGAAGCTCTTTAAAAGAATTGAAGAAGTGTAAAATTGCGAGTGCTTTTTTTTTTTTTAACGTAAAACTTCATTTCGATAATTTTGCGATATAATTCAATCTGACAACACAAGACAGTGTAAGGTAATGTGAGCGATTTTTGTTAGTCGAAGTACTTAAATATTATCCAATTGCCTAATTTTCCTTCAGTCATGTTTGAAAAAAAAAGAAAAATGAAAACAGTTTACTTTGTATATTCTTCAAATTAATTCATTTATGTTTTAGGTTGCAATAACTCGCATTGTAATTTTTTGAAATTCATCTTTTTATACTTTAACAAATATCTTACATCAATGCCAATATGTGGAAATATGTGCAATGTTTTGTATGTCAATATAAATGGATAAATTTGCAATTCTAATATCTTCGGAATTTTTATTCAAAAGATAGACAATCAAAATGCACTATAAATAATGTAGTTACCAATTTAATAATAAAAAAGTTTTGTTTTTGAACTGGTTTTAACAAACAATTATTAAACAAAATATTACTTTAATATTTATTGCGAAAAATGCGACGCAATAAACAATAGTTACTAACCAACTGAACGACACATTTAATACTTTGAGGGAAGTTTGTTTACATTTATTATTATTTTGATAAAATATGTATGTATTACGATTGTTTGTTGCTTCATTAATAAAAAAAAAACAACAACCAAATAATAATAATAATAATAAAATTATCGTTAAGTATTGAAACTGAACCACAACTATCCGCTATAAGATTTTTCTTTCTTTTCAGAAGTATATCCGTGTACTCTGCTTCCTATAATAAAATTATTCCATTTCAAAATATTTTAGAAGTATGCCCAATTGACTGATGGTAAATTCAATAAATAGTCAGAAAAAGATATACAGGGTGATTCAAAAAAGATGGGAAAAAATTTAAGAGGTGATAGTACACACCCAAACAAACATTTTGTATCAAAGAATGCATGGTCGAAAATTATACGTAAAAAAGTTAGAGGGCGCCAAAAGTTATGTTCTTATACGAGGCAAAAACACACAATGAACGATTAAGTTAAGTTACGAAAACAAATTTAGTGGCATTTGATTACAATAAGTGCTCAAAACATTGACCGGCAGCTGTTATGCACGCAGTACAACGGCGAAGAACAGATTGGCGAATTTTCTGAAACACACCATCCGAAAGCTTGGCGACAAGTTCTTCTGCGGATTCAATGGGAGTCTCATACACAAGAGCCTTTAGCTGTCCCCACAAAAAAAAAATCGAGACATGAAAGATCTGGCGAGCGCGGTGGTGCCTGGTGTGTTTCAGAAAATTCGCCAATCTGTTCTTCGCCGTTGTACTGCGTGCATAACAGCTGCCGGTCAATGTTTTGAGCACTTATTGTAAGCAAATGCCATTAAATTTGTCTTCGTAACTTAACTTAATCGTTCATTGTGTGCTTTTGCCTCGTATAAGAACATAACTTTTGGCGCCCTCTAACTTTTTTACGTTTAGTTTTCGACCATGCATTCTTTGATACAAAATTTTTGTTTGGGTGTGTACTATCACCTCTCAAAAATGTCCCCATCTTTTTTGAATCACCCTGTATTTCTGTTTTTATGCCCTCTAGGGGTACCAAACTTGGCCTCCTTGGTTACAGAATATATGTGAAACCCATTAGGTTGAAATTTAAAAAATGTAATACATGTTTTACATTTAATATACATATACATTTTTCAATTATCCACTTAGAACACCAAAAAGTATTTTTATATCAAAATATAATTATGCATTCAAATCAAGTTTTGAAATTTATTAACAGCGATACTTTCGTATTAGCCTCAGGCCTCGAGTGAATAGCCGAAGAGATCACCAAAGATTTCGCAACTTACAGCGTTTTTTTTTTTTTTTTTTTTTTTTTTTATTCTTCTAATTTCAGTGGTTTAAGGGTATCATCCAATTACGTGTCTGTTAATTTTGTATGTTATTTATATTATTTTATTAAATATTTATTTATTGATGAAGTTTTAATTTTGTTATGTAATATCAGCCGACAACAAATGCTGACCCATTTATACCGTTTTAAGTGTAAAAAGGTTAATCTTTTGTAATCGAGCTGCATGCGATAAAAATAGAGATAGATTTGACAAAACATTCATGCTCGAAAATTATTTTAAAAACAACAAAATCAGCAAACTGAGATATAGTTTTCGACCAAAATTCATTTGAAATAACTTTTTTTTCCTCTATTCAACGGCGTAAAAATTAAAATTGTGCTCCATTTAAAAGTTTTAAAAAATTGCAATAAAAGGGAAATTTTTTGGTCAGGTGATGCCACCGTTAATATGACATCAGCATTACTTACGGATATGTTTTTGTTTTATAATGTAGACAAGATTTTAACCCGGAAACAAGCATTTCTGCTTGAACTCTGAACTATTTCTTGAGTAACCTTTTGATATTTTTCTCAATAAAAAGGAAATCCACTAAAGAAAAGAAAAGAAAAGCAGATTGTTTATAAGAGTTAATTCAAAATTTCAAAAATCAAAATGTTTCGGATTACAGTATAGATATTGAAATCTTTCGCTGCAGGATATTTGCGTTCGCTAATAACACGTGGTGTGCAGCTTTCTTTTAGTTCTAACACGCTCGAGTAGCTAGCTACTCAGGAAGAATAATTTTTCGCTTCAAGATATCTGCCACAATAAACTGAATATTTTTCTCAAATAAAATCTAACTCATGCATTATAAAAAAGTGCTTCAAATGAAGGTTAGAGTTAGTTTAAATTAAAGATTTTAATTATTCATGAATAAACTATTGTTAAAATTTAAATAAAATGAAAACTATGACATCCGTACACCTTAGGAGAGTTTTCTTTATTAAAAGTTATTGAAATTTTATTTTTAAAAATACATTTTTGGTTATGTGTAGTCTAAAAATGCAAAATCCAGAAAAATAAATATTTATCTTTTGTTAAAAAAACATGGATGATTTAAAAAAGGATTACAATTTAGCAAAACGAAGTAGCCCAAGGAGATAAAATGAACTGAGTAATAATTATCGTAGGATTTTTGAAGCAAATGCATCATTCTAAAAAAATATTCCATTTTATAACGGTACAAAATCAAACTCTATTATATCGAAAAAATTAAAAAAACAAATAATATTTGATCGAAATTGAGATATCTTAGAAAAATTTCGAGTAGTCGGTAAATCTTTTCAAAATTCCTTTTACGAAAAAAGGACTGTTTATAGTCTACCCGCAATATGACTAACAATTACGAATTACGTGTAAGAGTTATATATGGTTCGGGTCGTACTCAACCCGAAAAAAAAAAAAAAAAAAAAAAAAAAAAAAAAAACATAAATGCGATGCTTTAGCGAAACTATGATCTATAATCCTGTCTCCGAGAATAATTTTACCTTTCATAATGAAAAATGAATAAATGCGTATTTATTCATATTAAAATCTGTAGTTTTTCATTTCAAAACAACACTCACTGTAAAAAAAAAATGGTAACGTTCCATGTAAAATCCAGGAACGTTTCGCCTTTTCTCAGGTTTTCAGAATAATTTAGCTCTTTCCTGTGAAATTCTGGTTTTCTTATCTGAAACGTTCCTGAACAAAAGTTGGAAACAGCAAAACGCTGCGGCCGCCATTTATTATTTTTTTGCTATAATCCGTTGCTCGCGCGCGAGTGTCGAAAACGAATTCCTTAAATGAATGTAAAAAAATCAATATGTAATGCAAATAAATCAATAGACGACATAATCCTTTACGTCTCTATTGTCAAGACAATTCAGATGAAAATACAATACCTCTGTGACATCGCTAAGAGATTATCTCTCGTACTTGTCTGTGGAATCTTTAACGAGCAGACTGTGTAAAAAAAAATACACCTATTATTTGGATTTCCATTAACCAGGGGACCATCAAATATGATTCTCACCGATTTTGATTAATTTAAAGTATGTTTTAGAGTTCTTATCTCTAATTATTCTTGTGAAAGGATTTCTTCAAATGGGCCTTAGATTTTCAGAAATTAGATGCCGAGTTTTAGCATACGTTTCAAATACACATTAGTTGTCAGCTCTCAACGTGTCTTTCGTGGTGTGGACGCAGAAAGCTCGCACGCCACCCGTACGGCCCGAGTTCGATGCTACCTCTTGACTTTTTTTTTCTTTTTTAATTAATTTTATATTTTAACACTTTATTACAATTTGATTTAAATTTGACATATATTTGACACTTTGAATTGCTGCAAATTTGAATTTTTTTTTTTATTTTCGGAAAAAATATACAATTACGTTTAGGTTTTTTTTTTTTTCTTTTTTTTTTTTTTCATGAAAATTTATATGTATTTTATCTAACTTGTAAACTAACATAATTACTGACGAAAATCCAAAATATTTTATGTCTAGATTTTTTTTCTAATTATTATTTAGATTTATATATTTTTATATTTTAAGCAAAGTTCAGAAACAATATATCACATATATATTTACTTTATTGAATTTTAACTGAAAATTTATTTTTTCGTGTAAATTATAAATAATAATTTTGATGTCAATTTCAAAATATTTTTTCATTCTAACAAATAATGATAATAAAGCGAAAATTGTCAACTGGAAATGTAAAAATCGTCTGCGGATCCCGCATGCTGTGAAATGTCAGTAATGTTTTGCTGTCAACAAAAATATTCCTGGTATTTCGCAGGAAACTTACTGGCATTTCTGTAGAAAGTTTTTAACACATACAGTAAAGTTCCAGTCATTTTCAAGAAATGTTTCTTGGAAATAATGGGCAACTCAGCGGCCCATTTTTTCCCAGGAACGTTGCGGAATTTTTTTTACAGTGCTGTGTGTTTTTTCGTCTGGTAGAAGCGGAGTATACTTAAACCCTAACTCTCAAGAGCCAAAGCACAACATGGAAAGAAAAAAAAAATAGGGTCAACGAGACCTTCAATTATATATGTATATATATATATATATATATATACATAAGTCGACAAGCCAATCCGTCTGGTCGGGTCGGGTGAAACCTGGTTACCAGTTAGTTGACGCAATACAGATCTCTGCATGATATTATTTTCTTAGTGAAATTTTTAAAATTTTACTCTATTTTTATTAAAATTTTACTCTAAAATTTTACTCTAATTTAATTACTCTAAAAATATCTTTTAAAGCTAGTATAATTGTAATTGGTTTGGTATGATACAGGTAGGAAAAAGAGCTAGAAAAATTTTAGAATTTAGAAATTCTCATGTTTTAAAGAAAATGAAGAAAATTTATAATCTTGAATATTTTAATGAAGGCTTTGATTTAATCTTTTACCCATGTATACCAGTGATTATTTATTTAGTCTCTTTTGATAATTTATAAACTAATATTCTACGTAAATTAAGCGAGAAATTGTTACAATTGCTAGGCGGCACAATTCTCCATTAAATATAATTCGTTCGTTGAAAAGATAAAACAATAAACTTATTTGCAATAGAAAGTGGTAGATTATTATTAGTAGTAGTTGTAAAATGAGTTCTTTCTAATCTGTATCTCTCTCTTCACGTCATCAGATTTAGGTAAATTCGTTTTCTGTCGTGAAATCGTTACTACGCCAAAACCACTGAAACTGGTTGATTAGGTTTTATATCTTCGTATTTCTTGTTCAGTGCAAATCCTAATGCCTGTAGTTTTTTAATATTAAAAATAATTCTTTAACTAATTTTAAGATATCTCACTATGTTTAAATAGCCAATTGTGGACATATATTACAAATTTATTTGGTTATTTTATTTAAAATACGATTATTGTGCAATTAGTTACCCAAAAGAGTGTTTCATTCCTTCATAAGATCATTGGAAGTATAATTATGGCTATTTTTCTTTCTGCTCTTAAACACTCCATACCAAAATTTCAATTGCCTACCAACAACTCCACGCCATTCTTGCATATTTGAAATAATATGCAGGAAACTCCCTAAAAGTATGTTTATCTGTTGTATGTTCATTTGTTGTTTCCCGTATGGGTGTCAGTGGATTTGTACTTAATACGTCATCGTATAGGTGTTAGTGGATTTGTTGTTGAACTTAGTATGTCATCTTATAGGTGGCAGTGGAGTCAAAAGGTAAATTACTGCACGTTGCTGTTTAAAAGGCCAAAAGAAGGAAAAGAATTTCTAATATCCAGATTGAAAAGGTAGAACATGCAAATATGACCTTAAGGCTTTATATGCTTAACCCCTTAGGGACGAGCAATCGGTCTATGTGACGCGTAAGGGGCTCGAATACGTGATTATTCTCACCAGTAAATTTTTATTGGAAATTTTGCCTTATTTAATCCGAGCATTTTCCCGATTCAATTAGGTAAACATTTCTGTTTTGCAAAACAGGTGGTAAAAGAATAAAAATTCTGTAAAAGACGCTCGTCCCGAAGGGGTTGAGAATTTGAGGCGAATATTTCTAACAAAGTTTCTGATATAAAAATTTCAAATGCGGTTTTTTTTAAGATCACGATTTTTATGAATTATTAGTTACGAAATGCGTTCTATCTCTAAAAATTATAGGTATATTTATGTAAAACGATCAAGAAATAATTAACGATTTATTTATTTTTTCTTTTAGATTGCTGTACGACCTTTGTTCCCGCCAAATTTGAAGATTCTAGGTCAACGGAAAGTACCCTATAGATTTTGAGAATGAGTTTATATAGGAAAAAGAAATTTTGTTTTCGGCTGTAACTTGCTATTGAGATAGAAACTTTAAATTTTTATAAAACAATGGAGCCGCGGACCTTATTATTTGATATTTATTACAACTTGATACCATTGCATTAGCAATTCTTAAAAAAAAAAAAAAAAAAAAAAAAAAAAAAGGTCTGGAGAGACAGGTGGACAAAATACAAACGCACTCTAAAAATCGTTTATTTATAATTCTAATGTCGATTTAATTCGTGACAAACCAGTCTGATTCGGCTTTAAAAAATTGTTTTAAGGCCTTAACTTTTAATTTCACTGATTTAGAAACTTAAAATATATGATGACAAGAAATAAACGTCTTAGTTTCAAAATTCAATTATTTAATTAATATAATAATTATGAAGATGAAAAAAGTGATACAGTAAACTCTGTCTAAGGCGGAATCGATCGGGACCGAGAAATTTTTCCGTAGTAGCCAATATTCCGCCTTAGACAAATTTTACTCTATTTCTATGGATTTGCAGGGACTTGAAAATCTTTCCGAGTTAGACAGATTTCCGTCTTACACAGAGTCCGCCTTACAGAGAGTTTACTGTATTTGTATCCAATTGTATTTAAATTTTATATACTGTAATTTTTAAAGCAGATCATATTTTTGGCCATCTCAAACTGCAATAATGCTCAAACTAGCATGTAAAACATAAAAAATTTGCATAAAAAATATCTAAAGTTATATTATTTATTCTATTTAGCGATTGAAACACGAAAACACAATTTATTTTTTTAAATTTATTTGAACATTCTTAATGTTTGAGACGGTGCAGCGACATATATAGACAAAAATCTGAACTATTTTTAGAGTTACAGTACATGAAACTTAAGAGTCACCAGGTATAAATGTCAATCATTTCATATTCATATTTTTGGACACCTTAATTAGCGGGTAATAGTGCACATTTTAACATTTGTTATGAAAAGTTGCGAAATCACATGCCTCCTTCTAGTGGTTGCGATTGAAATATTCTCTTAATTAAGACAATGTGTGGAATCAAGTACGACCCTCTAATTTAGGAATTTTTCTGAATTTTTACGTCTGAGATAAAAAAAAAAAGAAAAACACACATCAAGAATGATCCATGTTTTGTATTTTTTAAAAACGCACCGTATTTTAGTTTCCAATTATCTATGAGCTGGATCTATTTCTCACTGCTTTTATGGTTTGGCTTAGCCATGAAAACAAATTATCAACAATTACGATTTTCTGTAAAATGACTGGTTTCAACATAATTTCTTTAAAAGTAAATTTCAAAAATAAGCAATTAAATTTAAAAAATCAAAAAACCCGACTGCGTAAAAACCGAACTAATTAGTTACACTGAGCAACAGCGGTTTTGTACTAGAACTAAAATTAGTTGATTCTAGATCAGTTTTTGGCGCTGATTCCGAATATGCTTTCCGTTTATCTCTAGGTGGTCCAGGTTGTGAGAAATTTGTATATTTAAATTTATGCAAATTTAAGCTTTTTTGTACTATTTTATGCAAATTTTAGATACAGTATATGTCACATCTAATTACGTTTTCTAGATAATGACTACTTGACTATTTTCTTCAGATAAATGTCACGATTTGCATATTCTTAACATTTATTTATCAGTTACTAAGCCTAATTTGCATATTTTTCAATGGTGTAATGTTTACATCACTATCAACTTTAAAATAGTTGCCACAGAATTGACGTAATGTTTTTCTAGACTAAATTTTCATGCTGATTTCAAATCTGCTTTCTGTTTTCTTATGTCATGTCTAGTTTTTGAGTAAGATGAATTTCTAATTTTGCACGGTATTAACGCAGGTTTGATATAAGATGCTTTTTAGGGGTGTGTAATTCATTGTCAAGAAGGTGAATAGGGTCAGATTCATATCAGAGACATAAATAAAAACTTATATAATAAAAAAAATAAGTAGTAGAATCTATCCTAACTAGTTGAAGTTTATCATACAAAATATCATAAAAAGCTATATCTGGCTTTTTTGACCAAAAACTAAAATTTCCCTTTTTTCAAAAACTAGACGTGATAGAAGAAAACAGATACAAGATTTAATATCAGCTCAAAAAACTGGTTTAGAAAAATATTAGCGTACTTGTGCGGCAGAAATATTTGAACGTCAAGAAACATTATAAAAAAACATGAAAAATATGGAAATTAGATACAATATTTCACAGTCACATGTCAGTATAATCTCATAAACAACGTTTTTGTGAAGTAAATTAGGTAGTAATCATAACATGAAACAAAAAACCCTGTCTGATATAGCTTTATACCTTAAATTTGCAAATAATTGCATAAAATTTACTAAATTTGCATAAATTGAAATATGCAAATATCTCTCAAACTTGACGTGCTGGAGTAAATTTAAAACTAGATTCGGAATCAGCACAAAAAACCGCATAAAAAACAACTAATTTCTGTTTTAGGATAGAGCAGAAGTTCAAATTTGTTGACCAGTGTTATTTCTCATCATTGTGAAACTATTTTATTTTTCAGTTCCTAGCATTAGCTCACACTCTCGCTATATTATATATCTTGTTCAAATTTTTAATCGTTAATAAAATACTTATTATTCATCCAATCAAGCCGAAAATTTTTTAAACTTGTAGTGGATGACACTTGATGTCAAACCAGTTTTTTTTCAAATATTAATTCATTAATTAAATTAAATTAATTAATTTTCAATAATCGAGAGATCCTTCTTCTTGATCAAGGTTTTTTAAGACCGAGAGAGTCCTCTTCTTGATCAAGGCATTTTAAGTGCCACTCAAGAGGAAAGAAGAATGGGAGGTAAAAAAAAAAATTCTCTTATTGACCTAAGTAGGAATTTACTTAAAATATATTTTTTTATATTACTTGTTTATATTATTTACCTATTTCTTTTTTATTTACTTGTATTGATGACTTTTAAGTTGTGTTTAATTGTTAGTTCCTATCTATAAACACTGTTTTGGTGAGGTCTATGGATGTCTATGATGGTTAGAGTTGCAGTAAAGCTAGAGATCCTACCTACACAACTTCCAGGTTGTATAATATTTTAACGAGCTTCTGACTGTAAAATAGTCAATGAAACATCGTCTTCATTTTGAAAGACCTACACTGCAAATAGAAGCGTCTTAAATTTAGACACATATGTGACTGAAAAAGAATTTTAGACACTTAAGTGTCTTAATCTGAAAATTCAGACATTATAGATGTCTTAATTTAAGATACATAAGTGTCTTACTATGACCATGATGCAAATGAACTGAGAATAATGTCTAAAATATCCGCAAACGTCTTATTTTAAGACACTTCATTGCTTTAAACGTGTCTTAATTTAAGATGGTTTGATTCTTCCGACGCAATAACCACCAGGGGGCACTCACACTCCCAGTTGCGCATGCGCTTTAGATGTCTTCCTCCGAAGTTGTATACGTTGTAATTCAAACGAAGTTTGTTTTTATGTACGCGTGTATTTTAATTCGTTTTTTGCAAAATATGAAGTACTGTGATTTACTGTGTTCGTATTAACTTGGATTATTTATTTATTGAATACATACATCTGACGTGTGTGCTCGACATCAAATGTCTCTTAGAAGCTGTCGTCGATATAAGGGCGGGATAGACACAGAACAGAAGTAGACGACGGTTGAAGATTACACCCGGAAATTCTACAAAGCGTGTGCAATGGGCTTAGTGTTAACTCGTATTAATTTATATCAATAATATTGTGTTATTCATCTTCGTCCTGTCGAAGCTGGCAAAAAAAAAAAAAAAAAAAAAAAAAAGAAACTTTTGTCTGGCAGGTCCTGTTTTGAGGATGAAACATCTCATTCTTTAAATATGGCTAGTCGGATGTATTATGGGATTACCTTTTAAACTGGTGCAAGTCTTTCTCCCTCACTGTGGTTGTGGTAGTTTTTAAAATTTCAAATCACGGAATTTTTCTTACCTCTTGCAAACAGCGATTTAAGTAAGTGTTATAATTTCTTTATAGTACTAAAATTAGTGTCTTTTATGATTTTATTTATTGTACTAAACAAAATCTTACATGAAATTTAATTAGTTTTGAATCTTTTTGCAAAAAAAAAAAAAAATAATAATAATAATAATTCTAGAAGTATATATTTTTTAATTTATGACGTTGTCTTTTATTACAAATTATGTATTATTTATTCTCATCTTTTTTCTCAAATTTAAAGTAATAACATCACTAAAAAATAGACATATTTAAAAGTTAAGTTCATTCCCTTGTTTTGTTTTGTTAGGTAGCTTTCTTTACAAAAAAGCTACCTATTGCAGCCGTTCGGAGGAAAGCGATTTCAAAAAATTTTGGTATATTTTCATCGATCATGACCCCCAGACCCCGAAACCACCCTCCGTTCAAAATTGATATATATATATATATATATATATATATATATATATATATCTGACCTATGTCACACTGTAACTACCGTAATTATGAACCGATTTCGATGTAATTCGGTGTGTACATAGTACATACCAATGTCTCGACCGAGTTCGTTGGCCAGCTTCATCCGCCGTTTTGTTTCAAAATGGCGGCCATTTAAAATTTTTAAAAAAATTTAAAACTTGAAATGTGGTACCAAAAAATTAAAAATGGAAAAATATTTTTTTCTTATGTATTTGACCTTTATACAAAGATTCCGGAGCAGTTTTTGTTTCGTCTATATCTTAAAAAATGGCTGAGTTATAGGATTTTGAATTTCTAGCGTGGCTGACAATTTGAAACGTCCTGAATTTTGTCACGCGATAAAAGGCGTATTTATGAACCGATTAGGATGTAATTCGGTGTGTACATAGTACATACCAATCTCTCGACCGAGTTCGTTGGCCAGCTTCATCCGCCATTTTGTTTCAAAATGGCGGCCATTTAAATTTTTTTTTAAATTTAAAATTTGAAATGTGGTACCAAAAAATTGAAAATGGAAAAATATTTTTTTCTTATGTATTTGACCTTTATACAAAGATTTCGGAGCAGTTTTTGTTTCGTCTATATCTTAAAAAATGGCTGAGTTATAGCATTTTGAATTTCTAGCGTGGCTGACATTTTGAAACGTCCTGAATTTTGTCACGCAATAAAAGGCGTATTTATGAACCGATTTGGATGTAACTTCGTTTATACATAGTGCATATCAATGTCTCGACCGGGTTCGTTGGCCAGCTTCACCCGCCATCTTGTTTAAAAATGGCGGCCATTTAAATTTTTAAGAAAAATTTAAATTTGAAATGTGGTGCCAAAAATTGAAAATTGAAAAAATATTTTCTTCTTATGTGTTTGACCTTGATAAAAAGATTCGGGAGCAGTTTTTCTTTCGTCTATATCTTAAGAAATGGCTGAGTTATAGCATTTTGAATTTCTAGCGTGGCTGACATTTTGAAACGTCCTGATTTTTCTCACGTAATAACAGGCGTATTTATGAACCGACTTGGATTTACCTTGGTGTGTACATAGTACATACAAATATCTCGACCGAGTTCGTTGCCCAGCTTCATCCGCCATCTTGTTTCAAAATGGCGGCCATTTAAAAAAATAAAAAAATAAAAAAAATTACATGAGATACCAAAAAATTGGAAAATGAAAAAGATTTTTTCTGTATGTGTTTGACCTTAATACAAAGATTCCGGGACAGTTTTTCTTTCGTCTATATCTAAAAAAAAATGGCTGAGTAATAGCATTTTGAATTTCTCTTGTGGCTGACATTTTAAAACGACCTGATTTTTGTCACGCGATAACAGGCGTATTTATGAACCTATTTGGATGTAACTTGGTCTGTACATAGTACATACCAATGTCTCGACTGAGTTCGTTGGCCAGCTTCATTCGCCATCTTGTTTCAAAAGGGTTGCCATTTAAAAAAAATTAAATTTAAAATTCAAAATGAGGTATTAAAAAATTGGAAAATGAAAAAGATTTTTTTTATGTGTTTGGCCTTGATACAAAGATTCCGGAGCAGTTTTTGTTTCTGAAAATTTGTTCTTTTGTTGATATCTTAAAAAATGGTTGATTTATAGCACTTTGAATTTCTAGCATGGCTAACATTTTGAAACGATCTTGTATTTGTCGCGCGATAACACACGTATGCGCCTATTTCGATGTAAGAAGGCATGTGGATAGTATACATCAACACCTCGACCAAGTTCGCTGGCCAGATTCATCAGCCATCTTGTTTCAAAATGGCGGCCATTAAATTAAAAAATATATATATATTTAAAGTGAGGTGCAAAAAAAATTAGAAATTGAAAAAGGTTTCTTTCTTAAGTATTTGATCTTGATATAAGGATTCAGGAGCATTTTTTGTTTGTCTTTACCTTAAAAAATGGCTCAGATATAGCAGTTTCAATTTCTATTGTGGGTGACATTTTGAAAAATCTGATTTTTTGCATGCGACAGCACTCCTATATATTAACCGATTCCGATGTGAGTGAGCATGTGCACAGCAATTACTAAGGTCTCGACCAAGTTCACTGCTTAGCCTCATCCACCATGTTGTCTTAAAATGACAGGCACTTTAAGAAATTGCCGAATTTGGCAGCCAAATATAAGTTACTTTAAAGAAAAGCAGCTTGGATAAAGCTGACTAATTTCGCGAAATTCTTATTCATTATATTGATAAAAATTAGTATTGAATCTCCTATATTCGGTTTCCACTAAATTGAGCTTCGTGTGTTTGCATGATATAAGTTGGCTTTTTTAAAATAAGGATTATGAAAGCTACCTCTTCCTCCCGGCACTGGCCGGAAGGACTTTTTTCAATATGGCGGTTCTTAGTTTCAATGACTATGCTTATCTCATACTAAACGACCACAAGGAAATAGAAAAAAAAAACTTTGAAAGATCTCCTATAGCTTTCTTACTTCCTAGCTAGGGATTACAATCCCGGATTGATATCCCGGGATCCCGCTTCAATTTTAATCCCGATTTTCGGGATTGCCTTTTTTTTTTTTTCAATTGAACAATATTTAGCTGAAACTAAAAAATATATTTATAGACTTTCGCTTTTGGAAAAAAAATCAATTGATTTTTATGAAATTTATATATAATTGAAAAAGAATATTTATCTCAAATATTTCTTAGATATATTTCTAAAGCTATTAAATCTTTTACCGAGTAGATTAAATGTGCAAAGCTTTTGACTTGGAAACATAAATGTAACCCATAGATGATCAGAGAGGTAACATAGTCAGGAAAAAGGAAATCATTTGTTTATTTTGATTTTGCTGCGTGTAGAAAATATATTTCACTTCGAAGGTCATTTTCCAAAGACTTTACTGATAAGCATCGCAAGTGTGTATCATAGTGATTATGTGGTAACTTCTTTTTTTGCGGCTTTATTTTGCTTTAAAGATATCTAATGAAAAGTGTTTAATAGGAATGATAACAATAAGCCAATGTGGCAATATAAATTTTTAAAAAATCTAATTTTTAAATGATAAGGATTTTCATTTTTTTTTCGGGGAGGGGGGGGGGATTTTGTATGAAATTTTGGTAAAGCTGATACCTTAAATCTTGCACTGATTATAATTAAAGTTTTGAACTTTTAGAGTAGGACCAGATTAAAAACACAAAATATAAATAAACAAAATACCGAAGTAATTTTTTTCTCAATATTAACTCTTTGCACTCGAGGGCTCCGGAGCGGAGCCATTTAAAATTTGTCTTCAAACTCGAGGTCTCCGCTACGGAGACAATGCAAATAATTTTGTGATACCATGTAATCTTGGCTTTTCTAGACAGGTATCACAAAATTATTTGCATCGTCTCCGTAGAGGAGCCCTCGAGTTTGAAGACAAATTTTAAATGGATCCGCTCCGGAGCCCTCGAGTGCAAAGGGATAAAGTAGAATATTTATTTATTTATTCATAGTTGTGATTATCATCTGATATATATGTAAAATTGCCTATGTGGCAATATAAATTTTAAAAAAATCTATTTTTAAATTATATGAAGTAGAGTAGGACAAGATTATAAGAAATATATATATTTATCCATGTACTTTAAAAGCCATCAATAGCCCTTGCCGTTGAATTTGTCCGATAATCGGAGATGTCTGCTTTTGTGAGGTAAAAATATGCAAATATGTATGCCATGCGGATTAAAAAATTATTCGCTAAATAGATGCTTCAGCTATTCGGGAATGTCCATTAACCTCCACAACGGATACTCCCGAGTACCGGACATCTCAATTTAGATAACAATAATGCAGGGTTGCATTTTTTTCAAAAGAACTTCTTAATTAAAGAATGGGCATACTGGGCCGTGCCCCGCCCGCCCCCCTACGATTTTAGTGCCCACAAATTTGATGTGCAATATTTGTAAAGCTTATGTTTTAAATCTGTTTCGAAATTGTACTGATTATAATCAATATTTTGAACTTTTAAAGTAAAATAAGATTAAAAATAAAACAAATTTAAAAAATCTAATATTTAGATAAATATTTTTTGTTTTAATCTTGTTCTACTCCTGAGTTCCAAATATTGATTATAATCAGTAAAATGTCGTAAAAGATTTAAATTATCAGCTTAACAAAAATTGCATACCAAAATTGAGAGCACCAAAAAAATCAGGCTGTAGGGGGGGGGGGGGGGAGGAGGCAGGACCCCAGCCAAATATTTTTCCAGGATTCAACGTGGTCAAACATGGCTACGTATGATGCTTGAAAAAAAAAATGGATGCCATTAAGACGTTTGAAGTGTCTGAAATTCAGACACAAAAAATGTCTGAAAAAATTCAGACATTTTAAAATGTCTGAAAATTGAACACACCGTTTCAGACACTTAAGTATCTGAATTTCAGACATTTTAATTTAGAGTGTATCCAATGAAATGCCACTCAATAGTGTGCGTAAATTTTTTTCGTCTCTACCGCCATTTTGTATTTTACGGTCGCCATTTTGAATTTAAAAAAACAAAACCTAGCCTATAACCATCGGACCGTTAAGACGAATTGATGGAGACATCATTCATTAAAATCCATCCAGCCGTTGGGATGTTTCAAGGGTATAAAGAAATCCACATGCACAGATACTTGTGGAACACATAATCCTTCTTTTCAGTCTGGTAATTAAGACAGTTATTGCGTATTTTCACATTACCTACTACAAGCAAACTCTAAAACCTTGTGAAACTGGAATTTTTTGAATACAACAAATAGCGTACCTATCGTTTCAAACCAAATGAAAATATAATAAAAAACAAATTGAAACTTAAGCTTATTAGCTATTTCTATCGTAGATACAATGGAATCAGGTCCAATGTGGAAGGAAAAAGAACTGAAGAAAAACATCAAATGCTTTATAAATATCTTTGTTTAAAAACGTTTTTCTAAAAGCCAATAGCATTGTCAAAATCTGTGAAGATAGATGAGTGGTATTTTAATATCTGTAAAATAAATTCTAAAGAGTGCAAAGGGGAACATACATAGTTTAATTAATGTGTGAACGAGAGATATGTGTCGTTATTTTCAATACGAGTTTTTACTCCCGTCATAAAAAAACACAAAAATAAAACTTAAAATATCAGAAATAAAAAGATTTTTGGAAATAGGGAATACATTTGAAATACAAATTTTCATTCATTTTTCACCAAATATTTACTTTAAGGAAAACATTTAAATTATTGAAAAAATGCAAAACAGTGTTTTCGGTTTATGAAAATAACATATTCGAATTATTTTTCCCTCAAAAGAGAATACTTTATCAAAATATACGTAAAAGTTCAGTCGTCGTATTTAGTATTTTATATTACTTGAGAATATGAAAAATAAAACATTGTTGAATATTTCTTTCACTTGGACTCTTAAAGTATTTTTTTAAAAGCACCGGGTTTTAGTTACCAGAGCTAAGAGCTGAATCTGCTTCTCACTGATTTTCCTATTTGGCTTAACCATAAAAACAAATTATGAACAATTACGATTTTCTGAAAAATGACGGCTTTAAACATATTTTTTTTAAATTAAATTTCAGAAATTAAGGCAGTTATTGTGTATTTTTACATTGTTTACCACAGGCAATGTCTAAACCTTGTGAAACTCCATATTTTTCGAATAGGACCAATAGTCTACCTATCGTTTCAAATTAAAGTTATAATAAAAATAAGTTGAAATTAAAATAGTTTATTCGTTTTTTTCTATTATACATGCAATGGAATCAGGTCCAAAGTTCAACGAAGAAGAACTGAAGAACAACATCAAATGCTTAATAATTATCTTTGTTTAAAAACTTTTTCCTAACAGCCAATAGCATTGTCAAAATCTGTAAAGATCGGTAACTGTTGGAATTGTTTTTATCTGAAACTACACTACATCCGCCTAAAAAGACGTCTCGCTATTTCAAAGATAATGTCTATCATATTTATGTATGTTCATTTAAAAACAGTTATTATCAAAATGCCACAGGTTTCGAAGCAGACATAAAGTATATTTAAGAATGTGATGGTTTCTACAATATCCATGTCATGGATGATAGATTATCGGAGTGATTGATTGATTCTCAGAGCGGTTGATGCTCTATTTTATGTTATCATCTTGATTTAAGTATCAATAAACTTTTACATTAATTCAAATCAAAACTACGAATTACTTACAATTTTCAGAATTAATTTTTTTACTTTCATTTAAGGCGGTAGGAATTACGATTGAGTTTAGGATATAAGATTAGTTTTTGTTAATTTTTTTTTTAACGTCCAAGAATAAAAGACAATAATTGTATTTTCACCATACCGCGCATTTAGAAATCCAAATATAACTAAATACTGGCCGACGTAGTAACTCTATGTATTGCATTGATGAGATCGTTCGATTATTTTTTTTTCGGGGGGGGGGGGGATGAAAGTTAATTTTATTCTACATTAAAAATATATATCATATTATTTTTATTAAATTTCTTATTATAAGAAAGGAACATCTACTTTATAATGTAATTTTATTAAAATTCAAAAGAATTACATTTTTCAAATTGCTTGAAAATGGTGCAACTATAATAGAATGCTTTTATAGGAATATAGCCAACATCTGAACAATAAAGTTTCATTGGTCAAGAGGATTTGGATTTATACATGGAGACCTCGCAATTATCACCAAGCTAATGTTCGTTTACTTGTCTAACTCCTCGAAGTGAATTAATGTTTTGTATCGTCATGTTGTATAGTGTGGATTTGGGCAATGACTTTAAACTCAACATGCAACCTATGTGTTTGTTCAGTCTTCATGGTTCCATTACGTCCCATTTATCTACATTTTAAATAAATTCGGAAAATATTATTTCATATGGATAAGTAATATTGAAACCTTTTAGATTTTTGGTAATAGTTTCAGTAAATGTGGAAGCAAGTCACATAAATATTCTCTGCAATACATTTTTTAAAGAGAATTACAAATAAATGCAATCAAATCGATTTATGCGAGCAAAACAAAAGCAAATATATTTCAATAGTTCTTGTAGCAGACGATATTTCGTTTTTTTTTAAACTTTATTCTTTATATTTAAAAAAAAAACTAGCAATTTAGTCATCATTGCAGAAATTTCATTAAAAATTGCAAAAGA
Source organism: Maratus speciosus (assembly GCA_963932465.1). Lineage (NCBI taxonomy): Eukaryota > Metazoa > Arthropoda > Arachnida > Araneae > Salticidae > Maratus > Maratus speciosus. The sequence goes on along the minus strand of OZ010791.1, from coordinate 212,333,855 downwards.
AAAAAAAAAATAATATCTTGCAGACTGATTTAGATTTCAAAATTCCTTGAGTTATTATAAATTGTAACATCCTTGGATGTTTACGGTTAACTGATGTTTTTTTTTTCAACACATATTTCAAACTATCACCTAGAAATAGTTGTAAAATACAAAGAATCAGATTAATTGTAACATCCTTGGATGTTTACGATTAACTGATGTTTTTTTTTTCAACACATATTTCAAACTATCACCTAGAAATAGTTGTAAAATACAAAGAATCAGATTTTAATATAATTGTTTCTTCTGTTTTTTATACAATCAAAATAAAATAGACTTGCCCAAGAAGGAGATATACATTTATCTTTAACTATTAGTTTCAAAAAGTATTTATTTTTAAAGCACATAATATTCTACGAAAAACGTTCATATTTTAATATTCTGCAATTATATTTTGAAATTTACGTACTTCTAATTCGACAGAACTAAAGACTGAAAAATTGGTGGAGTATATACCTTACCCGTGGCCTTAAATCTTTGCGCACCAGTCTAAAAGAAAACTCAAACTTAATTTTGTCTAAATAAATAATCAAATTCTTGAAATGTCAATCGTCTAAAATGATTTGCATTGAAAAAAAATAAAAGAAGTCACACACTTAGATTTGATTATGTAAATTCTTTCCCCTCTGAAATATAGATAGCCCCAATGTTTTGCGCATTTGCATTTAAAGAATATTTTTTTCCATTGTGATTGGCTGGTTGTTTCCAACTATGCAAATTATCGCATACGGAACTGATGGCATATGCTGTTTAAAAGAAAAGCAATTTCAAATCAATTAATAAGAAGAAAATATGTGATAACAGATTGACGGAAGAGTTGCGTAAAAAGATAATCGAAAAACGAAATAGTGGGTGTCTAATGAGGAAAATAGGCAGGGATTTGATTATTTCTGAATCAACAGTGCGTAATGTTTTGAAAACTTTCGCTGTAACCGGAGAAATACATCCAAGAAACCGTACTAGTCGCCTATCAACAAGAACGACCCGAATGTTCCGTCGAGTGGTAATTAAGATAAGATCAGAAACAGTGGCAAAAGACACATCCCTATAGCAAGACAGCATAGGGCGATCAGTGACTCGTAAAATGCCTACAAAAAGATTGCATAAAATGGGCATAAAATCTTATAAAAGCAAACGTAAGCCGATGTTAACTCCTGCTCAGAAAAGAAACATTTTCTGTGGGTCGTGGACCACTTAAAACAGACATATCAGCAATGGTAAAGTGGTATATGATCGAACAAATCCTCTTTTCCAGTTTTGTAAATAAATATCGTTTGTCTGGTCGAACGAAAGCAAATAGAGCTTTAAACCAAATAAGAAAGCAAAAAAAAAAAAAAAAAAAAAAAACGTCAAACAAGAATGCAATTTCCCGTCATATATTCGGATTTTGGGGTGTTTTCATTATTCTGGTGTCTGCCAAATGCTGCCATGTGACGGGACTATTAATGTCACAGTAAAAAATCACAGTGTTACCGGGACATTTTGCAGAATCAGTTGTCGCCTTCAATTCAACAACTTGGCCTTCAATCGTGTAATCTTTTTCAACAAGATTTAGCAAAACCGCATACAGCTAGGACAACAAAAGCCTGTCATCAACAAAATGGTACCCTGTGCTAGATTGGGTTCCGAATTACCCGGACAGCAATTCTATCGAAGATTCGGGGCGATTCTTAAAGAAGGAAGTTCGAAAAAGGACGCCACAAATCAGCTACCGTGACAATCAGTGGCTGAAAAGAATTCTTCTTGAAAAATGGCAAAAAAAAAAAAAATCAATTTCTGAATGGCAACTTTTTTTCAACTATGCCGAGATGAATGAGAAATGTTTACGCTGCCAAAGGAGGAACAACGAATTGGTAAGACTTACTAATTTCGTCTCATTTGAACATGCGCAAAACATTAGGGACATAAAAAACTTCAGAGGAAACGGATTTCATTGGCCACAAAGTTTGTTTTATGTATTATCTTTTGTTAAATATCACTATATAATAGTGAAATGTATCATTTTTCATAAAAAATAATTTGCATAAAATAAGTTGAATTATTTTTTACTTTTATTATCAAAAAAGCATCCATAAACTAATGCGCGAAAAATTAGGGCCACGGGTAAGGCATAATTAGAAGATTATTGATGAATTTATTACGTGATTAATTTTTGAGTAACACATTTCCATATACTTGTTTTTTAGTGATACTCCAATATTCTGTATTCCTTCTCAACCAGTGCTGCTCCTCAATATGTTCCTTTCTTGTAATTGTGAAAAGAATATTAACTTTACAATTTTTTGCCCATGGGCAGAGCGCTTAAAAAAAGTATTTTGTATAAAAATGCGTTTAGATAGGACATTAATTGAAAAATAGCTGAATATCATTCGTGCAGTATGACTAATAACCATCACTCATCAACATAGACTCATGGGTTCAGCTTTAGTTTGACGTTTATAAATCGATTTATATGAATTTACCAACTCATGATATGTATTTGAGATATTGCAATTACGTACAAACATTCAGCTTCACAGAAAATGATATTACTCTAAATTAAAACAATGCAACATTAAACTCTTTTAAAATTTCCTTGTTATTCAATCTTAACTATAAAAGGCTCTGAAATTTAAAAGGCTTGTACATCAATATCAAAACCAACTCCTGATAATATTTTACAAATGCAATCATTAACGATTAATGATGCCTGATAATAATATGTTTAATCCCGAAGAGAAGTGTAAATTTGAAACTCATCAAAATCTTAGCGATATATCGAGTACCTACAAACATTATTAGAGGCAGGAACTAACGCTGTGAGTAAGTTATGATTATGCAATCTTTGCATGTGCAATTGCAGGTATAAATTGCGCATTCCTTAAGGCTTTCGAATATGAAGACAACAAACTCTATTATACACAAGTATAAGTTCAGCGCATACTGCAGATTGCAATGATGAAACGACTTGGGAACGCATTCGCTTGCAATTAAATTCTTGGAAATTCTGAATGCTGTTAACAAGCTTCGTCATAAATGTGGTTAATTTAAGTGATAGAAAATTTTCCCAATACTTTATATAAATTTACTTTATATCCGCTGCATTTCAACTGCATATTTTAATTTTATTGTTGTATGTTATTATGTTGTTTGGTTAATTTTAGGACATTACAAGGTTAACGTTCTCTATACAAAGGGTATTTTAAACTGGTGTACAGTGAGTTATGTGCCTCGAAAAATTTCAGTTACGTATTGCTAAAAATTTAAATTAATATAATTTTTTTAACACAGCATGTACTTAAACCATGCGAATTACTTTATGATGATATTGAGTTATAAAATAGTATTTCTTTCAAGTTTATTTCAATTTTTTAATACTCTTACTAAAAGTATGCGTGGAAATTACGAACATGTTTTTGTTTCTTGAGCTAAATTTTCTAAGAAAAATTGTTGCTCTTTTAAGCATAGAAAATGTGTTTAAATATTTTAAATAGTGAAAAGGTATAAAAAGCAAAACTGAACACATTTTTCAAACTTCAAATTTAAAGTACACAATTAAAAAAAATATGTATCAGCTTAGATATATTTGACACATTTTCTCTGGATTAAAACAGAAATGCATTTGTTTCAAGTGTGTATGCATATGCTTTAGCAAGTTTAAATATCAAAAAGAGTTAGACAGGTAAGAAAAGTTAAAGGACCGCAATGCAAAAACTATTGATATTATAATTTAATGGTTTTCGCTAAATTTTGAATGTTAGGGTATACAAAATAAAATCAGGTTCTTAATTTTATATTTGCTCCTCAAAGATTAATATTAAAAATTAAAACAGAATCAAATTAACCAATTATGTTTTTATTAGCTTTGTATATAAATTTTCTTTTCGTTCATATTTCAATTTATAAAATGCTGTTTATCAATTTAAATACTGTTTTATCATGTCAATTTAAATGTGTCGTGGATCTATACTTTAAGTTTTGGCTCGAAAGTGTAACTATACATTCAATTATGCCGTGGTAATCTAATTATGCATACAAGTGTGCTGTTGGTGCATCACCACTGAGCATTTTGCCATCAGAAGAATATTATACAGTTGTAACACTATCGTTCGATGGAAGACATATCTGAAAGAAATTTCCAAACTTTTAGTTGCAGAAAACACAAAAAGGATTCATAAAACTGCTAAAAATATTTTCAGATTTTGTTTTCTAATTTGTAATTTATTTCCATTTCGTTTTAAAAAATACAATATATTTTCTAATGATAAAAAAACACATTTTTACCCAGCTGCCAAGAAGGGTTATGTGTTTCACGCGTATCTGGGTATGTGGATTTCTTTATACCCTCGAAACATCCAAACGGCTGGATGGATTTTAATGAATGCGGTCGCTATCGATTCATCTTAACCGACCAATGGTTATAGGTTGGATTTTGTTTTGATAAATTCAAAATGGCGGTAGAGACGAAAATAAATATTTACGCACCATAATGAGTGGCATATGATTGGATAGGTCTTTCAAAATGAAGACGATGTTTGATTGACTATTTTACAGTCAGAAGCTCCGTTTAAATATTACACAGCCTGGAAGTTGCGTAGGTACAATCTGTACCTTTACTGCAACTCTAACCTTCATAGACAGCCTATAGGCCTCATCAAAACAGTGTTTATATATAGGAACTAACAATTAAACACAACTTAAAAGTCATCAATACAAGTAAATAAAAAAACAGGTAAGTAATATAAAAAATAGTTTCACATTGATGAGATATAATTAATTAATTCGCTTTTTGCGGAATCGGGTTTTTTGATTTTTTAAATTTAATTTTTACTTGTTTGCTTTATCATTCTTCAATGCCATACATAACTCATGCAATATCTTCCCCTACATTGTATCAATATCCACGCATCCCTAGTAAATATATACGTTTTTATGCACCATATGTATTAAAACGATAAAAATATAAACAAAAATCCTGTTCAACGAAATCCCTACGCTACTCAAAAGTACCGCTTTGAAAAGTTCTTCGTAAAGTAAACAAAATGAAAATTAATTTTCTTTTAGTATGACATATTGTCATGTGATCTATTTAAAACAAGAAAAAAAATATGATTGCCTTACCTTAAAATTTAAGATTGTTTTTAAGCAAAAGTTCGTGATTCTTTGTCAGACAAGAAAATGGAAGCAAAATTGACACTTACTAGCACCAAAATAGCTTCGAGAACAATTTTCAGCTTGTTGAAATTACTATTGCTATCTACTGATTGTTAAGGATATATTTACTACAGTTTCCAAAAAGTACCATTGCGAATGCATTCATCATGTGTGTTTTAATGGGGATAGAAAACTGTGGTACTTTAAAGTACCATCGAGACATAGAGGGTTAAATGGAATAATTTCATCGGTATCTGTAAAATTGTAAGATTAAGTCAAATTTTTATTGAATTTTGCGAAAGTACACAAATTTCCATATTTTTTCTTTAACCTCTTCAGTTCCGAAGCTAAAATAATAATACAAATGCTTATTCTTTGGTTTTTTCCAAACAAAATGACATCTGAAATAAAAATCAAATTTCAAATTAATTAATTACTTAAAAGGCGCAAAGGCCAACCTTGTGAAAAGGATTCCATGCCAGGACTCGAAACCGGGCCATACTGACATTCTACCGACTAAACCACATGGAACGATACCCAGCGTGGAACTTCTCATTATAACAGGATGGCAAGGCTACAAACGCAGAACAAGATGGAATATTTTCCGTGAGCCACCAACATGGGGCAAACACAGACTCTTAATTAAATCCAGCATCGATTGAATCAATATTAATATTCAGATTTTTTTTTCATAGAGAATAATTTTTCCAGATTTAAGCAATTAATTAATTTGAAATTTGATTTTTATTTGAAATATTGTATGCAAGGCTATTGTTTCTCTCTGGAAAAAAAATTTCCAAATATTAATACAAAATGACATCGTAAATGACAGAAAAAATATCTTTTCTGAAATTGATCATTTAGGCGCTTAGTAATTTAGGTTAAAAAATATGGATCTAAAACTACAAACCCCCTTAAAAACACCAATTTAATAACCATTAACCTAAATTACCGCAATCACAAATTTAAGAGCTTTAAACAAGTAAATACCCACAAGCAAATCCTCAAAAATTTTTATTGAAAAAGATTTAAGTTAGATACTTATGAAAATTTCTCACTTTCTTTCTCATACTGAATTTTGATCATTTTTAGGCATTTTGCAAACACAGATGAAAATAACATTTATTTTATGTGAGAATCAGCCTTAGATGCTGCCATTTATTCGCTTGCTTTGAACACAAAAAACGTTCAGCTATTAAGAAGTGATGTGAAAATGTAAAAAAAAATCGGACATTTTAGTTTTTATAAGCAAAAGAACAGGGGTCCCCGTTTGTAGACCCAGGGACCAAAGAGGTTAAGCTCTTTTGATCTTTTGCCAATGCTTTGAACACCCAAAAATGATTATAATTAAAATTTGAAATAAATCTAAAAAATATTTAGTTGCCACTCATTTTACACTTAATATTTCATTTCATTTATTCTCAAATGATTCTAAGAAGTAAGAAAAAGGAAAAGTCTAATGACATAAATGCAAATTTGATAATTCCTTTCAATAAAAAGTGCATAATTTTCTTCGCAGAGAAAGTTAATATTATTCTTATCCTGAAGTAAAATTAGATAGGCGGCTCTCATCTAGTTATTCCTTTATAATTCATTTTTAAAAATACCAGAGCAAACAGCTCCAGGACAAACAACGTACTTAGAAGAGCGTATCTGCGTCCCCAAGGGCTAAGATATTTCTGGATGTCTGATAGGAACGACTGTTGAACTCTCACGGTTTAAATGATTTCTAGAACGAAGGCAGATAGATAAATTTATTAAATCCGTTTTTCTTTATTCATTTATTTATACTTAATTCTACAAATAGTAAAAATTAATCGGCGAACTGAAAAACTGCACAAGTTTAAAATTTTTCAGGAATTAATAAAAATTGTACTGCACAGAAAAGGCTAGATATTTTAATAATTTTTCTGTGCTTATTATATTTCTTAAATCTTTAAATTTGAATTTCAGTTCTCAGTTACTTATCTTATCAGAATTAAAAAATAATAATAAACTTTAAACATATGTTGTTTCTTCAGTCAATATTATTTAGTATCCTATAAGAGAGATTCTCAAAAGGTGGGATCATTAAACGTTAACAATATGTAATTTTTAAAATTTTGAAATTTAAGGCCAATTTTTCTTTAATAGTATAGTATTTTGTCTATAAATATAATATATTAATATTTTTAATAGTATGTCTACAAAATTATACACAAACATTAAAAGACAGCAACTATTCTGGAAAATTAATGATTAAAGCAGTTGTGTACGCTACAAATTTTGGACATTTTTCCGCACGTACGTTACAGATTTTGGACATTGCGCTTAGTATTTAAAAAATTCTTAAGACTAAGAATGTACTAAATGTGTCCTGTAATTGTATGTGTATGCATATATATATGTATAATTAACTTTTTGTTATCCAGTAATAATAATAATAAAATCAAATGCTTTGTCGCGTACGTTACTTTCGGACATAACAAAGTACAAAAAAATTCTTTATAGAAAAGTCCTCCTATCTTCAAAAAAGCAATAAATCAGCCTGCCATCTCTTAACGAAATTATCAAAAAATCATCCGTTTCCTTTATGCATTCTTTGTTTACCATTAGAACCACATGGAAAAAAGTTAAAACTCTTTTTCTTGGTGGTACATTGGAGCAGTTTACGTTATGAATGTCCGAAATTGGCCTCTTTAGCATAAAATAATAAAATTTTAAGATATTTATAGAAAGCTTTTACAATAAATTATGTCATTTTCTATCTCTAAATAGAATTAAAATCTCAGTGTAAAATAAAATGATAATTAAAGTTATGTTTGAAAGGCTTAAAGTTATGACGTGTGTCCAGTGCCCATCTTTTGAGAATCGCCCACAAATGACAGAAAAGAGTTAATAATCATATTTTTGTTACGTATTTTCTAAATTAGACATGCAATCGAACTCGCTTAATTCGAACGCGGCTAAAACAAAAACACGGTTAAAATGATCAATGTGCATGTCAAGATTGGGTCATCATGTAACCTATATTAAGATTTTCACATTTTTTACAGGCTGCAAAAGCATGATCACGGCTACACGGAAAAAAAAAAAAAATGCCGGTTCCACCTAGAATGAATAGTCATTTTCTGAATCGATTAACTAGAAATATAGATTTCCGAGCTATGCGAATAGGGTAAACAACTAAGCTGAATAGATGAAATGATCTAGAATTTCTAGTCTCTTGTTTTCTAGGTGACGAAACGATCATGAATATTTTCAGTAGCGAGAAATTATCGCTTGATTTTTGGAAGGGTTTCATAAACTAGAATTACAGTTACTAAAACTAACCTCTTGTATTCGCATCTATTGGCAGAGATTTTAAAATAAGTTTGACCACGAGAATATAGGAAAACGCTTTTGAATTGTAACAGGAGACTTTAGAACTCTCCAGCAAAGAGGACAAGAATTTATAGGGATGACATGGAACTATTTTTTCGAGGGCCACAATTTAGATTCTAGATGCCAGAACCATATTTTTTTCTCAGTGTAATACGATCAAAACATACGTTCATTTTAATGTACACTGGTGTCCAAAATTAAGGACACATCACAAAATGCTAATTTTCAAGTACGCGAATACTCCAAAGGAAATAATATAATTCGAATAATTACTATCTCTACAGCACAGCTAGTCCATATAACATCTCATTCATGTCACACATGGTCACAAGTGTCACAGTCACTGCGGTGAAGCAAAAAAATAGGAAATTCTATACATTTCATTATGAGTCTCAAATGATCACTATATGTAACTCCACTGAGACGTCACTGTGACTGCTGTTTTGTGACGAGTCACCATGTGACTTTACAGCTTAGTTACATTGTGATTCTCATGTGATTGTCATTTGTAAAATCAATTTCAAAGTCATCGTGAACGCTGCATTGTGATAAGTTACCAAAGAATGTTACATTAAAGTCACATTATGACTTTCAGGTGGCAGAAAGACTACTGTGAAGTCACAATTGTGCTCTTTTGTGAAAAGTCACCATGTGACTATAATGTGATATTATTTGGTGACTTATCATGATGATGTTCATGATGATTTTGAAATTGAGTCTAAAAATGACAGTCACATGAGAGTCACAATGTAACTACATTGTAAAGTCACCTGGTGACTCGTCTCAAAGCAGCAGTCATATTGACGTGTCAGTGGAGTCACATACAGTGATAATTTGAGACTCATAATGAGACGTGTGGAATTTCCTATTTTTTGTTTCACCGTAGTGACTGTGACACGTGTGACCATGTGTGACATGAATGAGATGCTATATGAACTAGCTGTGCTGTAGGGATAGTAATTATTTTAATTATATTATTTCCTTTTGAGTATTCGCTTACTTCAAAATTAGCATTTTGTGACTGGTCCTTAATTTTGGACACCAGTGTAATTTTCGGCGAAAGATTGGGTTCAATGATGAAAAAAATTCCTAAGTCTAAAAATTTTATATTTTTCAGGAATCAATAAAAATTGTGCGGTAGTAAGGCTAGATATTTTAATAATTTTTCTGCACTTACTATATTTCTTAAAGCTTTAAATTTGAATGTCGGTTTAAGGTTACTTATGTTATCAGAATTTAAAAAAATAAAAAACTTTGGACATAAATTATTTCTTCAGTCAATATTATTTAGTATCCTACAAATGACATAAAAATCTTAGTAGTCATAATTTTGCTAGGTATTTGTTAAATTAGACATACAATCAAACTCGCTTAATTCAAGAACGAATAAAACAAAAACACCGTTAAAATGAACAATCCGCATGTGAAGAATGGGCCATCATTTAATCTATATTAAGATTTTCATTCTTTTTACAAGCTACAAAAGCAAGAACACAGCTAATACGAGCAAAACATTTGTTCATTTCAATGTAATTTTCGGCGAAAAATAGGGTTCAATGAGGAAAGAGATCCCTAAGTCCAAAGATTTAAGATTTTTCAGGAATCAATAAAAATTGTGCTGTACAGAAATGCTAGATAATTTTAAAAAAATTCTGTGCTCACTATATTTTTTAAATCTTTATATTTCAATGTCGGTTGTCAGTTACTTATCTTATCAGAATTTAAAAATGAAAAAACTTGGACTTACGTTATTTCTTCAGTCAATATTATTTAGTATCCTAAAAATGACGCAAAAATGTTAGTAATCATATTTTTTTAGGTATTTTCTAAATTAGATATACAATAGAACTCGCTTAATTTAGGCACGGCTAAAACTAAAACACCGTTAAATCGCACAATCTGCACGACAAGAATGTGCCATCATTTATTTTATATTAAGATTTTCACGCTTTTTTAGGTGAATTCGTAATTATATAAATACATAGCAGTTATAGTCGTCGTCTGGTTAGTCGGTCTGTATGTCTGTCCGTCTGTCCGCATGTAATAGCGCAAATCTACCCAGCCGAATTGAATGTGTATAATCGTTTCAGAATTTTGTAGAGTCATTTCGAATTTTATAAAAATTGAATCAAAACTTGAAAAGATAATAATAAAAGTTCTCTTCATTCTTTTCTTCCTATCATACGTAATTAATTCAATGATATCCCATGATATGTAATGATTTTAGGTTGCCATGGTGATTATGTGCTATTTAATATGATGTGATAGCTATTGGTTTGTTGTGGATGTTTTTCCTTCTTAAAACTTCGGATGGATCAGATGGAAATATCTTTTGCATTATATAAGTAAAATTTAATATTTCCGTGATGATGTACAAATGCAAATGTAAAACAATGACACAGGTCCAGAAGATTAAAAATAATACTTGCAGCTTAAACAGAAACTTTAATGAAGAATTGAAAAGTCACATTGTTGTCTTGGGAGTGACCCCGTAGACATACAAAAATCAAATCTTGATCTTTACATCATCAAGTACAGGCAAAGGGTGATACATTTCACATTTTTCATTCGAAAAGTCTTGGCGAGACATAGGGCATTTGGCGGTTACATTGGAATACATGGGGCAGTTTAAATTTAGAGGAAAAGCCTAATATGCCATAATTAGCCAAGCGTTAGTACATGAGAAAGTAAGAAAGTATTAGAAGGCTGCCGATATCATTGGAACGAGTGCGGTAAAATGAAAGGCGACATAAATTTAAGAATACAGGCGTCGCTCGACTTACGTATTACGCGACTTACGTAAATTCGGGCTTACGCAATAAATCTCGAAAATTATATTTGGGAACATACTAGCACGTTTGATATGCAGTTGCATACTTTTGATATTTATTTTATAAATAAAATATATAAATATAAACCACAACCGTAATATAGTTTATATATTAGATAGAGTTACATTTTTATTGGTATATACAATCAAATCTATAACAAAACAATTTAATCTTTATTGTTAGTTATTCATAGTAGTTATCTAATTCATAATAAATACAGTTTGTGCTTATCAAGGAATATTTTATTTTGTGAATGCTATTCGTTTTTCTCGTCATTAGAAATTCGTGGAGAATATGTTAAATAAGCACTCTTTAATTATTTCTTATTTTCATAGTCGTTTAATGTAGATTCAAAATTGTTATAAATCATTTTATCAACTTTATATTTATAAATCCTGTGTTCCACAAAATATTTGAAAAGTGTTCTTTAAGTTCGTTTTTATTTTCATACTTTTATAGTTTATATACGAATAAATAATGTCGCAAGATGCTTTATTAATAAAATAATACGGTGAAATAATATATAATTGCAGTTTTTAACAAAATTTTACCTAAACAACTTACAAATTCGACTTATTTAAAATTCAAGTTACGTAAAACCTTACGAAACGCATTACTTACGTAAGTTGGGGGATTCCTGTACATCTGAATATTATTATATAACTGCTGGTTTAACCTAAGTTTTGACTATCTCTTAGCAAAGCATCGAATTAAAAATCTAACAGATTGTATAGGCAGATGCAACGCGAAAAGAAACTATCATTTGAATGAAATGGCTGTGAATAATATTCTTTTTATTATTATTTTCTTTTTTCAGAGAAAAGAGCAGAATGCGTTATCTGGGAACATTAAAGTAATACGTAAAAGGGAAGTACATTAATTTAACACTTAGATGTACTAAAAGAAACAAAACGGCGCATATTTATCCAGATAGTTAATATTAGATTTTAACTACATAGGGATCATATCAATTACCTGTAAAAAATAATATACGTGATACAAAATGATATCACAGATCGAGACATATTATTTCCGCATTACTGAATTTAATATAAATAACCGTAATAAGTTTTGTATTCATGCGTTTGCCATAAGAATACAACAACTATTGCACCAAGATCTGAATATTTATAAAACTGCTATTTACGTCGTCTGAGATGGAAAAAAAATTCCTTAATTAAAGACGCACTTTTTTGGATTATTTTGGTTCTACGAAGTGAAACTTTGCCGTAACAGTCTGTAAAGAATATAGATAACAACAAATAAAAAAAAGTCACTAGAAAAAACTTAGAAAACTCACTCTGCTGTTAGAAAGAGCTTCTAAGAGAAAAAAAAGAAAAAAAATTGTCGGTTCAAATTTCATTGAAAGATTTTTTTCACATCGTCAAAGATTCGAACGAGGCAGCTAGAACAATAAATTGAAAGTTAATAACTTATTGATTTATTCCAAATTCTTGCACTGCTAACGCATTTTTTGCAAATGTTAAGTGTATGTAACATAATCCCTAAATGCAATAGAATATGTTCATAAGATTTTGGATAATTTTTATTACTTATTCTTTTTAGCTTATCTAAATGTGCCTCACTTACGTCGCTAGTCTTGGAACGAATTGCTGGCGTAAGTCAAGGTATTACTGTAATTCTTCAGTTTTACGACACAGAATTTCAACCTAATAGGAGTCACCCCACCCCAAAAACACACCAGAAAAGGCAAAGGAATATCCGAAGGTTTTGAAAGTTTGATACAAAAAAAAATGGAGATAAAGACGTTTCAAACACCACTCTTTTGTATGCTTTACATCTGAACCATAGAAAACTAGGAGCATAGAAGAAAAGCTTCATTTTTTCTTCCTTTAAATCCAGTCTCCCAGCCATATTAACCAACCTTTTTAAGCCTCTTATTGCACTGTTAAAATGAAAAGGATGTGTTAAATTAATAGCTCAAAAATTGTAGTGATTATATCATTGTTAGTCCTGTTTTTCCTGGAAAAAGAGAAGTTATCGGGTGCATCATTGTACGTCATTCGTGTCCTTTTGAATTACCAGTTTTTCACATGCTTTGGCTGCACTACTGTGACTTTGTCAAAAAAAAAAAAAAAAAAAAAAAAAAAAGATTCCTCTAAAGAAACTTACTCTCAAAAAGGTAAGACACCATGCATTTCTAAATTTCTAGGAAAATAAATTAATGTTTTATAAGAGTAATTTAAAGTCAAATACAATTATCATATAGTACAATATAAGACGTATACAGAGGCATATGTGACAATATTATCTAGCAATGTAAATTTTTACATGGATATTAGTAATTTAACATATCTAATGGCGTACAAAATACACCAGCGCGATAAACTAAGGATTAAGGATTGACATTAAGTGCATAAGTGCCAAATATTATAGATTGTGAATACCACTATAACAATGATCCGAATAATAATGCTCACCGTCAAAATCGCTGAACTCTGTGATAAAATAATGCACGAAGATTACTGTAGGAAAATTGGGGAACATAAATTTTGCAGTCCTAAGCACCTATTCAATAAAATACATAATCAGTCATGTTCACCATCGTGTTCGATCAAATTTAATTCTTCTTCTGTTTTTGGCCTTTAAAATTTATCTTATTATTGTCGTTGCCTTGTAATAAACTGTGCAATTTTGTTTGGCAATGAATAAATGAAACTATGTAATTATTGCTACATATGTATGGCTGCCTTCAAAGATATTTTCAAAAATAGTGGACTCTTTTAGATCACCAATTCATTTGCTGTACTTTGATCTAACAGTTTTATTTTATGAAGGTAATTACTGGCGTAAAATTAATACTGAAAACAAATCTTAAAACAATCATAAATATGTTTTTTTTAGTTAAAATAAATAATTCTGAAGTTTTTCTATAAGGAAGATTAAAAGTAATTTGCATAGTTAAGTTGTTCAGTATGTTTTTTAAATGCATGTTTAAAAGATATCCCGTAAACTTCGTTATCAGAGCTGAACAGGTATGCAGAATAATTTAGTAGCAATATTTATAAGTATTTAACGTGGAATTGAATCTTGTATTAAGAAAAAGTGGGGTAATTGCCCATAGTAGTTTTATGCTACATACTTTAAATTTAATTAATTCGCATACTAATGATTAACAGTTATAACTGTTAAGCTATGATAATTTGCATGGCCATGCTGATAAGGGTGAAGGATAATAGTCTAACATTAGTGTTAATACTTAAAGATATCATATACGTCAGATATCATTATTTTCTGTATTCGGTGCTTTCTTTTAAGAAAGAAGAACTATTTAAGATAAGATAAATCTGTTTATTTTTCGGTTTTCAGGAACACAAAATCTGTTAGTGATTGGACAGTAGGGTGGTTCACAAACCTATGGAAAAAAGTAAACTTTCTCGTACAGACCAGGACACCCCCTCATTTTTTTTACATCAGCCCATACTATTATTCTGGCAAAGTTTCAATGTCCTATTCCAAATAAAAGACTATGCTCAATGACTGTCAACTTTTGACTTTTGGAGATATTTAGGCGTTTGTAATTGAATTTTCTAAAATTTGAGGTAAAAACCAAATTGTTTAAATATCTTTTATTTATATATTTACAATATTAGTAAAGGCTAACAAAATAGTTAACATTGTCAGAATTATATATATATATATATTTGAAACAATATTAACAACTAATTTTTTTGTTGTTGTTGGTAGGGAATGTCCTATTTGCTTCAACGTCTTGCAAAAGAAACTGCATATCATCCTCATCATTTGTTAAAAGTTTGTTGAATTCTTGAATCAGCTGAACACATCTCTTAGTAGTATCGTTGACCACTCTTAGTCCTTTTACATAGTTTCTACCATTTTTATAATTGATATTGTTCTTCCATTCTTAAGGCGAAAGTTATAGAAAAGTCATAAATATTCAAACGAGAAAAGAGATCAACAGTTCTTTTTGTTGCAAAATCTCCAAGGCAACTGCATCATCTTTCAATAAATTTGATTGCCCTCTTACATTTTGGATTGTTCATTCCTCCAATAATTTTTGCTTTCTCTTTTGTTGGTACTGCGTCTGAAAATAGGGCAAGACCAAACAATTCGTCTGAAAGGTACCACATGTGATTTTCTAGGACTTTCCTTGCTCCTAGTCCAATCTCAGAATCAATAGTCTCATATTTTCTCAGGTGTTTCCATAATTGCAAGTTAGCTACAGGAGCTTCAGCTGCAAGTGGAGATTCTATCCATGCTTTGGTGTATAGAAGAGCACTGAACTGCACAAATCATGGAGAACTGCATTTCGTCCCTCTTAGTTAGATGGAAAAGTTCCGGATAATCTCGAATTTTGAAGATTTTGAAACCGCACAGGAGTTTAGCCATCCACCGAGCATGATGAATAGCACCTGGTGTTCTCGAATGGTTTTTCTATGGTGGATTTCCCAAAATAGCAAGTGTCAACTCTATCATCTCTAATGACCACAGATTTAACTACAGATAAAAGACAGGCAATGGTTGAATCTTTAAAATCTAGTGCATTTCGTTTTCCAATTCTGTATTCGAAAATTCGTTTGTTCAATTCCTTGCCAAATATTCTTAAATCTGTTGAGTGGAATTTCTGTGAAACTGGATGGTCCAAGGCACAAGCTAAAAGCCTTTACCAAGATTAATTCCATCACATGGTGTCGGCAGGCTAACCACAATAATTCACGGCCAATTTTTTCCCAAACAAATGCATACTTTTTTTACATAACCAGTGTTTACACTTGTAGCGTCAAAACATAAACCTTGAATGTTTTTCTCTACACACAACTCATATAATAGGTTAAAAATAGAATTCATCATATTTTCTGCTGTTTCACCATCACTGAACTTCCAAGGAGCTTTTCAATACCAGCTCCCGAAACAAGCACTGGCAAGTGAAAAAACCTTTCCTAATCCAAGACATTCAGATGAAAGTTTGCCATTCCAGTGAAGGACTAGAGGACAATCTGGTTTGAAATCACGAATTTCTGACCCAACATATTATCATATTATTTTCTAGCTTTTTTTCTTAATCGTTGTATGGTGCTTCTTGAAAGAGGAAGTGCACGAAGATCATGTCCCAGAGCTGATACAATTAGAACAATCAAATGCAGATCTTCACAATCAGATGTCTTGTTACGATCTAAAGCACCACTAACATGAGATGTGAACAGTTGTTTTTAGACACATCTTCTTTCTTTTCAAGATTGTAAATAAGGTTTTTCTTTATATTCAGAAAAATATCGTCATCAACATCAACATCTGATTGGGAAGGGGACTCTGAATTTTCTGAATCAGCCATCGAATAAACATAAACAGCTGTTGATGAAGTTTCAACACCTATGACTTCTTCATTTTGTCGTTCTTCGTGTTTTTTTCTGTAAAGAGTTCTCTCTTGCTTTTTTTAATAAATTCTCTATCTTCATTACCCAAATACATTTTACGTCTATCCCATTGATCTATAAGGAAATCACAATCTTCTATTATTTTTATTATTTTCAAAGCATCAGCATGGACAATATAAAAAAAGGCCCTTGCTTACAAAATGGCGACTAATTGTGTCAGAAGTATTGCAATGTTGCCAGATGCATTAGATAGAAAAACTGTTGCTAAATAATTCAACTAAACTTTTTATTATTTATTAGGAATTATGAAAGCTTAAAACGATCAGCTTTTGTTTAAAATTGTGTATTTTAAACACATATTATCCTCAATCTATAAAACTATAAAATTGTGTAAAATTACCAAAAAGTGTCAAAATGAAGGGTCACTGAGCACCATCTTCCTGTAGGTGTAAGCAGCTACAATTTTAGGAGTGAGATACTATGGATAAATGTAAAAAAAGTAGGTGGTGTCTTGGTCTTTACCTCGAAAAAAAATTTTTTGAACCACCCTACTGGACAGTCAGAACTTAAGACAGTTTTGATAGTTCAATAGGTCACTATTGAACTGCATCAGTCACTGCGCAGTTCACTGCGCAGTCACTGAGAGAGTACTTCTGCAGTCACACTGCGCCAGCAGTTGATACCCCTCCAGTAGTTGATCAAATTTTTGAAATATTGCGCCATTTCCGGCTGAGTGAAATGAGTTTTACAAGTGGCACTAGATATAATATTTTTGTTTGAATGTTAGTGCACCTGTTGCCACATAGTTTTCAGCTGTCTTCCGTAAGAGAAGCCATATTATGAAATTTTTTTATTAGAAAGTGTACAAATTTAGTTTTTGATTAGTTGGAGACAATAACGGTAAGTTAAAATAATCCACTTCCATCTTGCTTATTTCAACTAATATTTTTGTAAGAATTGTTGTTAATCACAGCCCAAGGATGATATTTTAAATATTAATTTTTAGATTTTCGATTGACTTCTTTTTAGGGGTTGAAATTTGACTGATCAACTTCTGGTCTTATTAAATAAGCAAATTCCAGAAATTGATCAGCTGTGATCAATTACTGGTTTCGAGGATTCTAGTTATTGATCAGTATATCAAATACTGGCTAACAACATGCATAGCCATTAGTTGATCATTTTTTAATTTATCTGCTTACCAAGCCATTATTGCTTATTTTCAGAATCCATTATGCCGCTGAAAGAGAAATTCATCGAGTACTCAGAGGATGATCTGCGAGCAGCCGTTGAAGACTTAAGAGAAAAGGGTGTTTCCATAATTTCGCGTCAATAGCCCTTTTCGAAATGTTCCACCTATGTTTCCTTAAAAAGCTTTTTTGTTTCAGGTTAAAGGGTAAACGTCAGAGGTGAGAGGGGTGTGACATTCAGTTTTAAGCAAAGTAGAGGAACAGCTCCTTGTTGACTGGATAAATGTTTATGCCAAAGAAGAGTTCCCGACTAAGAGGAGGACTTTATTTGAAACCGTTAAAAATATCATTGAAGCCGATAAAAGGTCAAACCCTTTTGAAAACTCAAATCCGGGGAAAACATGGTTTAAAGGATTCTTGCGAAGAAACAGTTTGATAG
Organism: Maratus speciosus; assembly: GCA_963932465.1. Classification (NCBI taxonomy): domain Eukaryota; kingdom Metazoa; phylum Arthropoda; class Arachnida; order Araneae; family Salticidae; genus Maratus; species Maratus speciosus. The sequence goes on along the minus strand of OZ010791.1, from coordinate 212,315,503 downwards.
CTGAGAGGTATGGAGAGGCTATCAACACTGCAAGAACAGAAGTGTCAGAAACCAACATCCGCGAGTGGTTCCAAGAACTTTACAAATATCTTGAAAGTGAATGCTGCCTTGACATTCTTCTTGATTCCAGGAGAATTTTTAATGTTGACGAAAGCGGTTTTCAAACTTGTCCAAAAACGGGAAAAGTTTTAGGACCTATTTCATTCAACATTTTATATGAAATAAAAACAGGTAATGAATAAGAAGCTATATCCGTGATGCCTACTTTCAATGCAGCAGGAGAGGTTACTCCTGGCATGATCGTTTACCCATTGCAGAAAATATCACGTGAAGTTGCGCAGAATGTGCCAAACGACTGGGAAATAGGTAGATCAATGAAAGGTTGTATGTGTGTGTGGGAGAACCTACTTTGAATATCTAGCAAATGTATTTTTGCCTTGATTGAGAAAGCAAAACATCAAACTAACCGTATTACTTTTGGTGGATGGCCACAAGAGCCACTTAACTCTTGAAGTTGCGAAGTTATGCTCAGAGAATCAAATCCTTCATTTCGCTCTTTACCCGAATGCAACACACATACTCCAACCAGCTGACGTTGCTATTTTCAGGCCTCTGAAAGTGTGCTGGCGGGAAACCGTTTACGATTAGAAAACTAAATCTGGAAGCAAAGTGGTCACAAAAGCAGTATTTGGACCTTTGATTGCAAGTGTATTTCGAGAAGCAGCAACTCCGAAAGTCATTAAAAACGGCTTCCGGAAATGCGGTCTGTTTCCCATTAACAAAGATGCAGTAGACTACGAAAGGTGCTTCAGCAGTAAGCAACGACATTTTCCGCCTACAAACCCACGTGAAAAGTAGTCTAGAGTAGGAGTAGCGGAAAACTTCAAACTCCAGACGATTTTGTAAATTGAATCCCTATTCAAAAAAGGCAGAGCTCAGAAGTTCAGAAGCATGGAAGAGAACGAATGGAAGGGTGATGTTGAGGCTCTTGATTTGTTCCATTTCTGGAGGTAAATGCGGAGCAAATGTTGTGAACAAACTCAGACTCAAACGAACATTGCTATACCAGAGAGTGAACCTGAATCGCCAGTCGATGATATCCGAACACCAATTGCTTATATTGCTCTACTATCTGATAATCCTCCAACGTTTGATTATGATCATGCAGCACCATGTACTTCAAGGCAGACGGACCACTTCCAAATTATGCGACTCCTGAACGCCCAAAAATCTTAGGTCTAGCTAAAATAAAAAATGTCAGTCCAGCTTTTGCGGACAACATTCTATGGCCTCACGACTCACCAGACAAGAAAAAAAACATAAAAGAGACGGTTGCTTTATGCAACAACGTAAAAATAGTGGATAAAGTCTTTCGAAGAAAAGGAAAAGGAAAAAGAAGAGAGAGAAAACCGAAAGAAAGAAATGATTCAGAAAAGAGAAGAGAGGAAGCAACAACTTCTACATCAAAGACAAGATATAGGACAATCTAAAATTCAGACTAGGTGGATAAAACGACTGAGCAACTCACACAGCTTTGAATCCAGTACCAAAGTTTCGTCCGGTGAGAGTGTGGAGGGGAATCCTCAGATGAGAAAACTGCCCATACTTGGCAGACGGTGCAAAAGTATATTGATGAGCGCGGTGTCATTTTGGAAAATTTTGGAAATGGAAAATGAAGGAGCCATGGTGGCTTCCACAGCGGCATGTGGGTACCCGTGGAAGTTGTCTTTTTTTATAGTCGGGATCAAGTTATTTCCACTTAGAACTCACAAAAATCAGTAGAACAAGAAAACTTTTCTCTGCCCCTGAATTAGTTTTAATATTGCTTATAAGTAATTGTATTTTTTACTTTTAATCGTCTCATTAAAATGTTTACTATTCTCAAATTGTTTAATTTTTTCTACTTACATTGAAAAAAAAAAAGATCAAAATGACCTGTGATCAACTACTGGAATGAAATCGATCAAAAACTGGATTCGCCTGATCAATTACTGGGGAAATGGCAATTAAAAAACTATTTATTTATAAATCTGTTACTATGTAATTTAAGCAGAATATAATATAATAATATAATATTAAATTGTCCATTATAGGACATTCATTAAGGGTTGTAGAAATCATGTTAGTTTACTTCTAAAACTTAAAAGAAAGGAAATATAATAAAAACCCCGTAGCACCGATCTTATTTGATCAATTATTGGCTCGGCCACCCTACAAACTTGTTGAATGTGCCAATCGTTAAACTTTCTTCTTTCTAATACATCTTAATATTTCAAAAAGTTGCTACACATGCTAATACTTCAGTGTTATTACTTCAATGTTACACCAACTTTGATTTTCGTCTTAAGTTTGTGCTTCATGTTACTATCGGAGTAAAAACGAGTTAATCTCAATCATGATATTTAATAAAATCAATATTTTTTTTGTTAGTCTGTTGTACATTAGCTGCTTGAGAATCGCCGGGTTAGCAGGATGCGAATGGACCGCCGCTGCGTGAATAGCCGATGTGTGCTAGAACTATGAAAAATCGCTATTACAACGCCTCCTTCCAGCGGAATATTTCCAAATTCAAGCACGACCTGGTGGCCATAGCCAAAAACATGCACAAGAAATTTGGTTGAATGCTATGCAAAACTTCATACACTTTTCGATGGTACAATAATGAAAATGGCACAAAAATTGCTATTACAGCGGCCCTTCTGGCAGAATATGTCCAAATTCAAAGAGGACCGGCTGGCTACAGCCAAAAACATACACAAAAACTTTCGTTCAGTTCTATGCATAATTGCATAACTTCATACTCTTTTCGATTATACCAAGAGAATACACGAACACATGGGCAGACAGACATTTTGTATAAATGTATGTTTCGGGATCTCTGATTCCTAAAACATGTAAATCCGTCGAAAACCGAAAGTCGAAAAAAATTGCCTTTGCAATGCTTTCACCTTTAGAAAGAAGAACTGTTGAACTGTTTTCTTTATTCTCACAGATTCCGCTAAACCAAAATTAAAGCAAGATGAAGACGTTATGAACAGCATAAAGATGATATCATCTGTTTAATTTCCTGAATTGCATTTTAACTTAATTGTCTTTTTCTAAAAATCTATTTCATTGACAAAATCAGTGTAGAGAGAAATAATGGCATAAATTTTGTTTATGTTGTTTATCTTTGCCAAAAGACAATATGTACGAGTGGACAAACCTTTTTCTATTATTACAAGAAAAAGATGGAAATAGAGCATAATTAATACATCGCACTTTTAAAAGGTCATCTAGAAAACTCCTGTTTTCGCGTAATTGGTTGAAGGCAGTACTAAAGATGGTTAATAAAATTAAATTACATCTGTGAATTCTTATGTAATCTTCACGTATATCAGAATTGACTATTAATAAATTATTGAATATTCAAATATATTCTCAGTCAACGTAAAGATTTCGTAGCAATAAACGCAGTTTCCCAGCTGAAATAAAAAAGAAGACATATTCAAATAAAATTAATTTTTCACTTTAAAAAAATCGATTTGTTACTGAATTTATTATAGATATTCTTTCTAAACTAAACCCTGGCTGCACAACAATTCGTTAATGATCATGGCCGGCAATTTACAATAAGTAGTGCCTAACTCTGCTATCTTGACTATAAATTCTGGTGTGCTATATAGCATGGAAATTCCCTTATTCTATACTATAAAGCATTTTTCTCGGTCAACTGGTCAAACTAATGAGAACACAGCAATGTTTTGTTTTGTTTATAAGAAAGATTGGTATTTATTTTATTTAATCCGAAAGATTGAAAGATTGCCCAGATACGGAGTCGAAATTAGGACCGAGATTATATATTTCTTCTACTTTTTCTGTTCTTTCTTTCTCTTTTTTTTTTTTTTTTTTTTGTATAAATCTTTATTTTTACGGATAAATTTAAAATCATTTTTTCAAAAAAGTTCTGCTTATTATTATTATTATTCTAGGAGAAACAAAGCTCAGGACATTGAAAGTCTGCATTTTTTTTCTTGTTAGATTTTTCTTTATTTTCAAATAAAGTTTTAAATGGTAAACACGTGTATTATTCATAAAATATTTTTTTTTGCTGAAAAATTCCCTATATATTAAAATTTCTTATATCAAAGAACTTTTCCTAGCTTTTAAAATGTAAGAAGTTTTTTAAATCATCACTTTCTGTTGGTATCGAGTTACGATCAGTTTTATTTCTCAAGGCTGTTCTTAAATCGAAAATGACTACTTCCTCACACATTCCTGAATTCATTTTGGCTCGTAAACATGTGAAACTCGCAGGTACGCTTTATTCAGAAGCTATGAAATTAAATGAAGTGTTCGGATTTAACACAGATTTAACAAACAAAATGAAAGTAAATTTTTGTTGAATTTTTTAAAATTTTGTGTTAGCTGAATACAACTTTGTATTAAATCTATAAAAATGCTTTAAATACAACTTTATTTAAGATCAGGGTAATCATTACAATCTGAAGTAGAAGTAGGCACCAAAAGTTTAATTCTAGTTTCAAAATTTATTTTGAAATCCTGCTGGTAAGCTGTTACACCAATTTTCTTCTCGTAAAATGTCTTACAATTTGGAGCCCCCTATAAATGTTAATTCTGCATCTTACAATATTTTTAAATACATGAAATGAAAGAACATACTTATATCTTTCATCCCACTAAAAATTGTATTTCATATACATTGTAAATCATATAGAGTAACTCTGGGAGAGTCGCCGCATCCGGGATAAATGCCGCACTCCTTTTATTTCTTGTAATTATCGATAGATGGTCGGCAAACGCACAGTATAGATTCGCAATGAGATTATTTTAACCCATTAACCGCCAAAAATATAAGGTTGAAATTTTCAACTTTTTAGCTGAACATTGTTTGCCACCACAAACTCCGAATGATTTTCGCTTATATGATCTTAAAATTTTATGTCTTTAAGTAAGGCTAATTTTTTATTCAAAAATAGTGGTGGTAATGTAAATAACTTAAATATGTGCATTTATTTTGACCGTTGCGTGAACGCAACACCAGCGGGTAATGGGTTAACCAGTGTTTAGCGTGAATCTCATTTCGATGTTTACTTGTAGAAGTACTATCCTTATTTTGTCGTAAGTGCATGGTTTCACTGTCCAAACTTTTAAACACGTTATGTTTAAATACTTTTATACACTAATTACTAAATGCATGCATGATTTCGAAGTCAAAACTAACTGTAACGTTCGTATAGAGTACTGTGTGGATGGTTACGCCGTTCCCCTTAGTGATGGCAGGTAACTGCGATGGCCGACGTCTGCACCATGCAAAATGGGATGCATGCCGCACTGCAATTCCGGTATACACGCCCAGTTTCTTCTGTACGGGATTTTTAAGTGTTATTAACTTTTCCCACTTTTTCTCTAGATTGTAGTCGAAAAAACAGGTCTCTTACCCCATTCGGGACCATAGGTGCATATAATCACCTTCATAAATTGTTTATAAACTTCATAAAGTGAATTCTTTTAAAAAAGTGATGCCAACCGAATAAAATTTGTGTAAAAGCCACTGGTCCCGAAAGGGTTAACAAATAAATTATGTGAGCACAATTTTACTTTTCTTTTCTTTTCCCTCTCTAATACATTGATGTTACGTTCTTGCTGAAATAACAATTAAAATTTAATCTAAAAAAGTCCTTCTGGCCAGTGCCGGGAGGAAGAGGTAGCTTTCAAATACATTATTTTTAAAAAGCCAACTTATATTATACAAACACACGAAGCTCAATTTAGTGGAAACCGAATATAGGAGATTCAATACTAATTTTTATCAATACTAAATCATTATGAATGAGAATTTCACGAAATTAGTCAGCTTTATCCAAGATGCTTTTATTTAAAGTACCTTATATTTGGCTGAGATGTTGATGTATACTATCCACATGCTTTCTCACATGGAAATAGGCGAATACGTGTGTTATCGCGTGACAAATACAAGATCGTTTCAAAACGTTAGCCATACTAGAAATTCAAAGAGCTATAATTCAACCATTTTTTAAAGATATAAACAAAATAACAAATTTTCAGAAACAAAATCTGCTCCGGAATCTTTGTATCAAGGCCAAACACATAAAAAAATCTTTTTCATTTTCCAAATTTTTAATACCTCATTTTAAATTTTAAATTTAATTTTTTTTAATGGCAACCCTTTTGAAACAAGATGGCGAATAAAGCTGGCCAACGAACTCGGTCGAGACATTGGTATGTACTATGTACAGACCAAGTAACATCCAAATCGGTTCATAAATACGTTTGTTATCGCGTGACAAAAATCAGGTCGTTTTAAAATGTCAGCCACAATAGAAATTCAAAACGCTATAACTCAGCCATGTTTTTAGATATAGACGAAACAAAAACTGTTCCGGGATCTTTGTATTAAGGTCAAACACATACAAAAAAAATCTTTTTCATTTGCTAATATTTTGGTATCTCATTTTAAATTTTAAAATTTTAAAATTTTTTTAAATGGCCGCCATTTTGAAACAAGATGGCGGATGAAGCTGGCCAACGAACTCGGTCGAGATATTTGTATGTACTATGTACACACCAAACTACATCCAAATCGGTTCATAAATACGCCTGTTATCACGTGACAAATATCAGGACGTTTCAAAATGTCAGCCACGCTAGAAATTCAAAATGCTATAACTCAGCCATTTTTTGAGATATAGACGAAACAAAAACTGCTCCCGAATCTTTGTATCAAGGTCAAATACATAAAAAAAATATTTTTTCAATTAGTAATTTTTTGGTACCACATTTCAAATTTAAATTTTTCTTAAAAATTTAAATGGCTGCAATTTTTAAACAAGATGGCGGATGAAGCTGGCCAACGAACTCGGTCGAGACATTCGTATGTACTATGTACAAACGTAGTTGCATCCAAATCGGTTCATAAATACGCCTTTTATCGCGTGACAAAATTCAGGACGTTTCAAAATGTCAGCCACGCTAGAAATTCAAAATGCTATAACTCAGCCATTTTGTAAGATATAGACGAAACAAAAACTGCTCCGGAATCTTTGCACAAAGGTCAAATACATAAGAAAAAAATATTTTTCCATTTTCAATTCTTTGGTACCACATTTCAAATTTAAAATTAAAAAAAAATTTTATATGGCCGCCATTTTGAAACAAAAGGGTGGATGAAGCTGGCGAACGAACTCGGTCGAGACATTGGTATGTACTATGTACATACCGAATTACATCTAAATCGGTTCATAAATTCGAGAGTTACAGTATGACAAAGGTCAGATATATATATATATATATATGGATATATATATATATATATATATGGATATATATATATATATATATATATATATATATATATATATATATATATATATATATATATATATATATATATATATATATATATATATATATATCAACTTTTGAACGGAGGGTGGTTTCGGGGTCTGGGGGTCATGATCGATGAAAATATACCAAAATTTTTTGAAATCGCTTTCCTCCGAACGGCTGCAATAGGTAGCTTTTTGTAATGAAAGCTACCTAAAAATAAGTCGATAATTTTAATAGTGAAAGTAGGTAAACAATTATTAATTTGAATCTACTAATACGTTTCATTGAACTCATTTAGTTTAATTTTGCTGTTACATCGCTAATTCTAGTCCACATATGAATATTTTTTGAATATTTTTATTTATAATTTCAATCTGTTCTTATTACAAGCACGGCGTAACTACCGCACAAATGCGGCGTCTCAGACTGAATGTACGAGGCTAACGAGACAGACAGGCTACCGCGGTGGGTCCGATTCTTCTTTTTTTACAGACCGCTGGAGTCACATGATGCTCTTTTCGCACACCTTCATTGGTGCATTCGAGCATCACGTGACTCCAGCGGTCTATAAAAAAAGAAGAATCGGACTCACCGCGGTAGACCGTCTTTTTCGTTATACTCTCTGAATGTACGAATGACGCGTTTTAGAAAAAAATTGTTAAAAAAAAATTATTATTTGTTTCGAATTTTTTTCTCGCAGTACATGCGTTGTATATTCAACATTAAATAGCACAGCATGATTTTTTTTTTTTTTTTTTTTTTTTTTTTTTAATCCACCATGGGACTTCATAAGCAAGTTTAAAAAAAAATGCGGCATAAATCCCAAAATTACTCTACATTTTAAGATATTAAATGCTGAAAATTGGCTTTGTTTTTTCTTTTTTTCCAATTTTAAGAGTCCCGAGACCCCTTAATTTATGTGTATTAATGTATTAATTAATAATGTGTGCGTATTTAAATGTATTATTTTAAAATAAAGTTCTAAAAATATTAAAATGTTGTATTGTTATCGGAAACACAACTGCGAACATAATTTTTTAATTCTAGCATATGAGAATGTAAGTGAAAAATTCCATCTTTTCATACAAAAACCAAGCTGAGTTAAATAGAACTGTGTAAAAATCAGCAGCAGATAGGCTTAAGTCTGACAGGTCTTATATTATAAGAAAATAGTTTACGTTTTCACTTACAGTTTTATTTAAGTTACCTTGTTGACATTTATTTTTAAAAATAAAATAAAATACCAACATATATAACGATAAAGAGAAAGTTTAGGTAACTTAAGTAATTTAAAGATATAAAACTAGAAAAAAATAAATTGTTTCGCTCATGTCGTATAATAGAACTTAAAAATTTATTCTGCGTGTTACGTTTTTAAAAAATCGACTCATTTAAGTACATTTATAAAAACTGTATTTTAATAATGGTCAGTCAAGGAATAAGTAGACAGCAATGAAAACCAAGCTTAATTCCTTTATAATACTAAGTATTTGGCATGAAAACTTCCAAATAGGATTAACATATGGCTGACATATTTATAACAGCAATTATCTTGTTGAAATAATATTCCTTAAGCACAAACTCACCATAGAATAAGTCTGAAAAATTTTCACAAATTTTAAAATTAATCAATTTCTAACAGTGAGTGGAAAATTCGAGGCATATCTAAAATATCCAGACTCTTTAATCCAGTTATGCAATTTTATTCCTGGTAATATACAAGGTATTCATCGCTTAATCTTTATATGAGGAGTTCTGAACCAAAGTGGAGAAAGCCCATTGTTTCGTTCATCTGAGTTTGAAAAGAGGTGCTGCTCATTCTGTACCAACAAAAGAAAAGATCACTCTGAGCGTGGGTGTGTGTGTGTGTTTTGGTGATGGCTAGCGGAATCTAGCGCACGTAGAAGTCTGAAAATTTGTATGAGGATGGTCTAAGTCAAGTCCTGATGTACCTGAGTCTCAGATTTTTAACTTTTTAGATAAATAATACTTTGTAAATATTGCATTTTGTAATTTCTGAATAAAAGCTTTGAAACAGGATTAACATATTGCTCAAATATTTCTACTGGCAATTATCTTCCTCGGAAAAAAAAAAAAAAAAAAAAAAAAAAAAAAAAAAAAAAAAAACTTAAACACAAACTCACCATACAATAAGCTTGAAAACATTTTTTTTACAAATTTTAAAATTAATTAATTTTAACAGTACTTGGAAAATTTAAGGCATGTCTAAAATATATCCAGACTCTTTAATCCAATTATACGATTTTATTCTTGGTGATATGCAAGGTATTCCTCGCTTAATCTTTATATGAGGAGTTTTGAACCAAAGCGGAGAAAGTCCATTGTTTCGTTCATTTAAGTTTGAAAAGAAGTGTTGCTCTGTCTATACCAATAAAAGAAAAGATCGCTCTGTCCATGTGTGTGTGTGTGTGTGATTGTGTGTTGATGATGGCTAGCGAAATCTAGCGCACATAGAAGTCTGAAAATTTGTATCAGGATAGTTCAATACAAGTCCTGATACACCTGAGACTCAGATTTTTATTTTTTTAGATAAAATAATGCTTTGTAAATATTCAGTATTGTAGTTTCTGAATGAAAACTTCGAAATTGGATTAACATATTGCTGAAATATTTCTACTAGCAATTATCTTCTTGGAAAAAAAAAAGTCCTTCCGGCCAGTGCCGGGAGGGAGAGGTAGCTTTCATAATCCTTATTTTAAAAAAGCCAACTTATATCATGCAAACACACGAAGCTCAATTTAGTGGAAACCGAATATAGGAGATTCAATACTAATTTTTATCAATATAATGAATAAGAATTTCGCGAAATTAGTCAGCTTTATCCAAGCTGCTTTTCTTTAAAGTAACTTATATTTGGCTGCCAAATTCGGCAATTTCTTAAAGTGCCTGTCATTTTAAGACAACATGGTGGATGAGGCTAAGCAGTGAACTTGGTCGAGACCTTAGTAATTGCTGTGCACATGCTCACTCACATCGGAATCGGTTAATATATAGGAGTGCTGTCGCATGCAAAAAATCAGATTTTTCAAAATGTCACCCACAATAGAAATTGAAACTGCTATATCTGAGCCATTTTTTAAGGTAAAGACAAACAAAAAATGCTCCTGAATCCTTATATCAAGATCAAATACTTAAGAAAGAAACCTTTTTCAATTTCTAATTTTTTTTGCACCTCACTTTAAATATATATATATTTTTTAATTTAATGGCCGCCATTTTGAAACAAGATGGCTGATGAATCTGGCCAGCGAACTTGGTCGAGGTGTTGATGTATACTATCCACATGCCTTCTTACATCGAAATAGGCGCATACGTGTGTTATCGCGCGACAAATACAAGATCGTTTCAAAATGTTAGCCATGCTAGAAATTCAAAGTGCTATAAATCAACCATTTTTTAAGATATCAACAAAAGAACAAATTTTCAGAAACAAAAACTGCTCCGGAATCTTTGTATCAAGGCCAAACACATAAAAAAAATCTTTTTCATTTTCCAATTTTTTAATACCTCATTTTGAATTTTAAATTTAATTTTTTTTAAATGGCAACCCTTTTGAAACAAGATGGCGAATGAAGCTGGCCAACGAACTCAGTCGAGACATTGGTATGTACTATGTACAGACCAAGTTACATCCAAATAGGTTCATAAATACGCCTGTTATCGCGTGACAAAAATCAGGTCGTTTTAAAATGTCAGCCACAAGAGAAATTCAAAATGCTATTACTCAGCCATTTTTTTTTAGATATAGACGAAAGAAAAACTGTTCCGGAATCTTTGTATTAAGGTCAAACACATACAGAAAAAATCTTTTTCATTTTCCAATTTTTTGGTATCTCATGTAATTTTTTTTATTTTTTTATTTTTTTAAATGGCCGCCATTTTGAAACAAGATGGCGGATGAAGCTGGGCAACGAACTCGGTCGAGATATTTGTATGTACTATGTACACACCAAGGTAAATCCAAGTCGGTTCATAAATACGCCTGTTATTACGTGAGAAAAATCAGGACGTTTCAAAATGTCAGCCACGCTAGAAATTCAAAATGCTATAACTCAGCCATTTCTTAAGATATAGACGAAAGAAAAACTGCTCCCGAATCTTTTTATCAAGGTCAAACACATAAGAAGAAAATATTTTTTCAATTTTCAATTTTTGGCACCACATTTCAAATTTAAATTTTTCTTAAAAATTTAAATGGCCGCCATTTTTAAACAAGATGGCGGGTGAAGCTGGCCAACGAACCCGGTCGAGACATTGATATGCACTATGTATAAACGAAGTTACATCCAAATCGGTTCATAAATACGCCGTTTATTGCGTGACAAAATTCAGGACGTTTCAAAATGTCAGCCACGCTAGAAATTCAAAATGCTATAACTCAGCCATTTTTTAAGATATAGACGAAACAAAAACTGCTCCGAAATCTTTGTATAAAGGTCAAATACATAAGAAAAAAATATTTTTCCATTTTCAATTTTTTGGTACCACATTTCAAATTTTAAATTAAAAAAAAAATTTAAATGGCCGCCATTTTGAAACAAAATGGCGGATGAAGCTGGCCAACGAACTAGGTCGAGAGATTGGTATGTACTATGTACACACCGAATTACATCCTAATCGGTTCATAAATACGCCTTTTATCGCGTGACAAAATTCAGGACGTTTCAAATTGTCAGCCACGCTAGAAATTCAAAATGCTATAACTCAGCCATTTTTTAAGATATAGACGAAATAAAAACTGCTCCGGAATCTTTGTATAAAGGTCAAATACATAAGAAAAAAATATTTTTCCATTTTTAATTTTTTGGTACCACATTTCAAGTTTTAAATTTTTTTTAAAATTTTAAATGGCCGCCATTTTGAAACAAAACGGCGGATGAAGCTGGCCAACGAACTCGGTCGAGACATTGGTATGTACTATGTACACACCGAATTACATCGAAATCGGTTCATAATTACGGTAGTTACAGTGTGACATAGGTCAGATATATATATATATATATATATATATATATATATATCAATTTTGAACGGAGGGTGGTTTCGGGGTCTGGGGGTCATGATCGATGAAAATATACCAAAATTTTTTGAAATCGCTTTCCTCCGAACGGCTGCAATAGGTAGCTTTTTTGTAAAGAAAGCTACCTAATACCTTAAACACAAACTTCCCATAGAATAAGCCCGAAAATATGTGTTTACGAATTTTAAAATTAATTTCTAACAGTGAATGGAAAATTTAAGGCATACCTAAACTATCCAGACTTGTCTTTAATCAAATTGAACAGTTATATTACGGATGATACGCAAGGTGCTTTATCTTCATATGAGGAGTTCTGAACCAATGTGGAGAAAGCTCATTGTTTCGTTCATCTGAGTTTGAAAAGAAGTATTGCTCTATTGACAATAATATGTTCGGCTCTATACTAAACTGAGTCTTACTTTGAAAATGTGAGTAACATATATCCTTGTCTCCTGCGATTCTGAATTGAAATACAGAAGATTCCACCAACTTTATTTTCAAATATTCTTTGGGTAATGCTTTATAAAGCTTTATCACTTTTTCTAGTTGGACGGATTTTAGGTAGGTTTCGTAAGAAATACTACCTTTTACATTCTTCCCTATGTTGGAATTTCGAAAAGATTTTGCAGATTTATGCCGATCAGCCCTAGAACCCAAAAACACACCCAGTTAAAAACTTTATCTATCTATCTATCTGTCTATATGTATATATATATATATATATATAACTTTTTTACGGACACGATAACTTCCATAATTCTGCACATTGTTTTCCAAACTGATACATGAAATCAAGGGTTAGAAAATCTCGGTCAAGTTCGTTAATGGGCAAAATCGGACTAAGGAGTTGAAAATAGGGAGGGTGTTTGGTGAAAACCGAAAAAAACCCATAACTTCTTAATTGTAATACATATCAAATCAGTTTAAAGTTATTATTTCTTCTAGAAAAAGGACAAAAATTTATATATAACATATTTTTGATAAAACTAAAAATGAGCTCAAGGGGCGAAAAAAATGGGGTTTTAAGGAGAAAAAAAATGTATAATTTCGTCAATTCTCAAAATATTAAATCCAATTAAATTTATTATAAATTTTCTTAATATTACCTATAACTTTTGAACTGACAAGTTTTTGATAGGGAAACGAAAAAAAAAAACGCTCTTAACGGGAAAAAAAGGGGGGGGGGTGAATAATATAAAAATTCCTAACTTCGTCAATTCACAAGATATCAAATCCGCTTAAATTTATTATAACTCTTCATATTATCTACAACTTTTATATTGACAAGTTTATAGCAGGGCCAATTCTTACAGCAAAGACAAATTAAAAATACATAGCGGTTGAAGAAAAAATTATCGTATGAACATGATTTTGATAAAAACAGTTCTTACAGAAAAAAAAGTAAAAACTCTACAAAAGCAGTCAGATAAAATCGTTAAACTGGGTTTATCTCCAATCTTGATTTTGTTTGTGTTGGTGAAATGGTTAATACTTAACTTCGAAATCTACCTGCGCCTGTAGGCCGAGCCGGCAGGGATTTTTTTTTTAATTCAGGTTGCTTGATTGTTACCACATTTTATGAAACAGTAATATTCACCCTTTTTAACCTGCCATTAAATAAGGCGAATATTGCTATTTCAAAAAAGTGGTAGCAATTAAGCTATTTGGTAAAAGTTCGCCCAGTTGGTAACATTGAATTTTGGTCTGCTTTGTCTCTAAACGGCTGATGTGTTCAATTCTCAAGCAATTAGTGATTATCTTAAGCGAACTAAAAATGCTATGTGAATTTTTTCATTTAGAGATAACTTTCCTGCAAAATCATAAATAATAAGAACGTAAACTTTTTATTCCTTTTAGGAAGACCAATATTTTGTACAATTTAATGCCGCATTCAATTTTCAAAATATTTAATAGAAAATGTTTGCTGCCATTTTAAAACTTGCAATACATTTAAGATTTTGAAAAATCCATTTATCAGTAAATCAGAATTTTTTTGTAAAAGTAACAATGTATGTAACAGAAAAAAATTAAGCCATTAAACTTCATATACAATTCATCTTGTTTCACTTTCAAAATTACACTAATCTTAGAAATCAATATTTTGAAATAATTTAGTTTAAACATTTTGACTTGCTACATCTGCCACGAAACACGTACAAAATAAATAGTTAAAATGAAAACACAAAAAGTAATATTGTTTTGGTTTACAGAAAAAAAGCAAAAAAACACCCATGCTAGGCAATATGCTACGCGTGAAATGAAAAAGAAAAATAGGCCTAATGGTTAATTGAGCCTCTTATAAACTTTAGTAGTATTAGTGCTTAATTTGCGCCGGAACTCAATGAAACTCAGCTCCGGTATATTTATGATTTTATTTAATATTTAACTATTTGTCGGAATTCAACGGAGTTCATAAATACAGCGCTCCGGAGCCCAGCAACAGCGCTTCTTAAAAACCGAAGCCTAAATTACAGTTTCACAGATTACTAAGTACTAGTACACACATTTATCATTCTATCTTCTGTAGTACACATGAATTCGGGCGATCTCATCGGTGTACGTTCTATTATACAATTGGTCTCCGCAACCATGACGATTCTTGCATGATCGCTAAGGCAAAAATGTAGTAGTAATTTGATTGACGGAAGTGTTCGTTTGTATACATGCCTTTTCCTTATTTTCAGTGACTATTTAAATGTTAGTTGGAACCCAACCCACTGAAGCTTATAAATACTGTGCACGAAGCCCACTGCGCGTTGTGTTTTGCAAGTTGATACAAGGAAATCCTTGGTGAGGAGAGTTTTCTGAAAATTCCAAATTCCTGATTTTAATGATTTTGCTCTGCTCAGTTAATAGATTTTATTGTATACTAATGCATATAGATATAGTCAAAATAAAATATATCATTATTATTATTATTATTTATTTATTTTTATTTTATTTTTTTTTTAAGATTAAAATTGCTTCAAATTTTGCAAATAATGTATGAAAAATAAACATGCGGGTAGAGATGATGGTGGGATACCCTACGGTTGTTATAACTACAGAATATTAGGGCTTTTGTGCTTTTTCTTTTAGTAATTAATCCTGAAAAGCATATCAAGATTAATTATTAGAATGAACTTTCAACACAAGTATCGATACAACGATAATGTGCTCGGGTATTATTTTAATACTTTATTTATTTATTTTCATATTACACTGCCATTCAAAGAATTAAGTAAAATAACATAAAATAAATTGTAACACTAGAACAAAATAGACCAGCACAGTTAATAAAAGAAAAGAACACGAAATATAATTTTAATGATTAGATTTTAATGAACAGATTAGAACATTTCATTTAAGATGAATAAAATATATTATCTATACAAGTTGAAAGAATTTATTCTCAGGCATCTGTTTTGTTTCTTTTTTTCAACAAAATCCGAGACATTTTAAAAACTTTTCTTTTGAGATAAGATACTTTGTAAATGTAAAATGTGGCGAAAATTACACGGTTGAAAGTAAATTTTGAATGTCTACTCACAATCAGACATTAAAAAAAAAAGACTAAATAAAAAAAAATATCTCATTATTTGATCTGTCTGATTATTTATTTAATTAGATTCGCGTTGTGCGTGCTCCATTTTTAAAAAACAGTTACAATCGTAGGCTCCAAATAAGATAACCAAATGTTCCATTTCTAAACACCGAAGGAGTTTCGTGTAGTATGAAATTCCAGTGCACCTACAAAACTAAGGGAAAATTTACAAGAGAAAAAGAAACACCAAAGTTTTTATTGTTTCGCATGACCAGGGTATTGGATTATATGAAAAGGCCACCCAGTCCATGTGACCTGGTTGTAATTCTTGCCTTTGTTTAGTGACATAAAAGTTTCTCGCTTCGCAAAGTCTGTGAAGATACGCAGGTGGGGCATGTTCAAGTCCAAACGAAAGAGTTAGCAGAGCATAAGCCTTCTATTATACTAACTGTATTTTCGTTTTATTTTTATTTTTATTTTTATAATAAACCGTTAGTTCTTAGTTCTTAGTTGCTTCCGGATGTTGAAACGACTGTGTTGTCGAAGAGAAATGTGACGAAACTAAATGCTTTACATTAACAGAAAGCTTGAAATGAATAGGAGAGTAAAGTAGAAGTTTTACCATAAAAACTTATTGTTTGATAACTTTTGATCCAAGTGTTTGAAGAAATAATTAGGGTATTAAAATCGGAAAACAAAAGTTTACAAAGAGGATTTAAAAAACATTTTGCGTGTGATGTTTTTTACTTCTTTTTTAAAAGATAATTCTGTACGTTACTCAAATCTCCTTTTTTACTCGTTTACTTTTACATATATGTGTAAGGCACGATGTCTGGTTTATTTTGTGTGTGTGTGAGAAACATGATATTTTATAACTAAACATATTTTTTTCCTTGCAATTTCTCAAGCACTAATATCTAAACTAAATTACAGCTCACTTTCTTAGATGGTTGGTTTACGTTTTTGAATATTTTCACATTGATTTTAGACCACATTTTAATTCTATTTAACAACATTTCAGCATAAAACTAGAAGAAACATTTTGTAGGTAAATTTTTTAAATATATTTATTCAAAATATCTTTTATACATAAAACTATTCTTAAATTACAACTAGCTCATTAGAAAGGTCTTACGGATTATCAATAAATACACATCAGGTTTATACAAAAATCAAAAGTGGTAAAACTCTTTTTATAAAAGAATATAGAAACAAACAATCGAAAAAAGGTTGCAGTTTAGAAGAATATATATGTTGGTTATACAATATTACTATTAAAATGTCACAGCTTTTCTTTTCTTTCTTTTTTCCCCAGTGTTGTAACTAATTAAAAGTGTTCAAAGCTAGGCGTTATACATCACATATTAAAATATCCGTTCAAAAGATATATTTAATAAAGGCGTTATTGCATCACAGGATACTGATGTGTTTATTGATTAGTTGTGTAAAAGAAAACAAATTTTAACAACACATCGTTGTAAGTAATGTTTTCTAAAAAGAAAAAAAAAAAAATCAGACTTGTGCTTAGGTTGCATGCAGACGCGTATTTTGCCTACTTCTCCAGTTTTCTTGGAAAATCTTTTGTACTGGACCCATCTGCGGTTTATTCACAAAAGAATGAGGGGACTCAACAATGGGTCAGGAGATAAGGAGCTCGACTCTACTTGAAGGAAAGGTTCCTCTTTTTCCGGACATCACACCCTTTCCTGCTAAAGTCGTTAAAAATCAAAGACACCGTGTCGCCACAAAAAACGAAGCCGACACTGCTAACAGTTAGAAGGATGGTGCGGTTCCCTTATCTGAGGAAAACTCGTTTTTCAATCACGTTAGAGGCATACCATTTACTTATGAGGGCTGTATTGTAAGGAATACCGCATGGTTATTTTACATGTTTACATTGCAATATTATATGAATGCTTCTGTAAACTTTATGAGAGCTTAATAATACTTTACCTAACAGGATTTCGAATTAGGCTGAAAGAACACCAGAAGTACGTTAGAAAGCAGGAATTTGAGAAATCTACAATAGCGAAACATTGTTGGAAATCCAACCACCAGTTTAATTATCCAGAAGCTAAAATTATTCAAAAATGTAACTCAGTGTTGATCTAGAATTTTACAAAGCTCACTATATTCATAAACATATATCATCCTTAGTTAATAATATGACCAGCACCCCTTTTCTTTCGCCAGTGTGGAGGCATCCTGCGCAGTGACTTTCTTTTTTTCTGCTGGTTCTGGTTCATTACGTCATTCCTTTAAGATATATAAATTCGTGTTTTCGTTTTTCAATCAGTCCACAAGCCAGTGCTGGGAGCTATAACCGAGGTGTTCTTCGAACCCATTTTAATTCTTTTTTTCTCTCTCTCTGTCATTGAGGAATGTGATCCAGGAATCCTCGAAACGATCGTATGGGATTTTTTTGTCGTGCCTGTACGTTATTTGTGCGTAAAATCGTTGTTAAATGTTTTTAGCTTTTTTATTGCAAATAGCAAGTTTTTCTTTCTTCTTTTCAATTTGTGAATAAATTAAATTTTCACTTTGTGCCTGAGTCTATTTCTGTCCCGGTCTGGGGTTCGACTCACGGGCTCGGGCTGAGGTCGTCTCATATCTAATATATATGCAACTAGAAAATGAAACAAAATGGGATATTTTATGTGTATTACATTAAAGTAATTTTTGTATGTATAAATGATATTTATTTTGTTATAATATATAAATCTGCATAACCTATAAAATGCATCATTTTTGTTCATATAACGTTTTGAATTCCTTTAACTTTTTAAGAATTTAAAATGCAACTTCCCAAAAAAATTTAGTGTTCTAATTAAACGCATAATCTTATTATTATTATGCTGAGTAGATTCAGATATTCCATCTACTTTAAATTTTTAAACCATTTAGTTTTTGCATTTATTCTGCATGACTCATACATAATTGGTACAATAAATTATGATTGCCTCCCAAATCTTAAAAGAACTGAAATCAACAATCGGCAAAAAACAATCAATTGTCCTGAAATTAGAAATTTATTATTTTTTTAAATATATATTAAACTAATATTGAAAGTAAAATACCACATATGTATAATATCGAAATCTTTTTCTCCAATATGTTAACTATGCAGCTTTACTTTAAAGCGATATTTTATTTCTTATTCTATTTTACACTAACCGTAATGCTTCGATAATTTAGAAGTTTCTGTTTTTATTTTTAACATAACGGAAATAATGAGAGCAAAATATGTTGGTAAATAAAGCACGTACTTCATGATGTAATCAATAAAATTGTAATTTCAATTAGATTTGTATCTTAACCCTTTGCACTCGAGGGCTCCGCTGCAGAGACATAATCTTTCTTTGCAAAATTTGTTTTTGCACCAGTAATAAAGGAAAATAAAATGTACTTTATTTAATCAGAGCATTTTTGAAATTGTGTACTTGAACGAAACTTCTTTTTAAAAAGTGGTGCTGATCCAATAAAATTTGTGTAAGAGACGCCGAGCGCAAAGGGTTAAATTTAATTCCTTATACTACAAGACAAATAACAACAGTTTCCACATGTCATGGCATTTTATTGGCAAAAAATGACTTGGCAAGGCTCCGGTAGTTGTTGACTAACACCTTGTTTTATATCTTAGGAACTGATAAATACAGATTTATTTTTATTATTTTTTATTTTCTGTTATTTACTATTTTTTGTTCTGTTTTTGTACTTTAAATTTCACCTTAATTTATATATTTAAATGTCTTAATATTTGTGTAATTTATTTAAAATAATATTTTTTAAATGTAATTAATTTTAAGTATTTTTATACTACAGTTAAATTTAACATTTCAGTGACTCCCTATAGTATCTTCGCAAGTCGCTTCATATCTCCTTGATATAAAATTACATTGGAACTAAGAAGCCTATCAAATATTTATATTGTTTCATTGTCCAAAAAATTAACTTGAATCTTTAATTTGCTCCTTTTCTGTGTAATTTTTATAGTATCGTACATCTAATTTGTCTTATCTTTTTGTTGTGGAAATTATTTTGAAACAGTTCTTCACTCGCTTAATTTTACATATATCTTTTGAAGATACTTGAAATATAGTAAACTCTCTGTAAGGCGGACTCTGTGTAAGACGGAAATCTGTCTAACTTGGAAAGATTTTCAAGTCCCTGCGAGACCATAGACATAGAGTTAAATTTGTCTAAGGCGGAATATTGTCTACTACGGAAAATTTTCTCGGTCCCGATAGATTCCGCCGTAGACAGAGTTTACTGTATTTGTTAGTATCAAATCTCTTACATATAGAACAGAGCCCTATGTTAATTGGCCAGCCATCAGTCTTTTCAAGTGCCTCCATTTTGGTATTGTTGCAGCGGTTTCCAAACTTGACTGCTATACTATAACCCATCTTAACGTTTTAAAAATTTTCATGACCCACCTAATATGCCAGTGTATAGAGTCTTTTACAAAATCTATCCTGCGTATTATTTGCATATACAAAACGGCAAACTTTATACAACCTATACAGACAAATCATATACAACATACACACACAAAATAAAAAACAACAATAATAGGTGCTTCTAATATGAAAGTGAAATAATTATAAAACTAAACCTTCTTTTAACTACACAATGAAAAATACGTTTGATAATGAATGTATTAATTTGGTTTTGCTAATGAAAATTAAAATTCGACAAGATTTAGGGAACTAATAAGAACCAGTGAAAGAATTTATATCGGTGTTGGAAATATTAGCCTCAATCCATTCTCTACACAAAATTTAATAAAACATTATCTTATCACGAAATTATTCATCTTTAATATTTATTTGAAAGCTGTAATATTTTGAGCTCTGTACAATTTTACAGAAATTAAAATTAATCATACATTTTCGAAGATCTGATCGAACATTCCCTGACTGATTAAACTCTGGACTCACTCAGATGGGCTACTTTTTTTTAATTCAGATTCTTGATTAGCACCACTTCTTTGAAATGGTAAAATGTGACTTATTTAATGACATATTAATTAAGGCGAAAACAAGGGGAATTTTATCGCTTCAAAAAAGTAGTGCCAGTCAAGAAATCTGAATTAAAAAAAAGTAGCCCACTGGCAACACTGGATTCACTAGTAAATCACGACCCATAGTTTAGGAGCAACTGCCAACTACTTATGACATATGCTGTCTGGTGAAAACAATTCACCATAAAATCAGATATAAACTGTCACATTTCTCAATAAAATTCCAAAGAAGCTAATTTTCACTTATGAGCCATCCATCGATGACCTTAATCGGCGTTCCATTCAAATTTGTTCGGCTGTAGATTCGAAGTTAAAGGTATCTCGATGAGACATTTCCGATGATTTTTTAATGAAACTCCATTATATAGGAGGCGTTTACAATTATTGTCCATTGTTTTTTTTCGTTAGGTGCCGATAGAAAGCCTTTATTGGCCTATCAGCTCTTGCTGTTAGGTGTAATTTAATTTTTTCGTTTCCTTCTTCGATTTTTTATTTTTCTTCAGAAGACAGTTTTATTTAAATTATGACTTTAAAATAAAAGTTTGCATAGTATTCAAAAATGTTTTATGGTATTTTATTCATTAGATTCCAGTTTTGTAAATATAAATAATTTTTTTTTTTAAGTATAATATTGTCATTTCAATATTTCTTAATTTTAAAAGAAATAAATCATATGAAAATGAAAATAATGACTGTAATTTAAGTTAAGAATATGTTTATTTAAAATATTTAGAGGCATTCTTAATACATATTTACAAATAGTTTCTCGAGCTCTTCGAGATACATATATCTCAAGTGACACTTGAGTTACGCGACACAAAACACATATACTGACACAAAATGAAATAACAGGATCAAATTTGTTCTAAATGGATCAAAACTAAGTGATGAAACAACTTTAATTAATTTAATTAAATGCGCTTCATTGCACAAAAATATTTACAGGTTTTAAGTTATAAGTTAAAATTTTGATCATTTTAAATCCTAATATGCATTAATGCATTCTTCGATTAAAATTATTAAAGTAAAATAACGAAAATGGAAATATTTATAATGGCTAAAGGAAACAAATAAATAAGAAACGAATGCATAAGCCAAATAACCAGATCATTTTGATAAAAAAATAATTTTCAAATTTAAAACTTAAAAAAAAATAAAAATAAAACCAATTTTAGGGAAAAATGACTACCTTGAATAAATAATAAAATGTGCATTTGAGAGAGTGCATCATCCCATATTGCTGCTTCCCAGTAATAGTACCTCAAAGGATTTTTGAGATTGAACTTCAAGACATTTCCTCATAAAATCCCTGGAAACACATAAAACCCTTCATTGTATGTTTTAAAAACTTCTGAAAGAAAATCATCAAAGTGTCCTTCATAGTTAAAATTAACTGAATTGTTGGATCAACAACATCAAAACATTCATTATCAGTTCTATGCACCATGTTAATAAATAACAATAAATATCGCGAGGAACTAGATACGTTTACTGAAAGTTTTGCGCACATTTCACCTCGCTGAAGACTCTAGTTTAGTGCGCCAGAACACAGTTTCTAAAAGAAACCAACTTTTCTTTAGCCTTCCTCTTCTAAAACACTTGTACGTAGTTTTACAGCAAGTGACTAGAAGGAGGGAAAAAACTTTGAGAAATCGTTACTGTCCTCACATTTATGACTAACAATCAAAATCACTGTCTTTGATTATCTTTAGTGGTGGGCTACTGGTACAGCTACTTTTAAAAATTCCGTATTGTCGTATGATATAGAATTATCTTCTTTACCTGTGAGATGCTTTACTCTCATAAATAAGAAGCCTGCTACTAGAGTAGATATGGCAAGTAAAAGCAATAAGAAAACTAAACCGACAGCAAAACTTGGTACGGACATACATATTCCTTCACCATCTGCTCTGCTGGCGTATACCACAGTTTCTTTTTCTTCACTGGGCAAACTGAAAGCTACATCACCAGGAGCAACAACTTGAATCACCTTTTGAGTAGGAATGTCTGTCATCTCTTCTTTTGCTTGACGCTTTTTCCTGTTATGGTCTTGTAAGGATCTAGGCATTCCACCAGTTCCAGAAACCCCATAGCCACCTCCAATTTTGATGTTACTACCTTTTGATGGTAACTGTTCCCCTTGACGGTTTAGGAACACTGGTCCGTATTCCTTATCAGCATTCACATAGGTTACATCTGTGTGGTGTTCAACAGTAGCATGTGGTCCTTCATGGTCACCAGATAGAAGAGCTTGATGTGGGTTTGCCTCAGAATGTGTTTCAGTATTAGTGTAAGCTACAACTTTATTTTCAGCGTATGATGGATCTCTTGGAGCTGGTAAATAGCCTCCACCAAGATCACCACCGCACTGTACTGGTGGACATTCATACCGACATACTTGTATGACGCACTGGAAGTGAACATTCATGGAGTCTGGGAACTTGAAGGCTTGGAAGTAAGCATAGGAAACTACAGAAGCTGACGCACCGAAATTTTTAACTTTCTGGAAAGGACTCATTATTTTTGGTCTCTGTACACATCCATACTCATCTACCAGCTGAATTGGTTGATGATGACCATCATGCGCAATACAATTTCTTACAAGCATGTCAAATTTGTTTTCTTCATCTTTAATTGCAAGTACCATTGTCATAGTTTGGCCAATTTTCACTATTCCAGCAACTTCACTTGCCCATGGTCCTTTTCCAACTTGGATTTGCATCCAGCATTGGATATTGTCTCCAAGGAAGTTTGCTGTGACGGCATCCAACATGTCGACTTGGAAAGGACGAAAAGTCACAGCTTTCTCGTAATAATCATACCATGTACATCTTAATCTCCTTGCTTGATCCCATATTTCTTGAACTTGAGGATCGTATTGCACAATAATAGTATTTTCAATAAACAGTCCAGATGTTTGTTCATGTTGGTTGTAACCACCTCCTTGACTACTTGTCATACCACAGCCTCCTAAGAAAATGTCAAATTTTGATTCAAGATGACCAGTTCCAGGAGGTAAGTGAACACATTTTGGATCGCTGTAGTGGCCTTTGCTGAATATCATACCATAAAAGGGTCTGTCGAATTCTATGTAAACTTTCATGTGATTTTTCTCGCACTTTACATTAAGAGCTTTGATTTGTGCCATATCAGGTCTGCCGCCTGGCCATGGATCATGACCGTGAGGTGCCAAGCCATTGCCATAGTCCCCTCCGGTATAATCTCCCCTATGTTCAGCTGGTAAGTGTAAGGATTCCTCTTGCTGTAGATCTTGAGCACTATCGATTTCTTTTGTTAGCACCTGAAAAGAAAAGAAAGATGGTTAAGTTTCATGCTGAAAACATATTAATTAATATTTAATTTTTTATAAAAGAGTTTTAAAGTATAAAGATCCAGAATTATAGAAATTTAATAAATAGGCATTTGAAAAGTAAAAGTACAAGGTCAGTATTCATCTTTATTTGCAATAATCTAATCGCCATAAAAAATATTTTCATTTAACTTAATGAACATACATGTCTAATATTTTATTAGTAATTTTAAGAGCCTTAAAACTTATATTTTGAAGCTTTTTTTAAAAATCTCTTTAAACAACAACATTAGCTTATTAATATAATGATTAAAAATATTATATACAGAAATCTAACAAATCTATTTTGGTTTGAAAAACCTTTTGAAAGAAATGCTTAACCGTCATCTAAAATTATTAATGCAATAAATAGATCGCACAAATTCTTTTGCTTTTATGGAACAATGAACTATTTTTATTAATATGGCATTGTAAAGTAAGAATCTAAAAGAGTTCATAAAATACATTCAACTCCTGGGTAAGTTCTGTTATTTAAACATTGTTCAAAAACAGAATAAGAAATTAAAAAATATATTAAACATACATTTATAAAAAATTAACCAAAGGAAAAAAAGTTGTAAAAAATGATATCTAGTATTAAGCACTTCAGAGCACATATTTCTATAAATGACTGCAATTTAACATTCTCAAGATAGGCGAATATAAAGATACTGCTTTAGACAAATTAAAACTATGGCAAAAATTTAATATCACTTATGCTTTGTCAAAATACAATGATCTACAAATTAATGACGTTGTCCATTTATAAGAAAAAACTTGGGAGACAGAATATAACGAAACATTTTTTAATTACAATTTGTCAATTAGGCAACATAAATTCCACTTTAAAAGGTAATTTCTAAATAATTGTAGTACTTATGCATTTTTAGGAAATGCTATTTAAATGTAGTTTTATCGAAATAATATGTAAATTATCATTTTAAGCCATCATTAAAAGAAAATATTTTATCATTTTTAAAAGAAATGCGTTTACGACTTTATTTATTATTATTATTATTATTATTATTATTATTAATGCGTAAAGAATCATATTACAGTTAAAAATAAACACTATATTCAATTTTTTTCCAATTAAGGCTTTATACTCATTTAATAATAAAATAATTACAATCAATTACATACATTACAAAAAAAGTATATTTTTTACAGGTAATTTATTCATATACTACTTATGAGGATTGTAGAAATTAATTTTCGTAAGTACCTTCAATATTTTTAATACTACTCAAAGTTTGCCTTATTATGTATTTTCAAACAAAAATATTTCAATAGACTATGCATTCAATATTTTATAAATATTAAAACGAATGTTTTTGTATATACAAATTAATAAGTTGAAAGTATCTTTTGGAATAAGTCAACGATATAACTAAGTCTGCCTTGATAAAAGAATAAAAATGAAGATAGGTTCAAAATATGATTTTGTATCAGAATTAATTGGAAGTAAATTAATTCCGAAAGTTTTATTTTTAACTAATCAAACCGCGTGTGGGTTTTTTCAAACAGTTATGCTTTTATCTTAGTAGTCACATTCAATTATTATATAATATTCTTCATTTTTTAAATATTAAATATTTTATAGTTTCGTTTAACAGGGGTTTTACCGAAAAAAGAGGTACTTATTTGAGCCAGTTTGAAAATATTCACATTTTAGGACTAAGGAAACAAATGATCGTTGAAGAATCGTTGCAATAGTAAGTCCTGTGCTTTGAAAAAATAAGCAATAAAAGAGAAGTAAATATAAAAGTAAAAATAGTTTTAAAAAATAACAATTTTTTATAAGCATTCAATGTTTATCTTGAAAATCATGGTTTCATGACTGCTATTCATGATTTTTTTCAAAACGTTGCCGATAAAATACCTGAATGTGAAGGAGGCACCAAATCCGAAAATTCACCGCTTTGATTTACGACTGACAGTAAGCGTAAGTTCGTGAATTTATTGAAAAAAAAAATATATGATTTTTGCTCTATTTCTTTTTTAACCTTTAATATAGCAAGTTGGGGGGGGGGGGGGTACTGAGAACCCCAGAATGTTATTTTTCGTGATTCTGCAGTATCTATAACGACTATTTTACCTCTGATTTTTCTGTGTCTAGAATAGAATTAACATAAATAATGTGTAATTTTACATTTGGAATAATGTTTAGTTTGTCAACATAGTCTGCTCTCAATGCAAACGTTTCATGTGTGAGAAACACAGGAATACAACCACCACTCTGTGACATGTGCTAAAGACTGTAGCGATGGCAACATATAGTGATGCATTGTTAGTTTTGTTATCGTAGTAAAACGATATAACCGTTTGTAAATGTAGTCACTGTAATAGATTTATTGGCTAACTATTTTTGATATAAATGAACAAAATTTATTATGTACCGTATTGTACCCTTCAGAAACCGAAAAACCATAATTTTGTTAATTTACCGATCGAGCAAATTAAAATTTTAGCGGCAAACTTGGGATATGCTTAGTTTTAGCTGGGGTCTTCAGAAGACCCCAGCTTGGTAAAGTACGTTGACAAGGTAGGCTTGGTATATTAAAGGTTAAGATTTGACTAACAGGAAAGAAAATCAAACATTACTTACACTATCTCTTTATGGTTTCTAAATTGACTCCTTAACGTAAAATCATAATTTAATTAACACGAAAGTATGAATTAATAAAAGAGTATTTTTAAAATTATTACACGCTATTTATATTTTATTTTCTCCTTTTTTTTATTTTAATCGTAGTAGTTTCACAGCCATTTGTCCTATTATGGTGAGAGTGTTTTGGCGCATCATTATATGCATTGTTGTTCTCGTATAAAACTATAACCCTCAAAAATATTTGGCGATTTATCACCTGTAACAGATAAAAGGAAAAGGCTTTAAAATTGATGTATTAATTTTTGATTAAGTTAAAAATATATAAAAATATTGTATTGTCATCTAAAACCCACCCATGAACATATTAGTTTTTAATTCTAGCATATGTGAAAGTTAGGGAAAAATCGGTTACAAAATTCTATTTTTATATACAGAAAGAAAGTTGAGTTAAATAAAAGAGCGTAAAAAGAAATAGATACATGATACTTTATTAGTACTATTGAATTTCGTTAAAGAACGCTTTAACAAGCTCTTATTTTTCTTGTTTGTTGAAAAGTGTTAATAATAATATTACTTCCACAAGCAAAGGACAGCAGTCGTCACTCAACGTCACTGACTGCTCGACATGGCATTACATGTCAGGAAAAAAATGCAATTTAAAATTTCTCTTTTTACATTACGCCCACTGTAGTGCTTTTCTTGTCATTCTTTTATTATTAACAGTTCTCAGCCCACGTTGTAAACATTTTTTTTAATGTAATAAAGTTTAGAACAATTCAATCTAAAATTTATTTCAAGGCCAATAATCTTGTATATTCTGTTTTTATGTTTACCATTAGAGTGGTATCATAAAAATATAAAAAACTTTGTATGATCTTAAGTTTTGAAAATAAGGGTAAAGATTAAAAACTAACAAAAACGAATCTCCCTCCAGCACTCCCCGCAACTTACTTTCATTAATCGCATTGGTAGAGTATTAAACTTTCATTTTCACTTTTATAGAATTAACCCTTTATCCGCGGATCAAAATGTTTTTGAAACATACATAATTCTAATAAATACAATTTTATGAGGTTAATAAACTTATCATTTACATTGATATGCGGCCTTGGCTTTGACGTTCTGAAGGCGTCAAGGATATTCTAGCATCCGCCTTATTTTACATGCAGTCAAAATAGAGTCAATGGTTCCGCACATAGCACAGTGACCTACAATTAGCCTCCATTCACCTACAGCCTGCGGTGAAGAGAAGGAACAAGTTTTCAATTGAGAACAGGCGCGCTGCTTCTAATTCGCTTTGAAGAACATCCAGCTACATCTTATCTTAATCGCATTTCGCAAATAATCCGGGAGGAAGAGTTAGATGAAACTTGTAGGAGAGCTGCTCGTGCGTAGAGAGAGTTGGCAAAAAGAAAAAGAAATATATTTCTAAGCCAAAGACGATGGACCGTGGAAGATTTTAATCGGGAAACGATTTTGGCGTGTCTATCAGATGGAGCACCACTTTTCAACAATTAAAATCTAGGGCGAGTCTTGGTTCTGATTTTATAAACTGATGCACCTTAATCCTAAAATGGGATGCTTTTATTTTCTTAAAGTAAAAGTTATTATGATTATTTATGTAGCAAAAACACTGTAATAAAATTCTGTACGTCGATTAAAATAAACTTTCGTAAACAGCGGGTTATTAGTCAGTGTTTTCTTAAACCTGAAAGCTCTTTACAGACGTATTAGGCAAGAAACTATTTTGTTAAGAATGGAATATAATACCACTAATAACTTGGGAAATTTATGCATCATAAAAGCAAGACATGATAAAAATACGAGTAAGCATTAAAAATAACTAAATAAATAAAAACTTTTGCAAACAGTCATTTATTAGCTACTGTTTTCTTTAAAGATGAAAGCTCCCCAGAAACTTTCTAGGCAATGAAAAATTTTACTAATTGAGGAACATAACAGTACTTAGGACTTTTATGCGCCAAAAAGCTTAGATATAATAACGTTCGTATATGAATCAAAATAAACATTCATAGACAGGCAGCTTTTAGCCAGTGTTTTCTTTAAAGATGAAAGCTCCCCAGAGACGTGTTGGGCAAATTGAGCATTTTTTTTTTCTTTGAGTGAGTGAGTGAGAGAGTGAGTAACATAACAGCACTGACGACTTTGAACATTTATGCGTCTAAAAAAAAGATATAATAAAGTTCGTATATGGATTAAAATAAACTTTGTAGACAGGCATTTATTAGCCAGTGTTTTCTTTAAAGATGAAAGCTCCCAGAAGCTTGTTGAGAAATTAAGCTTTTTTTTTTTTGAGTAACATAACAGCACTGATGACTCAACATTTATGCGT
This sequence comes from Maratus speciosus, assembly GCA_963932465.1. Lineage (NCBI taxonomy): Eukaryota > Metazoa > Arthropoda > Arachnida > Araneae > Salticidae > Maratus > Maratus speciosus. Next base: position 212,286,253 of record OZ010791.1, on the reverse strand, counting down.
CAAAAAACCAACATATAATAAAGTTCGTATATGGATTAAAATATACTTTCGTATACAGGCAGTTATTAGCCAGTTTTTTCTTGTAAGATGAAACCTCCCCAGAGATTTCTTAGGCAATTAAGTATATTATTAAGTGAGGAACATAACAGCACTACTGACTTGTAACATTTATGTATTATAAAAACAAACTCTTTAATTAGGGTTTTTTTATGTTTTTCTTTATTCTAAGAGAGTAGCAATTTAATTTATCATAGCAACTTAATTATAATGCCAGCATTAAACAATAATTTCTGCTTATAATCTGTTGAAATATTTTTTCTCTAAAAACTGAAACAAATAAATATTATTTTATGATCAAATATGAAATAAATATATTAAATTGAGAGTGGTTAGATTCAAATGGCACATCAATTTCAACAATTAAAATTTAGGACGGGACGTTGTTCAGGGTTTTATAAAGTGATGCATCTTAATTTTAAAATGCGTTTTGTTTTCATTAAATGTAGTCGGATCTCTATTTGATGACATCGTTAAATTCGGCGGAAAAGTTCGTTAATATAAAAAATTTGTTAAATAGAGTTTAACCTTTGAAATACTTTAATGTATAAAAACAAATTTTAAATTCCCAAATATAAAAAAAAATTATTCATTACATTTTCTTTTTTATAAATTACATTCCTTCGTTTTACTTAATTTATTCATAAAAAAATTGAAAAACAAAAATAACACCAAATAATTACTGTCATTACTGACTAGTGACTAGATATTATTGTCTAGGAATACACTGTATTTTCAGTAAAAAAAGAATATATTTTCTATAAAATCTGGTCTGCATTCTAGGAATTTCAGCTCTCAACTCGATGAAGTGATCTCAACTCGTATCAGTTCTCAAGTAAACATTTTCCCGTTCAACAAAGATTGGCAGACAAAACATGATTTAACAGCATCAACGCTAACATAAAGTTAATATTATTTTCTTACTCTTGTCTGTATAAAGTCAATTACGCAGCTAGAAATGCTTAATTGAGAATTGATAGCATCCTAAAACTCATATTCCAGTTTGTGATAACTAATTAATATAATATAAAAATACCCTCGGAAATGCTTTCAAAAATCCGTGACAGCAAAAGAAACTTTGTTTTTTGTAAATGTTTCTCTAAATCTCGAAAATATATTAGTTTTTGAGCTTTCTAAGCATAAAGAACGCTTTTCAGAATTATAGGTAACTCCGAAGAGATTATTGTATGTTTTCCTTCGTGGTTATATTATATTTTTATGGATAAAGAAACATTTATGCTTTTTTATAGTGTAGGGGAGGGGGATTTACACCAAAAGAAAAACTTCGTTGAACAGAGAATGCACTTCGCTATTTGAAGGTTGTTTTACAGAGAAATGCGTTAAATGATCATGATTCCTTGGAAAAGTTCATAAAATAGAGGAATTCGCAAAATAGTGTTCGTTATGAAGAGTTCTGTCTATAAAAGTTATTATGGATATTTATGTAGGAAAAACGTTGCAAAGAAAGGTTAGCACATGGATTAAAATAAACAAACTTCCATAAACAATAGTTGTTAGGGATGTGTTTTCTCTAAAATTTAAAACCCTTTGAAGACATGTTTGATAATTAAAAACACTTTGTCAGTTGATGTATACCAAAACAAATCTGAATAAGGACACTAAATTGACGCGTTATAAACGAAAGCCATTTATTTAAAATTTCCTTTAAAAAGCTTCTTTAAAAGTAATTCAGTTTAATTGATTGATTTTTTTTTATAATTATCAGTAATGAATACTGAAATTTTATACATAAATTAAGACAAACTTCTGTAAGCTGTTATTAAGCAGGATCTTTATTAAAACTGAAAGTCCTTCAAAAACATGTTGGGTAAATAAATATTTCGTTAAGTAAACAACACTTGTGGACAGATGCTGCTACACAAAGAAGTCTTGCGTCTTAGCAAACCACACACTGGAAAAGGTTGAACTTAACTTCGCATTTACTAAAAATCCTTTTATTTATTTCACATAACTTTTTGCCTATTATGAACTACATATTTTGTTTTTTCATTTTTAAACTTAATATTGGAACAGGATGTCATAACTGTTTGTTTTTTACTCTTAGTATATGACATAACCTGTTTGGATACTATTATTAAAAGTGTGATACTTTTGAAGAATAAAATCGAATAATTTGATGTTATTATATTCATGACAATCGGTATGATACTGTTGCAGACAAACTGAGCTTGTGATACGATACTAATATTACTGGTTATAACTGAACTGTATACTTTTATTTTGAAGTTTGAATATGAATTGATACGAGGTCGATGCTGTGGTTGATTTTGGATAAATGTCAACTATTATTTTAATGATTATTTGTAATGAAATAACATACCGGGTGTCCTAAAAATCACTGATGGATTTTTAAATTCAATAACTTCCAAACGGTGACATATATTTAAAAAAAATCTTGCAGGAGGTTTATGTATGATGTCAGGAGTTTTTGTACTGTGATTCTTGATTTTAGTTCGAATTTCAAACAACAGATGGCGCTGAGAGCAATAGGCGCTCAGTCCAGACCCGATTTTTGGTACTTCGGGACCCATTCAATAATTTTCACCTCCTTTTTTCGCATGGAAGAAGAAAGAGGCTGAAAAATAAATCCTGGATTTAGCGGTTATTGCTTTCAGCGCCATCTAGCGATGCTATTTTTAACTAAAACTGATAATTGCGGCATAAAAGCTCCTAACATCTTACATAACACTCCTGCAAGAATTTTTTTAATATCTGTCACCGTTTGCAAGTTATTGAATTATAAAACCCAACAGTCATTTTTGAGACATCCGGTACATACTATTCTGGAAAAGCTATTTTATCTTCAAATCACATATTTTATTATTTAATCAAATTTCTGTTTTTGTTGCAGGGATATTCTCGTTCGCATACGTATGACACTGGAGTTTTTTTAAAAGGTGAGTGTGTTTTGGTGAAATGGTGTGGACAGTTTTAGGACTGAAAGGCTTTGAAAAATAATTCTGCATTGGACTCTGATTTTCTTAAAATATTCTAAAATAATCCCTTTACTCTAAAAGCGTAGCAATTTAATTGATAAAATGGTATGTTATTAACATTAAATAATAAGTCCTGCTTGGAAATAGATTATAAAATTTTTTTTAAATATTAATATCATTTTATGCTGAATAGCTAAAAGAAAATATTAAGGATGCAAAGGACCTTTAAACATTCAAAAAATTGTTTTTCGGTTTTTGTTTTATTCTGGGTGTTTTAAAATTTCTCAAAAACATGCAAGAAACCTCATTCAAAAATCTGCATTATTTCTTGAGTTATAATCATTTATAGACGGTGAGTATAATTAAGGATTTGTACATATTGAAACTTTAAAAAGCGTTTTCTCAGATTAGTAAATTTGGAGTTTGCGCACACAGCTAGTTTTAAACTATGTAAGCTACAGCTTTAAAAAATTAACCAAATATGCGTTTTTAATAGTCTATATGCTAAAACAAAAAAAAATTCACATATTTTGGTTATTTATTTTTTTACACTTGAAAAATAAAATGAATTTTTTAATTTTTTTTGTGCTAAAATTAAATTTCAAATAAAACTTTTTGTGTATATTTTGGTTTTAATTTAGAAGTAGGTCTATTATGATTCTATTTTGTTCAAAAATTGTTTTCTATATATATGATTTAGAGTTTTATCATACGCGCAGCACTTAATGATTTTAATTCACGTGTTAGAGAGATGAATTTTTAAATTTAAAATTTAAATATTAATTTTGTATGTATAACATTTATCTTTCTGGATAATGTAGGTAAGGACATATACTTTAGTCCGAAAGGGAAAAAATATATCTTAACTGCATATCATTTGTGCTTTGATTCTTTCAAAAAGGTGATGTTTTTGTTTCCTTCGACAAACTCAAAACTCATGTGCCCCCTTGAATAAATTACCTTAGGACTAAGGTTAAGACTAAGGTTAAAGTTAAGGTTACTAGTGGTTACTGTCAGATGGAACACCACTTTTCAACACTTAAGATCTATTGTGAGACTTCGACCTGTTTCTATAAACTAGTACAACCTAATACAAAATGTGGTATTTTTCATTTCTTGAAGTAAAAATTATTTTTCGTAAACAGCTGTTGTTAATCAATGTTTACTTTAAAATTGAAAGCTCTTCAGAGATTTGTTAGCAAGGCTGCGGAGTCGATGAGAAAAATGGACGACTGCGACTGCGGGAATTTTAACAAATCCTAGTCCGACTCCGACTCCGGGAATTTTAACAGATTCGACTCCGACTCCGATTCTTTCGCTTAAAAATGAGCCCGACTCCGACTCCAACTCCACGACTCCGACTCAGCAGCCCTGCTTGTTAGGCAATTAAATATTTTGTTAAGTGAGGAGCATAGAAGCACGGACGACTTGAGGCAAATAAAGTTATTTATTTAACATTTCCTTAAAAAACGCCTTTATTAATTCTAAAAGGTAATTCGTATAATTGATCGAATATCATAATACTAATCATTAGCCAATACGTTTAGCTTATAATATATAAGTTAGGAAAATCTAAACTTAAATAAAAACAAATTCATCTTAAATAAAATCATAAGACGAAATGCAATATTCCACCCTGATTCAATTACAAACTACAGTACTGGCCAAATTATTATGGTAATAGGAAAATTGCACATAAATCAGCCTAGAAGTTAGTTTATTGTATTACATTTAATTTTAGTTTTAGTTTACTTTTAGTACATTCACTTTTAGTACTTCGTATGTCCACCTTTAGCAGCTATGATTGCCTTTATTCGTCTTGGCATTCCTTGAATGTACTTCTGAATCAACTATGATGCCATACACGAATTAATCGCTCAGCCAAGATGTATAAAGGTAGTCATAGCTGCGAAAGGTGTGCATACGAAGTACTAAAAGCCATGAGTGAACATCTATAAATGTTTTAATTGTAAGTGATGCATATGTATCACCCAATATTAAACGTAATACAATAAACTAACTTTTACGCAGATTTATGCACTGTAAAAAAAACGATATTTTCATAGTACAAAGTACTATTCATCTCGCGCACAAACTCGATCACAGTGAATGTGCTATATGTTTCTTTGGTTTCCTGACTATATTAACATGGAAATTACAGTAGTTGCGTAAAATTAACAGCACAATGTGCTGGCAATTTGGACGCCAGCAGTTTGTGCTGTAAAAAAATGCGTCCAAATTGCCAGCATATTGTGCTGTTAATTTTACGCAACTACTGTATTTTGCATGTTAATATAGTCAGGAAACCAAAGAAAGATACAGCACATTCACTGTGATCAAGTTTGTTCTGGCAAATCTACAGTGGTTTTTTTACAGTGTGTGTACGTTTTCTTGCTACCATAATAATTTGGCCAGTACCGTACAAAATATGAAACGTTTTCTGTTTACTTAAAAGGTGACAGATAATAATACTACACATGTTACAAGTTTAAAACATACATTTTATTTAAATTTCCTAGTACTTTTGGCCTGCAAAACCAGCAGCCATCGTCAGGGAATATTTTCATTAATAACTAATAATAATAATATATCATTATTAGTTAGTAATATTTCATTATAATCCGTAACCTTTTAAATAAACAATAAACGTTTTAAAGTTCATATTGTGCAGTTTTGAAATTAAGCTGATTTTATTTTTTAAAAATTCAAAAATCAAACAATAAATAAATTCAATAAATTGAGCGGGTTTACATGGATAAAGGCTTTAATATTTATCATCACCCGGTGATATTTTTAGCTACATACTTTTTATAAATATTTATATGTTATAATTTTTGGTATTGAATTGACGTAACACTGGTATTACAGTTCATGTATTTTTTAATATTTGAAATACATATTTCGACTTCAAATTTTGAGGGCGAAAACATGAAAGGTTTGTCATTGATAGTTTTTGATTATAGTAGATAACCCTTTCTTTCATTCCTCTTTGTTATTAATTTTTATTCACCTACTTTAAGTAAAAACAAAATTTTCCATGAATGAAAAGTTTTTTCTTGTACCAGTTAGAACGGAACTTGCAACTCAGCTTTATTTCTCCCTTCTCTTATAAAAAAAACCTTATAAAAATAATTTTGAAAGAAACTTTTTTGAATTGTGTCTTTTAAGTTCATTCTTCAGCATGATGAATTTTTAAATAATGGTTTTAATAAATTGATCTTTTTCGTAATGAAAAAAAAAATACTTCAAAATTAGCCTTCAAATTGACCTTTTTTTTTTTTAAATTTACATTTTATTTTATTTTTTAAATATGTCTTATTCTGAAATAAATTTTCATTCATTTAGCTTCCAAAATGTAAATTTTGTAACTAATAAGTGAAATGAAAATATTATTCTCCATTTGCAATATAAATTTCCCGCTGGTAACGTTGGTATTTTTTTTTATAACGCTTCATGTACTTTTTAATACAGTAAACTCTCTGTAAGGCGGACTCTGTGTAAGACGGAAATATGTCTAACTCGCAAATATTTTCAAGTCCCTGAGAATCCATAGGCATAGAGTAAAATTTGTCTAAGGCGGAATACTGTCTACTGCGGAAAATTTTCTTGGTCTCGATTGATTCCGCCTTAGACAGAGTTTACTGTATTTAACGTTCATATTTCAGCTTGAAATTTTGAGGGCGAAAACATGGAAAGTTTGTACCCGATAGTTTTTGATTATAGTAGATAACTCTTTCTTCTGTTCCTCTTTTTTTATTAAAAACAAAATTTTCTATGAATGAAAAGTTTTTTCTTGTACCAGTTAGAACAGAACTTGCACCTCGGCTTCATTTTCCCCGTCTCTTAAATAGAATTTTATAAAATCATTTTGAAAGAAACTTGTTTGAAAATACACAGAATTGTGCTTTTTGTGTTCATTTTTCTGCATGAAGAGTTTTTAAATAAGGGTTTTAATAAATTGTTCTTTTGCGTAATGAACAAAACAAAATTTAAAAATTTGACAGAACTAACCATTTTTTTAATTTACATATTTTTTTGCAAATTTTTATGTCTTATTCTGAAATCAGTTATATTTTTCTTTCGTATAGATTTCGAAAATGTTAATTTTGAAACTAATAAGTAAAATGAAAATATTATTCTCCATTTGTAATATCAATTAAAAAATGTTTCTTTAGGGTTTTTTTTAAATAAATATCCTGTAGCTACCATTAAAAATTCTTATTTTAATAAACAGCGAAATTTAAAAGTTTTCTTTATTATTCATCAGAGAACAGCTTTTTAAAATTTTCAATCAATGTAAAAAAAGTTATGTAAATAATAGTAAATATACCGGATTTGAAAAATATAAAGCTTTTATCTCCAGTAAAAGTAATTGCATAATAATTGGCAGCGTTAGGGAGTTTTCTAAACATATTTGTCAATTTGAAATCAGCTTTGCTTTTCTCTAATATATCTGCCAAAATGTAACTAATGCATAAGAAACATGAATAATATTATATATTATCTCTCATAAATTCATAAATATTCCTTTAAAGAAATTAAAAATAATTCTCGAAGTAAACCTCGTAAATTATAAATTTGTTTCATAAATTTTCTTTTAATGAAATTTTAATCTGTGTAAATATATTACACAAGTAATGCGATAAAACGAAAGAACAGTAGAGAAAAAAATAGTTTTTTCTATTAAATAATTACTATTCACTTTACCATTCCTAAAAATATATTTTTCATTTCAACATCAATTTTTCCTCTAACTTTTATGCCAAAATGTAAATCCTGCAATCAGCACAAAAGAAAAAAGAAAAATTTTCTTTTTTTCTGTATTTTTATAAATATTGATTTAAAAAGTATTAAAATTATTCTGGTAATTTCTGCCTAAAATTCCGATTAATTTTACGTAAAGTCCGCCGACATCACGAAAGAAGCTGTTAAATGATGACAATAATAGAGCCTTTGTTAGGAGATAAGAACACCTGCCAGATTGAAGAGACTAAAAAGAAGAAAAGAGCTTGTTAAAAAGGCCCTCGAGAAGATACATGATTTTTCAGTTTTGCATGGAATGTTATTGATTTTATTTAAATATGCTCCATGATAACTCTAATTAATTTTTATCTCTTGAAACTAAAAAGATAAACATACGTGCTAAAAGCTGATTTGAGTATCTGATTTGTAAATTTAATATTCAAACGCAGGCGTAGACCAAACACTTAATATAATTATAAACTGCTCTGTAATTTCCTCAGGATATTTTTTTGAATTTATAAGAACATGTTTTAATAAAAAAAGAAAACTATTACTGTTTATAATATTTTTACAGTGTCTTCATTTTATATAATTATTTATATCTTTAGTATAAACTGACATATTTTACATTTGATTATGCATTAATTTTTTATGAAAAGTTCATTTATTTTTTATTGTATTTTATTGTATTGTTTTGCTTGCAATACCGAATTATATAATTTGAAAAATTACTTACTCCATTTTTTTTCGTATTCAAATTGTACCACTAAATTATACAGTGTGGTCATAAAGTATTTCCCCCATTACAAAAAATATATATGTACATTAGTGGTTCACCTTCGCCATGGATATCAACATAGTCCTAAGACGCTACTGGCGTGCGTCATGTGAACTGCAAATACCTCGCAGGGTTACCAGTTTGGCCTCCATTCTTATTCCGAAATTCCGAACTCGCATCGGAAATTTCTAAACAAAATTTTTTACTTTAAGGGGTCTCAGGACTCTTAAAGCTTTAAAATTTTCGAAATTTTAATTTTTTTAGATGTTAAACTCCTGTCTTTTCTGAATATTTTGATATAATTGTTTCGTTGAAATTCCTATTGGAACTGAAGTTATGGCTTTTACATTTATACACGTTCAATAGCTGAAGGACCGTTTCGGAAACTTTGAAGCCATTTTTCTCCAAATGACGTTTTTGGGCATAACGCGCACGATATCTCAAAAACTTATGAATATTTTTTCATGAAATTTTCAAAATATATGTTTCATGTTAGTCTGTATAAAATAAACCTAAAATTTCCTTTTTATTGTTCAAAACAATATTTTTTAGGTGATTATACTGTTGAAATTTTCTTAATTTTGCATTAGCTAAATACAATTTTGTATTAAAAATATAAAAAAGCTTTAAATATAAATTTATTTAGGTTCAGGGTAATTAGTATAATATGAAGTATAAGTAGGCCTCAAAATTTTCCTTCTAGTTGCAAAACTTATTTTGTAATCGTGCGCGTAAGCTGTTATGCCGATTTTTTGCTCGTCAAATGTCTAACAGTTTGGAACCCCCTGTAAATGCTAATTCTGCATCTTATAATTTCTTAAATACATGAAATGAAAGAACATACTTATATATTTTATTCCAATTAGAATTGTGTCATAAAATTAAATGCCTTTTAAGATATTAAATGTTGAAAATGGTCTATTTTTTTCACTTTTTCCAATTTTAAGAGTCCTGAGACCCCTTAAGTAATCAGGAAATTTCTGTCATTCAATAAATCAGAAAAAACTGTTCGTATTTTCTGGTATGAATTCAAAATTTCTGAATAAAAATGGAGGCCAAATTGGCAACCTTGATACCTCGGACAACAGTTACGAAAATTCTTCATAAACATCTTACCTTGAATGCTTATAAAGGGAAAATCATGCAAGCTATGCAGCCGAATGATTCTTATAAACGTGCTGAACATGCAATTGATATTCCTGACAGTACTTGTATTAAAAACTTCATTAATGTTTTTACAATATATTGAAACAAGCATATCCCTAACTACGAGTATATTCATTTTTTTTGCAATAAATTATTGTAATCAGAGAAAGACTTTGTGACCACCCTGTATTTAAAACGAAATCAAAGCTGAGTTTTAAAATGTGATTTCGGGAGTTCCTAAAAGCCTAATTTATAAATATAAAATTATGTTTCGAAATTTTAGCTAAACAAATTATTCACTGAATGTTACTACTTTTCGTAAACTATCATTCATTCATACATAGAATTTTCTCCAGTTTAGATAAATCTTCAATCATCCATTAATATAAATGCATAGAGTAGAAATATGTAGCAAACATTAACCATGCATTAACAATGCTTGTTGGCAGAACATATCTGGATGCTTTAAGTACCTACTAAATTTTTTATGGAAAATGATAAACATAGAGTAAATGTCCTTTAACTATCCTAACAACTTTTGCTCTTTGATGCATGTCTATCCAAATAGTGAGCTCTTTAATTTATTATGAGCGACATAAAGTTACTTTTCCGGTGAAAGAAAGTAAATGAAACTCTGGTCAGAAATAAGCTATAGCATTAAACAGGTTTACAACAACTAATGTAAAACTATTTCGATATAAATATTTATTCATCGACTGCACAAATAGAATTTTTCTACAATTGTAAAATTCCAATACTCATAATTTGCATCCTAAAAAAAAAAAAAAAAAAAAAAAAAAAAAAAAAAAAAAAAAAAAAAAAGATATTTTTATGAAACAGACAAAAAAAATTATCCTTTTGCAAAAAAAGATTTTTAAATATTTGATGTGTAACACTGGTCAACAAATTTTCACTTTTTTCTGTATCTGGCATGTAAATGGGTGCAATTAACTAATTTTAGGGTGCTAAATTCAGTGGAATAGTCAGATTATCTCAATCGCATCACAGTTATTTGATACAGGGCAGTTACGTAAAGACAAAAGGGAAATATATGACAAAAATCAACCGTTTGGAAAACAAACAAAACGCAATATTCATCAGCAAAAATGTTTTCTTGATTACTTAAGGGTGTATTCCAATCCAAACTGCTTATTTTCTGATTCATTTTTTAATTCATTTTTGCTCTCAAGCGCATCAAACTGGGAAATTTTCTTATTTAAAAACTACATAATGTGCCGTGCTTCTCGATTTTTTTGATAAATGCAGAAAATATTGCAAAAAAATGCTGTCAAAGTGGGCGTTTTGCACCGAATTTTCCTAAGCGGGAGATCTGGGAATGAAAAAAAATAGTCATACTAAGAAAATAATTTTTAAAACTCAAATTCTAATTAATTGAGCGAAAAATGAAATCACACGGCCTCTTATACATCTCTTCAAAAATCACCTGAGCAAGTTTCATGTTTTTACTTTTAAAAATGAATCTGAAAATGTCTCAGAAAATTTTGAGCTGTTGAGGGTGAAAAAATATTTTTTCAAATACACCCTTAACACAAACTGTGAACTAATAGGGGCACAAAACTGTCGCATAAAAGCCCATAATGTTAATACAGTTAAACCTCCCTGTGCGACCACCTCCCTGACCAACCATTTTTTCATGGAACGAATTTTATTCCCATAGGCTCAATACTAATTTTACTTCCATTCAGAGACTATCCCAGTTTAACTCCCTCCATGAGTGACCAATTTCTTTGAAGGAAATTCCGTTTTTTCCTAGTTGCTTGAAGAAGGTTTTATTAGAAAAATAATTCAAGAGAGCGCATTATTGATCAAACTTCTAAACTAAGTTTAGATTATTATTATTATTTTTTTTATCCCGGTAACTTTTAAGTGTTTAAACCCCTTTGTGCCTTTTTAGGCAATGAATTTAACTATGACAAAGTAAGTATGACGGTTAATAAACTCCCCTGTCCAATTCTGTCTGGAAACTCTAAAAAAATAGATAAATTATTTTTAAACTGTGTAATTAACTTTTGTTTTGATACTTAAATTTTTATATTTTTTCCTAATAGGAAAAATAAATTTTAGTAACATCAGTTGTTACCATTTTTCAACAATTAAAATCTGGATTTAAACATGACCTCCATTAAGAGACCACCTCTCGAAGCGACCAATTTTTATTGGAACGGAACGTGGTCTCTTTAGGGAGGTTTTACTGCATTAACAATGCTATTTTTCAAAATAGGATGTTGTATTTCTTGATGACAGTGCTGAATTCTTTGGTAGTTACTTTTACAGCAGAATGCAAGCAAATAAAAGTTTTAAACTATATAATCATTAATTTTTTTATTATTTGACCACAAAATGTAAATTATAATTTACTTTACACCACGTATTTTATGATGTATGTAAAAAATAAATTTTTAAATTTTGTAAAACCCTTACGTGAGAAAATTTCTGATAGTAGATTCCGATTCTACATGCAAAAATACTTGAAAAAATGCTTATTACGAATCAGATGCAAAATGCCTGTTGACTATTGCAATTAAACAATTCGAAAAATTGATATTTTTAGTAAATGCAATGCTGATAAATAGTCCAATTTTTGATCGCCATTTTTTTAAAACAAATATCGTCTTTTTAGATTTTTCTTGTACTTTTTTTAGAAAGTGACTCCAATGATTACTTTTCTGACAAATGTTGTAGAAATTTACCACAAAAATCTTTCTTGGTAAGTACTGGTATTCAAAAAGTGAACTATTTGTGAACCATGTACATTCTAAATTTCAGAATAAAGAAATATTTTAAAGAAAGAATTTGTTTCAGTGTTGAAGAAGTAATATTTTTTTTATTGAATTACAGTTTAATCTAAGCATTTTAAATGTTTTCATACGTCTAATAGGGGAAACCGGGGCTAGTTGGCGCAGTTTTTAGTTATTAATTTTAATTAATTTTTTGTTTAAGTTTTTCAACAAATTTTAACTGCACTTTTAAAGAACAGGCATTTGGATATAAATACCCCGGAGTTTTGAGTTTGTAGCTTTTGTGGTTTATGTTTAGCGGAAGCCTAAAGTAAAAGGAAAATTGAGCGCCAACCCACCTCGTCACGGGGCAAGTTGCCTATACCTATGAGGTAAGTTGGCACATGCTTTATAAAAATTTTAATAAAACTCAAATAAGACACGCAGTTAACAGAAATCAATTTCATTATTACCAATAAGTTTAAACAAAGGCGTTATCGCCGTGCAATATAAATTCGAAATTATATAGATATAAAAATAATGAATAAAACATTAACATTGAGTAACTTCTATCCTACTCGATATCATTATAGTTACAGTTGTCACAAATAAAAATTCGACTGTCTCCATTTGGGTAAGCCTCATGTGCCCAAAATCTTGCATTGCAACCACTTTTCTCGGTGTTTGCTGTTTTTCAAGCTGCCAGCACACAACAGACACCGATCCAACTTGCCCCGTGTTTAATGCGCCTACTAGCCCCAGAATAAATTTCTTCACAAAAGGGACAGGTAACCTTCTAAACATAAATAATCCAAGTAAATCACAAATGGGATAGGTACAGTTAATCATACACTAAGAAAAACTGCACAAGTTAAATCGGAATTATAAAGATAAGTATTAGAAATTAGAAAAAGAATGAAGCAACAAAAAATTACTTTTGAGTACAAAAGACAGAAAAATCGTAATAAATGTCCACTGCACGTAGGTAACGCTGCAAAACTACAATGAGGATTGTAAAAAGCAAGAAGAAAGGTACTCTGTGACTGGCAATCTATCCACAAATAGGCGATTTATGAGGACTGCGCCTACTTACCCCTGTAGCCAACTAGCCTCGGTCTCTCCTACCCATTAAATATCCTGAAATTTTAATGTTATGCAGACAATGGGGGCAGGGAATTATTTAACCTGTTTTTATCCTATTTGTTTTAATTTTAATCCTATAACTACCTAAAATTTTGTTTAAGTTTTATAAAAATATTCCACACCAGAATTTTCTTTTTAACTATTTAATTTATTTATTTAACTTAACGTATTTCATTTACATTTATTTACTCCTTAGTCATTAAAGCAATTTCTTTTATGTGGACCAACCGCGCTTAAACCTTTTTCTCTCGTGGCTCCCCACGCCTCACAACCACCTTTAACCCTCTAATGACCATGGTAACATATATATATGCTACCTCCAGTGTTTCAAATATACGGGATTTTTAAATTCGGATATTCCAAATTCATGCCAGAAATTTAAAACAACAATATTTGCTTTATTTAAAAACAAACATTACGCATTTAAATAAAGCGAAATGTATTATTGAAGTTGTCTTGTACAAACTCAAATTCTCTGAATTACGGAAATTTTAGAACGTATTCTACCACTGGAATTAGAGGGTTAAATTGGATGTTTTTTGCCCCCCGACTAGGTAATCCAGAACACCATCTACATTGCCCCATTGTTCCATCGACAGATTTACATATTTAGTGTATTTTAAATATATTTCTGGTTATAATAAATATTTTGAATGTGTCTGTAGGGTCCATTGGCGGAGGGTGAAGCGAGAAATTAATGAAAATTTATCCCTTCTGAATTCTGAAATTTTATGGGTGTTTGTTGCCCCCCCAACTAGGTAATCCAGACACCATCTACATTATTTCATTGACCGATTTATACATTTAGTGTATTTTTATTATATGTCTGGTTTTAATAAATAGTTTGAATTTATATGTCGGCTCCATTGGACGGTGTGGTAGGCAGAGGTTTACGCGAGAAATTACTAAAATTTTATCAAATAAAATAGCAAATGAAAAGGTATAAAAATATTCCATTACGAAATATATATATATACCTTTACATATATAAATAAATGTTGAATTCACGCTGAAACTATCATTAATATATCTTTTTAATATTTGTTTATTTTGAACTTCTGCAAAATGAGATGCTGATATTTAAAATACGAAATTAAATCCATTATTTTAAAAGTCACTAAAACATTATTTTCTACACTAATAGTAAATTTATACACAATTAATTATTTCTATTCACTGATACATATATATACATATATACATATAGGAATTTTTAGAAAATTACAATAGATACATCGACAGCTATGCAAAACAATAGTTCATAATATTTTCTCTGTAAATATGATAAAAATTTCTATTTAAATTGAGCTGCAACTCACGAATTTATCAAACATTCGATAAAAGCTCCAAAAGCTTCAATAATAGCGCCTTTTGTTAAGAGAAGTGCACACCTGCCAGATTCAAGAGCCTCCTCAGATCAATTTGAATGGTTGTTGAAGGCCACTTAAGGAGAAACATGCAGTTTTTTAGTGCAGAAATAACATTTATCGATTAGCTATAGTAAATGAACGTTCTAGTATATTTGCAAATTCTTCACGAGAATAATTTCATCATATAGAATCCCATAAATGAATAGTTTTCTCAAAGAATATTAAGTTGTTAAATCTAGTTTAAAAATAATTCATTTGGCTGAAATAAAAGAAATTGCGCAGATTTGAAATACTTCAGCGCAAATAACTTGAAATAATTTATTCTGTGTAAAGAAGAATGGATTTTGAAAGAAGAAATGCTAATTGAAACCGACTGGCAAGCATAGGATTAATATTGCCAGGTAATGCACTTGTAATTTTTCCAAGATGGGAACGCTTGATTTTTGATAATATCAAATCGCAAGTCCTGTGCCGCAGGCTGCTAGGAGCTTGACCATGTTATGTAAAATGCACATTAAATTCAATGTTTGCATTGATAAGAAGTAAAGGTATCTTTTTTCATGTCAAATGACTGACTTTTATTCGTGAATTAGATTTTTAGAGACTTATCTTGACCCCGATTTGCCTACGGCGGATATTCAAAAGCAAGGACCATTTTCGTATGATATGATTTTTCAAATAAGGTTATGTCTTTCGCTGAGTAATATAATGACGATAAACAAAGCCGAGCCTACGTTTTATTTAAAAATTAAATTTAAAAATACATACGTGAAAGTACAATTATTCCCTCCAAATGTGTCAGGTGCCTTCCGGCACTAATGCATCCCTAATTATTGCTCCAAAGTTAAAATAATTGACATTGTAGTTCGTATGATTAAAATAAAATTGAATATTGCACCAATAGTGGATTTTCATTCAAAATATTACTTTTACTTTGTATATTTCACAATATAACAATTGCGGCATTTCTAACATTCTAAATAACACTGGATTTTTGTTAAATAAGTTATAAAATGTGAAATTATATTGTGATTACATAAGGCAAATTTAACTGTTTAAATTTACTGGTAGGAATAACCAAGGATTCTGAGCACTCTGTATGTCACGTATACGTGACGCTTGTCGTGAAAGGTTTAAGAACTATAAGTAGAGCAAAGGGAATTTTCCAAATTTTCAATAGATAAACAAAAAGCTATACAAACAATAGTTCATAATATTTTCTCTAGAAATATTAAAGATTTTTTATGCAAAATTGAACTGCATATTTTGAATTTATCAATCATGCATTATAAGCTCTAAAAGCTTCAATAACGGTATCTTTCTTTAGTATAGAGAACACCTGCCAAATTCGAGATCCCCCTCAGATAAAAATTTGGCTGAGAAAGAATGGTTGTTGAAAGAACTCTTCAAGTAGAAACACGCAATTTTTTAGTGCCAAAATAGATCTTTTCAATTAGCTATACTAAATGTTCTAGTGTTGTCCGCAGTCACTCTATGACAAATGATATGATAATAATTCGATAATATAGAATCCCATGATATAAGTACCAAAATATATCAAGTACTTAAATCAATTTATCAAAATAAAATTATTGTCTGAAATGAAGGAATTTACAACGATACGATCGGTCAATACACTTTAGAGTGAATAATTTCAAATAGTTCTGACTTTGTACAGAAAAATGTATTTTAAAGGGAGAAATACTCCAGACCAGTAAAAAAAAAAAAAAAAAAAAATGGCCTAATAATGCTCCTAAATGCCAAACAATGAAATTGCAATGCCTATATTTAAAGTATATTGGACGTTTAAAGAAAACTGTGTTTTCTTTTCAAATATTCCTTTCAATTGAAATATTTCACAATGTCAGACTTTTAAAAGCTATCAATTTGAATAACCGGGGATTTTTATTAAATAAGTTAAAAATTGTAAAGCTATAAAATTTTAAGAGTTATAACTATACAGATATACGTAGGCGCTAAAATGATTGCTGATATCTCTTTTTGATAATATAAAATTATACAAATGATGGCATTCACTAACTAAATGGTGATTAAAACAGTTTAAAAGATGTTAAAAAATGTACCTAGCCTTCTCCAGCATTCAGGATTTAAACTGATGTACCAGTAAACACCAGTTTAAATCTTGATTTCTGAACAAGGGCAGGTACAAAAGCCGAAATTACTTGATTTTTTAATACCTTTCAAATTCTTCTAATCATCCTTTAGGTAATGAATGACATCATTTGTGCAATTTTATAATGTATTATTAAGATGAATTTTAGCATTTTGAACTAATTTATTTTATCCCTTTTTGATATTTCATTATTATGAATATCTATTGAATGAGATGCTGATATTTACAATTTGAAATTAAATCCATTATTTTTAGAGTCATTAAAACATTAATTTCAGTATTATCATCATATTTCTGTGATTAGGAAAATATTTACATTCATTAATATATAAAGAAGATTTCTCAAAAATTGCAATAGATGCATCGAAAACTATACAAAACATTGATTCATAATATTTTATCTAGAAATATAATTTCTATTTAAATTCAGATGCATCTTGTGAATTTAACAGCCGTTCAATGGAAGTTCTAAAAGATTCAATAATTTTCTCTTTATTAGAATAGAAGAGCACACCTGCCAGACTCAAGAGCCTACTCAGATAATTTTGAATGATTGTTGAAGGCCACTAAAGGAGAAACATGCAATTTTTTAGAGCCAAAATAACTTTTATCGATTAGCCCATGTAAATATTCTCATGTAGTTTATCTCTTTTTTGATATTTTATTATTATGAATATCTAATCTACGGACTGAGATGCTGATAATTTACAATATGAAATTAAATCCATTAATTTCATGCATCGGAAACTGCACAAAACAGTAGTTTATAATATTTTATTTAGATATATAATGTAATTTCTTTTTAAACTGAGATGCATCTTATGAATTTTTCAGACGTTCAATGGACGTTTTAAAAGATTCGATAATTCTCTCTTTGTTTGAAGAAGAGCACACTTGCCAGATTCAAGAGCTGGTTGTGACAGCGATAGCTCTGATAATTTTGAATGGTTGTTGAAGGCCACAAAAGGAGAACCGTGCAATTTTTTAGAGCAAAATAACTTTTATCGATTAGCCCATGTAAATGTTCTCATATAGTTTATCTCTTTTTTGATATTTCATTATTATGAATATCTAATCTGCGGAATGAGATGCTGATAATTTACAATATGAAATTAAATCCATTAATTTCATACATCGGAAACTGTACAAAATAGTAATTTATAGTATTTTATTTAGATATATAATGCAATTTCTATTTAAATTGAGATGCATCTTATGAATTTATCAAGCGGTCAATGGAAGTTTTAAATGCTCAGTAATTCTCTCTTTGTTAGGAGAAGAGCACGCCTGTTTGATTTAAGAGCCTACTCAGATAATTTTGAATTGTTGTTGAAGGCCACAAAAGGAGAAACATGCAATTTTTTAGAGCCAAAATAACATTCATCGCTTAGACCATGTAAATGTTTTCATATAGTTTATTTTATTTATTTTTGATATTTCATTATTATGAATGTCTAATCTACGGAATGAGATGCTGACATTTACAATATGAAATTAAATCCCTTAATTTCATACCTCGGGAACTGTACAAAACAGTAGTTTATAATATTTTATTTAGATATAGAATGTAGTTTCTATTTAAATTGAGATGCATCTTATGAATTTATCAGCCGTTCAATGGAATTTTTAAAAGATTCAATAATTCTCTCTTTGTTAGGAGACGAGCACACTTGCCAGATTCAAGAGATAGTTTTGATAGCAATAGCTAAGATAATTTTGAATGGATGTTGAAGGCCACAAAAGGAGAAACGTGCAATTTTTTAGAGCCAAAATAACTTTTATCGCTTAGTCCATGTAAATGTTATCATATAGTTTATTTTGTCTCTTTTTTGATATTTCATTATTATGAACATCTAATCTGCGGAATAAGATGTTGATATTTACAATTTGTAATTAAATCCATTGATTTCATACATCGGAAACTGTACAGAACAGTAGTTTATAACATTTTATTTTTAAAAGATTCAACAATTGTCTCTTTGTTAGGAGAATAACACACTTGCCAGATTCAAGAGATAGTTTTGATAGCGATAGCTCAGAAAATTTTGAATGGTTGTTGAAGGTCACAAGAGGAGAAACGTGTAATTTTTTAGAGCCAAAATAACTTTTATCGCTTAGCCCATGTAAATGTTCTCATATACATGTGGTAACAAAACAGTAGTTTATAATATTTTAATTATATATACAATGTAATTTCTATTTAAATTGAGATGCATCTTATG
Organism: Maratus speciosus; assembly: GCA_963932465.1. NCBI lineage: Eukaryota > Metazoa > Arthropoda > Arachnida > Araneae > Salticidae > Maratus > Maratus speciosus. The sequence continues at coordinate 212,266,965 of OZ010791.1, read as the reverse complement.
AATTTATCACGCGTTCAATGGAAGTTTTAAATGTTCAGTAATTCTCTCTTTGTTTGGAGAAGAGCACGCCTGCCTGATTCAAGAGCCTACTCAGATAATTTTGAATGGTTGTTGAAGGCCACTAAAGGAGAAACAAGAAATTTTTTACAGCCAAAATAATTTTTATCGATTAACCCAAGTGAATATTCTCGTACAGTTTATTTGATCTCTTTTTGATATTTCATGATTATGAATGTCTAATCTACGGAAGGAGACGCTGATATTTACAATATGAAACTAAATCCATTAAGTTAATACATCGTAAATCGTACAAAACAGTAGTTAATAATATTTTATTTATTTCAATTTATAATATTTCAATTTGTAATATATAATTTATAATATATAATTATAATAATTAATATAATTAATATAATATAATAATGTATAAATAATAATATATATATTAATATAACATAATAATTAATGTAATTATAATAATTTATAATATATAATATATAATTTCAGTTTATAATATATAATTATAATAATTAATGTAATGATAATAATTTATAATATATAACATATAAGTTATAATTTCAATTTATAATATTTTATTTATTTAATATTTTTTATAATATTTTATTTATTTCTCTCTTTTTTTTTCTTATTTATGAGGCGTTCAATGGAAGTTTTAAATGTTCAGTAATTCTCTCTTTGTTAGGAGAAGAGCACGCCTGCCAGATTAAAGAGCCTACTCAGATAATTTTGAATGGTTTATGAAGGCCTTTAAAGGAGAAACATGCAATTTTTAGAGCCAAAATAACTTGTATTGCTTAGATCAAGTAAATGTTCTCGTATAGTTTGCAAATTCTCTACCACAATTTAATCATGTAGAAAAATATAATATCAAGAATATAAAAAAATATCAAGTTGTAAAATCTAGTTGTAAAAAAAAAAAAAAAAAAAAAAAAAAAAAAACTTGTGGTTCTGAAATGAAAGAAATTATAAAGAAATTATCAGTTGAAGTACTTCAGAGTGTATAATTTGAAATATTTTTTCTTTTGTAAAGAAAAGGTGACTTTGAAAGAAGAAATTTTTCTTAAAATCGGTGTGAAAGCAGAGTTAGATTAATATGCTTCGAAATCACTGATGTTGTAGCACGCATATCTAAAATACAATTGAATATTGAAAAAGTAGTGGATATTTAGTTCAATATGAGACTTGTAAAGTTTCTGACATTCTAGTCAGCGCTGGATTTTTATTAAATAATTTAGAAAATGTAGTGTTATAAACGGCCTTTTTTTAAAGAACTATAAATAGACATATGTAGGAATATATTCATAGATGCTGATTGCTGATATTTCTTTATAATGAACATCTACAATATTTGCTCTTTTGTAGAACGACATGCTCATATTGGTACGAATATGAAAGTGAATCCATTGTTTGAAAACTCGTTAAAGCATTAATTTCTGAATTTAGATCCTATTTCTTTAATTAAGAAAACATTTCTATTCACCAACACAAGAAGGAAATTTTGAAAATTTTCAATATATGTACCGATACCTGTACAGAAGAGTTTTCTACAAAACTGTAAAAACAATTTATACTGTTTTCTCTCGCAATATAATAAAATCTTTATTTGAATCGAATTGCATCTTGTGAATTTATTATTTTCAATGAAAGTTCTAAAAGGTTCAATTATGGTGCCTTTGTTATCAGAAGAGTACGGCTGCATAATTCCAGAGCCTCCTCAGATCAGTTTGAATGTCTGTTGAATGCCATTTAAGGAGAAATATAGAAATTTTTAGAGCCAAAATTACTTTTCTTGCTTAGTTATCGTAAATGTTCTGTTACAGGTGACAAATTTTCTACCAGAATAAGTTAATCTTATAGAATCTCGTAAGATAATTTTGGAGGAATATCAAGTTGTGAAATATATATGTTTAACAAGCCTGAAATTGTACTTCAAACGTGGCAAATGAGGTGCTTTCGTACTATAATTAGTTTTATAAATATTCAGATCGTGATGCAATAGCCCTCTTATGCAAAAATGCATGAATGCAAAATTTATCACGATTATATATGTTAAATTCAGTAATACGGAAATAATATGACTGCATGTTAAATAGGACGTAATCACCATGGAAACCTAGAATTATTACTTAACACGGGATATCATTGAATTAATTACGTATGATAGGATTTTATAGAATAAAGAAAACTTTTATTAATATCTTTTTAAGTTTTGATTCGATTTTCATAAATTTTGAAATGATTCGACAAAATTCTGCAACTATTATGTATTTTAAATTCCAAACCATTTGGTTGGAACTTTTTTAGTTTTTTACGCTGGGTAGTTTTTACGCTGTTTTATCCGGACAGGCAGACAGACGGACGGAAAAGATGACGACTATAGATGCTATGTATTTATATAATTACGAATGCACCTAAAAAGAGCTCCTCATTCATAAAATAAAGAAATTACACAGATATCATCAGATGAAATACTTAAGAGTAAAAATTTTAAATAATTTTGTCTTTCTATGGAGAAAGAATTTTTCAAGAATGAAATACTATGTAAAGTTTAGCATAAAACTTATTTAAGCTAAATGTTTCTCCAAAATTAACTTCATTATCATTATAATACTAATAATTAAAGTGTAACTGACCTATCGAAAAATACTGGATTTTCATCGCAAATATCCCTTTTATTTTGAATGTGTCTCAGCATCGATCTTGTAAAATTTATATCAACAGTGAACCATTCTACACAATCATAAATTATGTAACGTTACTTCATAAAATTGGTGGCAGAATACTACCTCCAATGTTATGGAGAAATTTAACTTATATAATGGTGTAATTTAAACTGATATAACTGGTTTAATGTTACACATTGGTGTAATGTAATACCCGTTATATCCGTTAAGATACTCCATAAAATAGAGGCAGGAGTAACGTCAGATATTTTTTTTTACAATGTGAAAATAGTCGGTTAACATAGAGCTAAATCTTGTTTACATATTTAAACAAAACGAAGTATTAACAATCAACATGTATTACAAAGCTAAGAATAATTAAAACTTTTACATTATCGGCAAATACCTTGCGTAGATGTTACATTGATTTTTGCTCGATTTTAGGAAAGAACTAAAGATGATTAAAATATTTTTGAAAAGTCCTTAAAAGTCCATGACATCTTTCATATTAAAAAAATAAATAAGTTTTATTTCTGTTTTAAAAAGAATACGACGGGATTTTTAAAAACTGCGTTCTCAGCAAAGTTTCATAATCTTTAGGTGTAAAGAATTTCTGAATTCAATTGTTGTTTTCCAATTTGAATGTAGAATTTTAAATGTAAAATTTACGTTATACTGAAGAACAGGTCAAAATTCAATTCTTCAATATGTCCATCATATGTTTTAAAGTCAGTTCTACCTCTCGTGTTACTTTTGAAAAATAGAAATTTAAAAGAAAGAAAACAGAAAGAAAATCTCAAATATTTCTTGAAAATATTATTTATCGTTTTGTGTTGCCTTTGTTTAGTAATAATCATCCTGTAATAATATCTAATATGTGCCTCATAAAGGGTATAAACATTAAAGCTAAGATTCCTCATAATGTAAATTGCATTGAGAAAGAAAAGAACAGATACGAGCTTGTATTTCTAGCTAAATTATCTCATTTCAGCTAACACAAATGGCATGCATAGATTGTTATACGCTTAAAAAATGCTTATAAACTATATAAAAACGCAGAAATCAATTTAAAAAAATTAATTGTTCATAACCTATTTATTTACATACATTTACGTGTTTTTCTGCAATATATATATATTTTAGAAATGTTTGTATAAGTTATTTTTCTGAAATGATGTAAATGTTACCTATTATATATGACATGCTGTGATCTCAATGTTTATCTATAAACTAAACCAAAAGTATGTAATCATAAAAACAAAAACAGTCGACGTAAGACGCGTTTCAAGGGAGTCGCGTATTAAGCGGTATCGCGTATTAAATGTGATTTGTATAACGTTGCAGGAACTGGGCTTATTTAAACATTTAATCCTATAAATGAACCTTATAGCTTTCATTTAAATGTTTACGGTCGAAAATTATGTCTTTTTGCGTATATTTAGATTAAAATTTAATTGTATTCAGCTTTAATTCATTATTTTGTTTTTTTCATAGGATCGACAGGAAAAATAACTGGAAATAAATGTGGATTCAAAGATAGCTTTGTTGTCGATTAATACGTTACAACCAAAAATAAAACAACACAAATAATTTTCCCGCTTTACTAATTTTTTTTAAGAGAAAGAAAAAAAAAATATTAAATCTTTGAAGAACAATCCAGTTGTTAAAATCGCAATTTGTACTTGTGATACTGAGTATTATTATAATCTATCCTTCTTTTTAATGTAAGAAAAAACTATTCTTATTAATCTTTGTGTGAAAGTATTGGTACCATAGTAAAAAAAAAAAAAGAAAACGTAGAAAACATAAATGAATTATATACAGCAGCCATATTTATTTAATCTTTATGCGTTTAATTTTTTGTTGCCTATAATATGCATTATAAAACATAGTAGTGACATAAAGTACATTTAAAACTTCACTAACTACAGGTATAATCATTTCTAATCAAAATAACTTTTATGATGTATCTGAGTATCCTGAATTCACTTTTCTCTCTCTACTATATTAAATCATACACGAAGCGACAGACAAAGAATGTTAAGACGCAAGATCAAAGAATTGCAGTGTTGCTAATTTAGTTTATTATTATTATTATTCAAATATCTATAACTATTCGCGATTAGTAATGTTAATCCTCATTTATCAGTTATTAAATAAAGTAGATATTACTATCTGCACCTTGATCAATGAATTCACGTCTTGAGCGTGAAGTTTTGCCTCAAAAGACCGAAAATTTATCGCGTATTAAGCGGGGTCGCGTAGTAACCGAACGTATATTAAACGTGAAAACTTTGCAGTAACCTTATGGGCTATGTTCGAGGGGTGCGAAAAAATCCACCTGTTAATCCGGATCGCGTATTAACTGTGAGTTTCTTAACCGAGTTCGATTGTATTATTATTATTATTATTATTATTATTATTATTATTATTATTAAGTTTTCCTTATTTTATTATTTCTGCACCATTTCCGGCTTCATATATGTCTATAAAAACTATTTAAAACTACGAAAAATTTATTATGTTACTTTTATCTGCCAAAGAAATATTTAAAAATTCTTCTGCAGTTACTTTCTCTTAATAAAAGACACTCTTTGAACCTGGAAACAACATTTTGATGGAAAAAGCTGGAAGCGATTCCAATAATAGTATTTGATAAAGAAAAGGCGAAACTTTCGGTTAAAGAGGTTCTTGAAATGAAAAGGATTGTTGAAATATCTTTGGTCAGGAAAAGAGAAAATTACCGTTCCAAGTAAAGATTATCAATAGCACAAAAAAGGGCAGTCTGATATGTTTGTGTACAGGGTAAAGGCAACATGTTTCCAAAGAAATAAAAGTGTTGACTGATAGCCGTTCACAAACATTTCATACCAGTGTTATGTCCTGGAAATACTGTCTATTGAAGCGAATTTTCCTACAGGCCTTCCTCTGGCAACTATTTTTATATTCTATTCACACCACTATTTTTTTAAATACTCTTTGTGGTAGATTTCTCTTGCAATTATTGTACAATTTTTATCATTCTAAAATTGTAATGTATAGTCTCTGAAAAGTCTTTTTTTTTCTTTTTGGGTAGGGATTTCTCAAGGTAGCTTTTCCGCCTGTCCCTTTTATGGAATTAATGGATTTTTTTATTTTTCTTACCTTTTTTCATGTTAAACTTTATTGTAACTTATTATACATTCACTTCAATTTCTTTTTATTCATATTTTTTCATGTGGCTACCATCCACATCTAAACATTTTTCTTTTCTATTGCTCACTAATGCGCGTGCAGTACGAATCACCTTTCGACACTGTAAAAAAGATCTGTAAAGTTATTCAAATTCTTGTAGGAAACTGGGATTCCTAGAACTTTTTATGTAACCGCAACAAGAAAAATTCATGTAAATGACACAATGCAAATGTAAATTCACATTTACACTGTAAATCAAAAATCTGTAAGGGTTCTAAGAATTTTTTGGGAAAATGGGATTCCTAGAACTTTTTATGTAATTGGAACCCAGTTTACAGATAAAATTTTAGTAAGATTACTGTAATTTTATTAGAGTCTTTTATAAAGCTACAGACTTCTGTAGCCTTACAAAAACTAGTTTTGCAGATTTACATCTTTTTTCGTATAGTGTACAGATAAAAATTTAGTAAGCATGCAGTTTTCTGTAACTTTACATCTGTAGAATTACAGATTTTTTTTTCTTTTTTCAGTGTACTGGATGTTAATACCTCGCAACTAGGAAGTCCATAAAGTTGATCACATTGTTCCATTTGTTGCACAAATGTGAGGCATTTTTTTTTTCCATACCGCGGTACGAATCTCTCTGTTCTAAAAAATATATATATTAACTAACGCTGCTGCTGCCGAAATTTAATATATTGTGATCTTTTCACTTCACGGCTTATTCTGCAAAAACTATTGCATGGGAAGACGTGTAAATTGTTAGCTTTATAGAGAAATGGATGATAAATACGCTGAAGCGGACAATTTTTAAATCGGAGAATTAATTAAAGGACTATTTAAAGTTGAAATTGGTCAATATAGTCAGTTCAATAACATCAATTTTATAAACATTAAACTATGCATAGCAAATTAACCATCTAATGTAGGAATATACTTGATAAGATTGTGGTGTGCAGCGTTCAATTATTTTTTTATTTGTCTAATTTGTTAAGGGTTTTTTCCCAGAGGTTTTATTCAAAATATTATTATCTGAATGGAGATTTGATTCATAGTTTGAAATAGCTGTTAACTACTGTAGCCAGATTTTAAAAATCACAAATAATAATATTTCTAAACACTTTTCAATTGAGAAATATATTCACACGCGAATATAAAAAAAAGAAAGAAAACTTTGCAACAATTAAATTATTACGTGCGAAAAGCATTTAATGGTAAATATGAAGTCATATTGAAAACGATATATTTAAAACACCATATCGCTCTCCGCATGGAAGGTGAAACAACTCTGAAAAATTCACATTGCGTATTATTGCACTAATCGGTTTGACTTTGGTACGTCTTGCTACAGGAAAAGTGTCATAAGAGTAGTTAATCAGAAAAGTTCTAGATTAGTCTGTATGTCACTTTGCCACTACAGGGGAAGAACAGGGGGTGTCAATTTACCTCATTCAAAGTGAAATTAATGGCGACCCGATTACAGAAAATCGCCATTGATCGTGATAATATCATTAAATCATCCATAACCGGGTAATAATTTTAAAACAGACCAAAGTAGTATGTTTTTAGAGCTGTGGAGTCTGTAAGGGGGTGTGCGAGCGTAGGTCGTAGGAACCAAGGCTCCCTAGTCAATTTTTTAAGAAAGGTTTCCAGTGAAAGCCTTGTAAATATAGCAGAGTTATTATTTTTTTCACAGGCGAGTATTTTTTTTTTACCCATTTCAAAGGGTTCGAGTCACTTTTTTCCAAATTATAATCCTTACCATGTACTTCTACAATAATTAAAACACAAATTTACTACAAAGAAATTTTTTTCTAATGGTATGGATTCTAATAGTATGGATATAAAATATTCGTTTCGACTATAATATAAAAATATTCGTTTGTGGTAACCCTGTTATTGTAATCACAGTGATATTTAGTCGTGTATACAGGAAGCAAAAGAAGCACAAACAGAAACTTCACAATTCTAATTTCAGTTTGCTACTAAATTGAAAACATGCACATTTGTGGTAGTTGACGCGAAATTGCGTCTTTTTGATATGTGCAACATAGGTCTCGGATGTACTTTTGCATTTTATATTTAACGTTATTTCTCAAATATATACACAGTATTCGTGTTTATACAATCAGCGTACCATACATATAAATACTTCGATTAGAAACAGTACCATTTTTACATACATTCATATGTGATGTAAACAAGAACACAGAAAATATTTCTCTTTTGGAGATAATCAAATATCACTTATTAGCTAATTGGAAAAAAGTGTTTAAGATCCCACTTCAGCCACGAGAAGAAAGGAAATCTCTAATGTAAAGTCTATGGGGGCGTTGTTTTAAAATTTCTCGCTTTGATTTTGAAATTTTTGAATGATTTTTTGCTGTTGTGTTGGTTGTTATCTACAACCGGGCTAATTTTTACTTTTTCGACTTTGCTTATGGCTTTTTTTATATTAGGATAGTTACAATTTCAACCGTTTCCGAAAGTAAAAGAAATTAAAAAAAAAAATCCGACAAACAAACAACAGATGTATAATTATACTTCTTAACAGGGAATAACAAAAATGTAATTATTATATTACTATTATTATAATTGTATCAATAATGCTTACTACTATTAAAGTACATTTTTCTACTTTTAAGATCTTTCAACAATTACATTTATAAAAGAAAACATCGGAAAAATATCTGACTCTATTTTATAGACATCTTAATATAAAAGTGCTTTAAAGATTTTTTTTGTTTGTTTGATTTTATCATAATTGGACGAAATTAATATATTACTATTCTTATATTTGTTACATTACTATTTTGATATTTTTATTAATATTGCTCATTAGTGTCAAAGCACACCTTTCTATTTTTTTCAGTCTTTCAACAATTATTTTAATTAAAAGACTTACGAAAATCATTAAAAAAATACTTGACATTTATATGGTGGTCTTAAAATAAAAATACTTTAAGTATCATCGTAATTACAAAAATTAATTTAAAAATATCATTACGAATTAGAAAAAGCAATTCGAATTTTTTAATTGATAAACAACGATCATTTTTGTAAGCATTATGTCTCAAACTACATCTTAACGTACAATTTAGTTAAAATTATGTCTTATAAATAAATTTTTCGGTTAGGTAAAATGATAAAAATGTAAAAATATCAACGTTAAAATCACCAACAGTTTTAAATTTTAAGCATACCGGTTTTGGTAGCATATAGCATACCGTCCGTTTTTTAATGCAATTCTCACTACTTTGGTTCCATTTCCCATCTGTTTTCCTATTGGCTGTAACCTGCAATCCTGTTTTCCTATTGGTCAAAAAACTTTTAACTTGAATCTCCATCTCTCCTATATATGTGAGCAAATGAGGACGGTATGTTATATGTTACCGAAACAGGTATGCTTATGAAGTATGTGAGACGCAAAAGGGGCAAGATCGTCCTATTAGATCACACGTTAATGCACGCAATAGAAACTTATTGTAAACAGTTTTTAAAGAGTTTTATTCAGGGAAATGTTATAAAAAAATGAGTCATTATTAAATAAGATAACGGACGCTAATATTGAAATTACTTACTAATAAAATTTAGATATCAAACATGTAATAATTTAACGCAAAATATATTCATTTATTGGCTTACTAATACAAAGACAATTTAATTGAAACTTCTAAACTGTTTTTTACAGTACTTCGCTCTTATAAGATTCTCTACTTATTCAATATTTTAAAAATCTATATTGCAAAGTAAAAAGATGCCTGTGAGTAATACTGACATCATGTTAATGGTAGCAACTCGAGAACAGAAAAATTTTACTTTTACACGAATTATTTTTAATTTCGAAACATCGCACAAATATCGATTTTTACACAGTTGGATAATTAAAAAAATGTTTTTTCAAATGCAATTTGTTTGAAAACTGTATCCAGATTTACTGATTTCTTAGGGTTTTTAAAATACTTTTCAAGCATATATATATTTTTAATGTATCTTTATCACGTACAGTTACATTACAAAAGATTAGCTCGCTTGCACTTTAAACAACATAAATAGTTCAGCAGTTGTTTCTGGCTAATATTCCGTCATAACGCAATTGAAATTTCATCCACAAATATATAAAATAATATAAATAAAACACATATTTAATAGACACGAATAGAAATACGCACTTATACCACTCAGATTATGAGAATAAAAAAGGCTACTATAAATCGCGAAATTGTCGCCGATATCTTCGGCTATTAACTCTGCGCATGTGTCTAATACGAAAGTATTGCATTTAATAAATTTCACAACTTTATTTGAATAATAATAGATATTTTCATATAAAATGCTTTTTGGTGTTTTAGTGAGCAATCTAAAACATATACATTAAATGTAAAAGAATTATTAGTTTTCAACGGGGAAAAAATAGTTTTCACATATGTTCTGTAACCCTGGAGACCCAGGTTAGATCACCTAGTATTTTTAAAATTTACATTTACAGTTTTGATGATAATTAGTGACTCTATCTATACTTTATTTTAGTGAATAAATCTACTGGAATCATCTGATTAAATCGCTTCCAGCAATACTAATGCTTAAAGACTCTTTCTTTGTAACGTTTAATTTCAGAGCGTAAATCTTAATGTAGTTTTGCGTTTATTTCCTTAATTTAAGTCCTTTTTTTGCTAGAGTTAAATTCATTAAGAAATAAAAACAAGCTTAGGCTTCGAAACAGCTGTTTGCGATTCATACACACTCCCATTTGTGCTTTTTTCGAACGTTGTTTTTATTTCTTAATATGTTGGCACAAAGTACAATCCTCTTCCCTATTTATGAGTTAAAGTCATTGCTTTTTCTTAAGTTTTAGAGTACATTCATAAGTTAAGACTTTTATTTTATGCAATAATTCAGCGTATTTTATTTTCATACAATATACGAGTAATAAACGAATAATTTCATTTTTTTAATGTGAATAGTTTGCTATCTTTTACACTTATTACTTTGATTATATCTTTTTGTGAATATATCTGTAACATTATTACTTCTATGTTTTAATATTCCAGAATAGAAATTTCATAATTAGAGCTCCAGTCATCCAAATCGACAAATATCCTTATCGATATCAAGAAATCAAAAAATGCATTTTAGGTTGGAAAAAAAATGTGAAATAAGAATTGTATATAGTCGCTTATAAAAATGTTTTTGAAAATTTATATTCAGTTGGGATTTCCAATGTCTACATTTGTCTAATTTTTAATCAGTATTTATGGCCTGCAACAAAGAAATTACGTTTTTTCATATATGTTGAATATGTTTTTTATTTTTATTCTATTTCTTTTTGTTATAAAATTAATGTTATTAATGGTAGGTCTAGTATAAGTCATACATTACAAGTATAAGCATACATTAGGCTTACGTCTTTGTTAAACAAAAAACATTATACAGATACGCCGATAACTCCTAATGTCCACAACACATTAGAATGTTTTAACTTTGCCCAATTATAAGGATATCTGCATATCCTGATAATATCATAATACCCTGATAACTCCCAATGTTTAGAACACATTGAAACTTTTTAACTTTGTCCAGTTATAAGGATTTCTTGATGTCCTGATAGTATCATGATTACCGGATAAATCCTATTGTCCAGAACATATCGTCGCATGAGAGCAACAGTAAGACATCTAATAATAATAATAAAAAAATGAGATGTCTGACTTACCTACTGTTATCAGAAACTGCGTTTGCATCTAGCTTAACAACTTCTGAAACGCAACGTTATGTTTAATACTATATCTCAGACGTGTTTTATAAAAATTTCCTACTGTTCCACTAGATGCCAACACAGTTTTTCGTAGCAGTAAATAAAACATCTCATTTTCACACTGTCTTACTTTTGTTCTGAGGCGACGATATTAGAACTGTGAACTTTGCCCAATTACAAGGATTTCTGCATATTATCATGATACCACGATAACTCCTAATGTCCATAACACATTAGAATTTTTTAACAATTATAAGGATTTCTGCACATCTGATAATATCATAATTATCCGATGACTCTTATTGTCCAGAACATATTAGAACAATTAACTTTGCCCATTTATGAAGATTTCTGCATATCCTGATAATATCACGATACCCCGATAACTTCTAATATCCAGAACACGTTACAACTTTTTAACTGTGTCCAATTACAAGGATTTCTGCATATCTTGATATTAGCATGATACCGCGATTACTCTTAATGCCCAGAACACATTTGAACACATTTAAGGATTTCTGCATATCCTGATAATATCATTTTACCTCGATTACTCCTAATGTTCAGAACACATTAGTACTTTTTAACTTTGCCCAATATAAGGATCTCTGCATATCCTGATAAAATCGTGATGCCCCGATAACTTCTAATGCCCAGAAGACATTTTGAGTATTTCTGTACGTCTATGAAAACAATATGTTTATATACAAAGTTGAATCTTTCTCATCAGTTCATCATGTCATGCTACCTTAAGCGAAGTTTGAAGCAATAATTAGTTATAAAGAATCAAATCTAAATCAGATGTTCTTATATAGCATTCCATTTCTCATAAAAGGAATAATATTCTCTTAAATTCATCATTCATATTCTCATTAAAGGAATAATAAGAATTAGAAAGCACGTTCCCTGAAAGCATTTTAACGTGCGTTCTTTCATTTTTATTTGTTAATAGAAGTAATTTAAATATTATGAGAATAATTAAAAAGAGTATATATTTCATTTTTTGAAATGAATAAATATCCATATCTATATCTATTTAAATGTATAATGTTTTTGTCAATAATTTGCCAAATGCACTAATACAAATATTGTTCTTAAAAGCTGCATAAATTAACACCGTAAAAATTACATTTGTGAAATTGATTTTATTAGCTAAAATTTATCATTGCTTTCTTTCGAATGAAACAACATGCAGGTAAGTATGACAATATTTTTTTCACTGAAACTTAACGAAAACATAGAAACGGTTTTAAACACAGACAAAATATAATAAATTAAACAAACATTCATTCTTAAACACTAGTCGGAAATTTTATAAATTTCAAAACCTCATGACCCAGATTTAGTTAGCTTGTTTACTCATCTTAAGATAATTAAGTGGATTCTTAATCCATTCTTAATCTTGTGTGTGGTTTAAACGAATGTTGTTTTTCTCTATATAATTCTTAAACAAATAAAAATTGCTTTATATCACGCAATCTGTTCACGATTTATCATGATAGAAAATAGATGGATAATTGATTTTTATTCTGATAAAGGGAAAAAAAATTCTACCTTAGTTATTTATTTTTGTATTTTCTATTCAGACAACACGTAAGTGTATATTTTTTGCGAGATTTTTTGCACAATGTAGTTTTGAAAACTTTCATACACAGTGAAGAGTCAGTGCAATTTTTTTTTAACTCAGACAAAGCTTGAGATATATTTCATAATGAATAATCAAATTTTAATAAGCTTATTTTAAATAATTGTAAATATCTTTAAAAATAGCAATAAATGTTTGAATATGTGCTTGAAAAAAATTATTTTAAATCACATTTTTATATTTTTTTATTTAGCTAAAAATAACTAAAAGGGCAAAAAACACCGTAAAAATTACATTTGTGAAATTGATTTTATTAAAGCTAAAATTTATCATTGCTTTCTTTCGAATGAAACAACATGCAGATAAGTATGACGATATTTTTTTCACTGAAATTTAACGAAAACATAGAAACGGTTTTAAACACAGACAAAATATAATAAATTAAACAAACATTCATTCTTAAACACTAGTCGGAATTTTTATAAATTTCAAAACCTCATGACCCAGATTTAGCTTGTTTACTCATCTTAAGATAATTAAGTGGATTCTTAATCCATTCTTAATCTTGTGTGTGGTTTAAACGAATGTTTATATACTATTGAATGCTATTTTTAAAGATATTTACAATTATTTAAAATAAGCTTATTAAAATTTGATTATTCATTATGAAATATATCTCAAGCTTTGTCTGAGTTAAAAAAAAATTGCACTGACTCTTCACTGTGTATGAAAGTTTTCAAAACTACATTGTGCAAAAAATCTCGCAAAAATATACACTCGTTACGTTCATACATACGGTATAAATGAAAAGAGAATGCATTTATTTTTTTCAAAGTCTAAAAATATATTAATAAAATAATAAAAATAATAATGCAAGAAGATGAGCTTGAAAAAAAAAGCATTTTACATTACACTTTTGAATTTTTCTTTTTTTTTTTATTTAGCTAAAAATAATTAAAATCTATACAGTATAACTGAAAGAGAATGCATTTCTTTATTCAAAAATCTAAAAATATATTAATAATAAATGTAGGAAGATGAGCTTAAAAAAAAGCATTTTTCCAGCTAAAAATAATTAAAAACCTAAACAGTATAACTGAAAAGAGAATTCATTTCTTTTTTCAAAAATCTAAAAATATATTAAATAATAAATTTTAAAAATAATGATAAATGTATGACGATGAGCTTGAAGAAAAGAAAAAAATGATTTTAAATCACACTTTTGTATTTTTTTTAATCTAAAAATAAGTAAAAGGGTATACAGTACCAATTAAAAGAGAATGTAAAAGTATACTAATAAAATAATAAAAATAATAATGTATGAAGATGAGCTTGAAAAAAAAAGCATTTTACATCACACTTTTGTTTCTTTTCTTTTAATTTTTTTTTTTTTACTTTTTTTATGTGTGAAGATGTGCTTTAAAAAAAAAAAAGCATTTTAAATCATTCTTTTGTATTTTTTTATTTAGCTAAACATAATTAAACAGTTACACAGTATAACTAAAAAGACAATGTATTCCTTTTTTTCAAAATCTAAAAATATATTCAATATCAAAATCTGCTAAATTATTTATAAATATCTTATTAATAAGATTAAGTTATTTGTTTCGCAAGCAAAAAATGATTTAACAACATACGCTGGAAGGCATGTCCTGGTCCATATATTTTTGCGAATTAGTTCCTTAGGTAACAAATCTCGCATAAAATTTTATAATAATAAACTTCGTCATGTTTGATGACAGAAATTCTGGAATTAAACAAGACGAAGATTACTGTTTTAAAAAAAAAGTGGTACGAGACTTAGTTGTTGTGCAACTAATTCACAAAAATATCTCGACATGCGAGGAACGTCTTTATATCACAGGCAGTTATTAAAGTTCATATAAAAAAATAAAGAAAAGAAGTATTAGAAATTTTAAAATGGAAACGCTCAGAAATCGGCAGCAAATATTTTTCTTTTGCCAAAAGCTGAGATTTAACATTTAATCTTTCTAAATAGTTTCAAAGCTGCATTAAGAACGAGTTTAGTTAAGACCAGAGTAAATAAAAAATAAAATAACTGCTGCTTTCGTGAGGTAGAGGTAAGCACACTTTTTTAGGGTTACTTTTTTAATCATCAGAATCATCCACCATGAAGCTATTGTATCAAAACGTCGCATAATTAGTTTTGAAAGAAAATGACGTTTTATTAATATTTCCTCAAAACATATGTAATTAATAATTAAACGTAGGCATTGAGAAGATAGAAAAGTTATGCACACATTAGAAGATAAAAAATGTATTTTGGAAACCGAAAAGATTTTATATTTTCCTATAATAACACCAAATAATAATAATAAATCCTCCTATTCTATCCAGAATATAAATACAATTTAATAAAAATTTCTGCAATAATAATGGTAGTAAAATAAATTAAAAATGTCGACTTTAAACTAAACTGTTTTCATTTCTTACAACGAATTTTTTTCAAAACAGGATAACTTAAAAACGTTAAAAGCAATTTAAGTTACATAAATGACAAAAGAATGTAAAAAGATTTTTTTTTTATGTCATCGGGTGATAAAATCTTACTTTGAAAATTTAGTGCTCTAAATATCTAGGTGTTTATTATTATTATTATTATTATTATTATTATTATTATTATTATTATTATTTATGGTGAAGAAATGATTTTTTCTTTCATTTAGTTAATCTTAGATATTTAATTGAATTTATTGTACATAGATGTGAACGTTCTGAATAATTTTACACTGATTTTTTTATATTATTATACTACCTAAGGCGTGTTAAAAATGTATTACTATTTCGTGATTGATAATGATTACAAAATCTTTCTGGAACTAATTTAAATATAATGGCATTTATTTGATAAAACTTACTAATTTTCTATATGATAATGACTTTGATTTAAAACACAATCATAATCTTTTTCTATTTAATGTGCAAACAAAATGCATATTATATTTTCTGTCATGTAACACGCTTGTGTGATTACATACATTAATACAGCTTCGTAATTACTTATTGAAAATCATGTTTACGAAATAAACTATGACGAGCAATATGTAAATAAGAAGAAATTATTCCATGGCAGAATCTAATAATTATTATTGCAAGTTAAAAAACAAGCAAAAGATAATAATTTATTTCTTTCGTATGGAAAAATTAATTGATATAATTAAAACATAATAAGCTATAAGCAGTTTACTGTTAATAAAAAAAACGTTTAATCATAACTGCTATTATTACATTTTACTAGTATTAGTTATCAAGTGTAATATGAAGTATTTATCTGATCTGAATTTAGGCAGCATTTTTATAAGATGATAACTTATAAGTCATCTATTTCTCAATTTTTTTTTAAATACACAGATGCGAATGTCTGAAATAATTGTATACTGAAATGTTTTTTTAAATAATATATTATCTAAGACTTGTTAAAATGTCATTACTGTTTCATGATTGATAATAATTACAAAAACCTTTCTGAAACCAATTTCAAGGTAATTGCGTTTATTATATGCGGTATAAAAGAAATATATTCATTGTATTAAAGAAAATCTGGTTTCAAGAAGTAACACAATTCAGTGTCTTTCAGACACCATAATGTATTTAGGTAAGAAGAATCTAACTTTTTTTAGGTGCTTATGTAATTATATAAATACGTCTATACTTCACCTACAGTCGTCGTCTGATCTATCTGTCTGTCCATCAATCCGCATATAAGAGCGCAAAAACTACCCAACTTAATGGTGTTTGAAATTTAATATGTATTATCATAGCAGAATTTTGTCGATTCCATTCAAATTTTATGAACATCGAATCAAAACTTAAAAGGATATTAATAAAAGTTTTCTTCATTCTATTAAATCCTATCATACTTAATTATTCAATGCTATCCCATGATAGGTAATGATTATAAGTTGCCATGGTGATTATTCTATTAAATCCCATCATACGTAATTGATTCAATGATACCCATGATAGGTAATGATTCTAGGTTGCCATGGTGATTACGTCCGATTTAAGATGGAGTCCTATTATTTTCGTATTACTGAATTTAATATATATAATCGTACTAAATTTCGTACTCATGCATTTTTGCATAAAAGTGCAACAGCTATTGCACCAAGATCTGAATATTTATAAAACTGGTTATAGTACGAATCTCATTTGCCACGTTTGATGTACAATTTCGGACTTGTATAATAATTATTGAAAACAGGTATTACTTATTGCGGGTGGAAAAAAAATAATGAAATAGAAAAGTAAAAAAAAAAAAAAAAAAAAAAAAAACTACAACGTTTTAGAAAATTATATTAGTACATTATTTTCTTACATTCGGATACATTTGTACTGATATGTGTTATAATCATGAGTTCTAATTTTACGTATATTTAACTCTAAATACTTAAGTATTTATTTTAGAACTTATTTGCTTAATGTTTGTAATTACAATCGTTGTGCGTGCTATTATAATCAAAATATTACAGATAGTCGAACGTTTCTAAAAGAGTGTAAAATAGTTTGAATTTTGGTTTTAGATAACGTAGAACAGAAATTTCAATTTATTAAATAATGCAATATTAAAAATGTACTTGAAGTGCATTAGTTGTTTCAAGAATTGAGGGATGTCACGAAACTGCATTTTATTCTATAAAAATTTACTATCAATCTTTTCTTAACCTTCATAATTCCCATGGTAAAATACGTTCTAGAAACTATTTAGTTCAGAGAATCTGAATTATCGCCAGGAAATTTTAACAATAAATTTCGCTTTATTTAAATACGGAATGCCCGTTATTAAATAAAGCAAACATTGCTATTTTAAATCTCTGGTGTGAATTTGGAATATCCTAATTAAAAAATCACTAAATTCGAAACACTGTTTGTAGCATATATGCTACCATAGGTGTTAGAGTGTTATGTACCAAGAATAATTTTTCAGTCACTAACATTTAAAATAAATATGTCTATAATATTATTTAAAAATCATGCCTATACATAAATTAGGATCTATTAAGTTACATTTAATTTACTTACATACAAATAATAAAAATAATTATAATAATATTTATTGAACTTAGTAAGTACTAATGCCCCTAGGAAATATAAATAGTCTGGCAAATGTATATAACCTATAAATTTGATTCTAAATGACCTAGTTTTTTTTTCTCCCTTAGAGAAAGTTCTCTACACTTTTCACTACTTTCAGGTTGTATGATTTTACTTGCTTCTAGGAAATGCGGGTCTTGACCTAAATGTATGTGATGTTCTAGAATAAGCGATCACCCGTATTTAACATCAACCTCCAAGTTTCGCTTCTGGTTTCCGGAAGCAGACACATTTTTCACCAAGTAGAATATAGATATTTAGATCAAATTTAAACTTAGCTATCTTTAAAGTCATGTACTGATGCAGAACAATTTATGAGATAGCTTTTTAGGTTATTAGAAATGGATATTCAAAACAGATTTGATTATTTCTCAAATTAAAAAAAAAAAAAAACATTTGTCAGGGTTATGTAAATTAAATGGGAACGCACACAGGCATCTTTGTCTGCTTAGCGGTGTCCTGTTCATATTCCAGATACATATAACTAACAATAGCTCATAATAATAAGTCAAACTGCTTACATTTTTAACTTCTTTTATTGAGGAATTTATTCATAATAACGAAAATGACGTATGGCATTACATCAGTTACCCCCAATTAAACAAAAATAAGTCAAAAGAAAAAACCCCAAAAACAAAAATTCCCTAAAAAAATTTAATTATTTTTTGATATAGAGATATTTACGATAATGTTTCAGGACTGCATGATTTCACGTTTCATTTCTAATTTTTTCTTTAATTTGTTTTCCTAATTCATTTATTAATTATTTATTAACATTTATAATGATAAACGATGATAGCTGTTGATAATTTTTGGTAATAGTAACTTTTCTAACCCGTATGCAGTCGATGAGAGAAGCGAAGGAATTATAACAATCCTCGTACTAATCATTACTCGTGATACCCAACCAATACTCGTAATACCCAACCAATACTCGCAATACCCATGAAGATAATAAAAACTTCAAAAACGACACATTATTCAACTAATTACTACTATTAATTGCTCTCGTTATCGCAATGCTAAAATTAACTTAATATTCTAATATTAACATAAAATATTGTCTTACGTTGCAAGTGTCATTTTCTTTAGATGAAATCGCAGTACTGAAGTGAAAGTTTCTAAAAAACTATTAATTCCAAAGACATGAACGACGCTTAGTAATGCAACTTATCACTTCCTTTTCCCCGGAAAAACTCGGCAACATTGCAATATTCACTGCAATTTTCTAGCTATTGGTTTTGCATATGCTTTTCATTTTAACAGTGGAATAAGGGATGCGAAATGGCTGGTTTTTATAGTATAGAGTGCGGATTTAAAGTAAATAAATAAATAAATAAATAAATAAATAAATTTTATCTTGTACTATCCTTCTTTTCCATGGATCAGTTGTAAGTCTTACTAAATGCCAGTACTTAAAGCATCCTTATCTCTCATTCGTTCTTTTATTCTTTAAAGACCTCTGGACAGTTCGTTGCATTTTCTTTACACGGGGTTCTCCTTGAAAGTTCAAATATTGCGTGGTAAAACTTATAAATGACTACATTTTGTCAAATATTTGAAATGTAGGCATACCATCCCTGGTGGATAACAATGTTCGATAAGAAAAAAATTTCTTTCCTAATTCTACCTTACTTTTTGCTGAAAATCACATTGAAAGGAACAGATGTTTTGCTTGTATTAGTCGGTGATCCTGCTTTATTAGTTCGTAAAGAAGCATGAAAATCTCCTATTGTTTAAATAAAGAATTTATCGAGTAACTCGCTCGTTTTAACAGTGCTCTCGTTTTAACAGTACAAGAATTTTTTCTCGTTTAGCCGACTTCTCTCCGTACGACTTTGTAAGAGTTCCGTATCCTGTTCTGGTAAGCGTGTTTGGCGAAGGAATTTGTATTCCTTGGATTCCTCCAATGGCGCCAAAAGATCGTTTTAGCATCATATCAAATTTTTCAAGATGTTAGAAAAAGATGTTTTTTAAATTTTTATAAACGTATTTTTAGATAATAAACGTTATACATGTATTATTTGTATACATGTTACACATGTAATTATATATATATAGATATACACATATAAATACAAATTATATGCACAATACTTTATACTTATATATATATATATATATATAATTTCATATATTTCATATTTTATATATTTATTTTACATGTGATATTAAAACATAACTTTATATTATAAACTTTAATGTTATATACATATTAAAACATACAAAAATGTACAAAAAATATTTACTCAGTATTACATTTATAGAGTTTAAAAAATCCCCAGAAAATTATAAATAAATAAATAAATAAATTACTAAAAAAAAATTATGTATGCAAAATTGTTATTTATCCATCAACAGCATTCACGTAATAAAAAAAGTAATCCAATTGGTTAAGATCGCAACAACCACATTGAAACATGTGTCGCAAAAAAAAAAAAAAAAAAAAAAAAAAAAACTTGCTAAATAAACCAGAATAGGATATGAAATTCTTCCCTGTACTTTCGAGCCTAATCCTTTCTGGTCTGTGGAGGGTGTGATTTTAGGAACAGTTTGCGACATATATGTTTTAAAAACATGTTCTTGCAATCCATCTGTAACACAACGACACCTAGATTATGTTTAATTTGTTTTGTGGATATATTTTGCTTCGACACCAATCTTGTTACACATGGCCGCCCGCATCTTGCTTTTCGTTTGAAATTGTTATTTCTAGAAATCATTCTGTTTCCTTTGAACGATTTAATGCTGTAGAAATTTCCATAACGGGCTGATTCTTCGATATCAACTTGTATATCTTTAGAACTTCTTTTGTGAATTCCGTAGATTTGTCATCTTAAAAATAACCAACCGAAATTGGATATTTTCTGTTTTACTGCTCAGGGAAAAGGGTTGTTTGGTTGAACAATCCAGCATTTGCTTACATTTACATAATGTGTTTAAACTTATGAGACAGTGATTTTCGAACACAATTGTCGAAAAGCGTATATTTAAATAAATAATTTTGATGAACCCATTATAATATCTGTATTCTATTCCATTTCAATTACAATTTGAATATTTACTCTGAAAGTTTTCCATATATTTCTCTTTCCAGCTTTATTATCATATTTTAGTATATGTGCCTAAACTTTTGAGACAGACTGTAGATAAGACAAGGAATGGGTTTCAAATAAAATGCAATGAAGTCGAAATTAGATTAACTTTTGTTTCGTAATTTCGAGAGCGATATTTTCTACATAGTTATCTATTTTTATATCCATAATCTCAGTAACTAAAAGCATTTAAATGAAAGAGTTCATCTAAGTAGAAACTCCAAATATTCCATCTCTGGTAATAATATTAATCACAATAGCGTACTCTGCATGGTAAAAACTTGATTTTCATAATTTAATTAGATTTCTTATACACAAATATTAAGACCTGAAAATAAATCTTTCTAACAATAATAATAATAATAACATTTTTTTTCTATATTTCTTAAAATTTGGAATTTTTCTATAGTAGCATCAAACGAAAAATGTTATTTAACAATAAATTATTATCTGAATAGTTGATTTGAAATACGATACGGATGTCTTAATAGAAAGCTTTATAAAATGTTGCTTTAAAATAAAATATTAAAAAGCGAAGTTTTACAACGTTCTTTAAGTTTTGTTTTTCTAAATTGATCTCTAATTTGATGCAATGATGTTTGATAAATAGTATTCATACTTTACAATGTATTCTGATACTATCGCAAAAACTGTGCAGAACGAAAATTGTCGCTATGAATACGTAAAAATTGTCCAAAGAATCCTACTTTGACGAGGCACAGTTTTCGTGAAAAATGCAAAAGAAAAAGTGTGACTTCGCATATTCTCTAGAACTTTGTAATGCATTACCATTTCATTGACCGAAAGTAAAGTAGTATATATCGCTGTATTCACGAAGAGAATACATTATCACTATGTGACAACTGTTTCAAGTTTTCGCTTTTTAAAGCTAAAAATCTCATTTATCGGCATATAGACACACCGTACCTACTTGTCCCTGTTGTCCATCTCTTTTTAGGTGCTTATTAGGTGCTTATTTATGTGTTAGGTAATTATATAAATAGCACCTATAGTCGTCGTCGTATGATATCTATGTTACGGCTAAAGCAAGAATCAAGGATAAACCTAGGTTTAACCGGTTAAAGTGTGGTATTACCCAGGCCTTGCGGATGAAGCCCGAAGAGTTCCCAACACTTTCATCTTTAACCGGTTAAAGCTAGGTCTAACCAATCTTGGTCGGTTAAAGCCCGAAATTATTAAATTCCGATATCAAATACAGTTATAAAATCAATTATATCTATCATTTTTTGTGGGGTGTCCATTACTGGAACAGAGAGTGTCCATCACTGGAATTTTGAGCGTTTTGATATATGCTGGCCTTACGAATTTTGTACATTTTGAGATTGCTACACAGCCAGAACTGCTGAAATTTGAGATTGCTACACAGTGAGAACTGCTGAATCCAGTGATATTTTCTTTCGGTTAATGAACGCGTAAGCGTTCATACGACGTTTAGTGATTGCTGCTTTAACGAGTTTCTTGCGTTTTTTAGATTGCTGCAGAACTAGGTTGCTGTATTCAGTGATATATATTATTTTTTCATGAACGCGAAACGTTCATACTTCTTTAAATTACAAATGAATTGTTCAATGTTAACTCTGATATAGTCACGTACTTTAAAATATTAAATGACGCCATGATTTTTTCCGAAAGTTGTTGAGAAATGAAAATTTTAATCATTGTCAGAAAGAGCGTCTTTTACAGAATTTTTAATCTTTTATCACCGGTTTGTCAAAACAGAAATTTTTGAATAATTTAATCGGGAAAATGCCTAGCAAAATTTACAATAAAAAATAACTGGGGGAAATAATGAAGGAGAGTTAATAAAACGGAAAAATGCATACCCGAGGAAATCTAGGGTTGTCTGATTACAAGGTTTTAATATGTTTCTACAAAGATGTTTTATAATAATTTCGGGCTTTAACCGACCAAGATTGGTTAGACCTAGCTTTAACCGGTTAAAGATGGACGCGTTGGGAACTCTTCGGGCTTTATCCGCAAGGCCTGGGTAATCCCGCGCTTTAACCGATTAAACCTAGGTTTACGCTTAATTCTTGCTTTAACTATAGCATATATAATCGTTGCAGAATTTCGACAAGTCATTTCAAATTTTATGAGAAACGAATCAAAACTTAAAAAGATATTAATTCCTTCATTGTATTAAATCGTATCATATGTAATTAATTAATGATATCCCATGATGGATAATGATTCCAAGTTGCCATAGTGATGACGTCCTATTTAAGATGGAGTCTTATTATTTCATATTACTGAATGTAATATATATAATTGGTAATAAATTTTGTATTCACGCATTTTTGCATAAAAGTGCAACTACTATTGCACCAAGATCCGAATATGTATAAAACTAATTATAGTACGAACACACCTCATTTGCCACGTTTGGCGTACAATTTCCGACTTGTTAAATTATACTCTTTTCACAAGCCTATGGGGTACAATTTTTAGGTATCAAACTCTTTTATTTATTAATTTTAATTTTGTTTTTCATCCGCTTTGCAATATCACGAGGTTCAATAAAACTTATGTTTGATGCTCCGTATGTGATGTAATACTTTTTTTTTTTTGCATTTTTCTTGAAAAGTATGCGTTTTAGAGCTAAGGATCTTTGGTCACTTTTCATGTAGGGGAGACTAGGGACGGTTGACCATACGGGAGGCTTGACCCACCCATCAATTTTCATACTTAAAAGAATTTACAGAGTTTTATCAATAGGTGTCAGCCAATGCTACTGGATTGCTCAAACAACAGTCTTCGTTTCATACAGATAATCGAAATAAGCGTGGAAGAATCAATTTTGAGGCGTTTTCAACCTAAAAGTTGTGTTTATTAGAAATATTTTGTAAGATTTTTTCAAATAAATTATATCATAGAAATTTAAGTAAGTAGGTTTAAAATAATGCAGAAATATTAAGCTTTCATTCCAGGCATAAAGACTGTACAGTAAGTTAGGCTTAACATAACAATGTGGTATTCTTTAGAAAAAGTTTATGTACGGAGGCTTGACCCAGACAATGTAAGGGAGGGTTGACCAGATGCTCAACGCTCCTTTAATTAAGTGGTTTCGGAAATCTTTTTATTATACACTGTGCATAAGTAAAAGTTAATGGTATATACATGAAGGAATGTAAATTTATTCTGTAAAGCTTCAGTAAAATGGTGTGATGGAAAAGAACTGGCTATAGAAAAATGTGAAAAATTGCTAGAAAGTGGGAAAGTTAATAGGAACTTTTTTTCCAGTTAAATATTGCTTACAACAGGTAAATATAAACAGTGGGAAAGACTAGAAAGGATAAAAGCAGCACTCTTAACCATTTGAGGGGCAGTGGTATGTTTATGAAACCATTTAAATTTAATTCCGAAACATCACAATGGTACCAGAGTTTTGCTAAAATCTTTTCCATTTAATATGTATGTGAAATATAGCCTTTTTCATATTTCCAAATAAGTTTGTTCGTAAATTCCGGTGCCAGTCATTTATTTCAACATTTTAAACCTGTAAGGGAAAACTTAAAGTACTGAAAGTACTTTGCCCCTTACAGGTTTAAATCATGTTAATGATAAGTTAATTGCTCATGCAATTGCAAAAGAACATAGCATCAATCGAAAAACTTGAAGATATGTAGAAAAATTTCCCCAGGGTGAATACATTGACATGAAGCCAAACTATGTGACAAATAGAGTTGTCAGATCGAGTGTCAAAAATAAAATAGAACAAGGAGATAAAAGAAGCGGGACAGTGTCTCCTAAATCCGGACATAATAACATGAAACCCAATGAAAACGGAACGTGTTTTTAACGGAATACTGCCTTAAATGTTAAATTTTCATTTTCCCTGCTCAGACAAAATCCTGTTTAAAACAAAATTTCCCCCTCTGACTTGCGATTGCATCTTAACAGGTTTGTTTAAGCCTCATATTTAAAAAAATATTTTTTATAATAATTAAAGCATGTAGAATAAAGTTATTTTGCTTTTTTTAAACTTATTTTATTTCGCTATGCAAATAGTGCAATATAAAACAAAGTAGGTCAAGCCTCCCATATAGTGGGTCAACCCTCCCATATGTGGGGAGCCTTGACCCATTATTTTTTCATGATTAAAATCAATCATTATTCAAATTTCTCATATGTTACACTTATGTAGCAATTGTATTTTGATAACTGGTTGTATAACGAATAAAATGATATATAAAACTTTATTCTACTTTCAATATTTAAAAAATAAAAAATCATTTTGTAAAAAGTGGGTCAACCCTCCCTAGTCTCCCCTACACTGAGTGAGTATTCTCATTCTGTAAAGTTTGTACGGTGGTATCTGAACCTCCTGTCTATTTCATAAAGGCAATGTAATTACGTTCAGTAAAGGAACATATAATTAAAATAAATTTCTAATAATTTATTATAAATATAAAATTTATTTTTAGTTTTGTAATTTATTTTTATAAATAATACATATTAAAGCTTCAGATTTTCAGAAAATCAATAAGAAAGATGAATAGAAAAGGTAAATCAATATCGTATGATACATGATACATATTTTATAAAAATAAAGACGTCTTGCATTATTAGAAATTAGTAAGATGATTAAATGTTGACAAAAAAGATTTTTATTATTATACGTTGCATTGATTCAACTTTATTTTTAGTCATGCGGTAATAGATTTTTTTTAAACGTGCTGAAAATTGTTTAAACTACGTAGGTTTTTCAAATTGTTTTCTCAACATATAATAAAAATTTAATTGAAATTAATCTATTAATTGATAATTAAATTATAAAGATATGAAAATATTGTATTGGCATCAGTAACACACAACTGCGCAATATTTCTACAATTAGTACACCAGTAAACCAGTAAGTGAATGAAAAATATATTAGAAAGTTCCATCTTTACAAAAAATAAAAATATTTAATTCTTGCGAACAAACTATTCACTTAAAAAAAGAAGAAAAAATCCGTT
Organism: Maratus speciosus; assembly: GCA_963932465.1. Lineage (NCBI taxonomy): Eukaryota > Metazoa > Arthropoda > Arachnida > Araneae > Salticidae > Maratus > Maratus speciosus. The sequence goes on along the minus strand of OZ010791.1, from coordinate 212,240,578 downwards.
AAAATCTAGAAATTGTACTGGTAATCGAGACGCCAGTATTATTTCCGTATTTTAACGGAAAATTTTCTCCGTAAATTCCAGAAAAAGGACATTTTTCTGGAATTTAAGGGAAAAATAATTACCGGGATAGTAATGGTGTCTCGATTGCCAGTACAATTTCCGTATTTTAGCGGAATTTTTTTTATAGTGTTGTCCATAAAACTTACATATAAAAATCATATATACATAAATAATATATCGACCAGCCTCCCGTGCACTGTTAAATATTTGCAGCATTCTGGCAGGTCATCTGACCGTTTCTTCCGAAAACGGTTACACAACCGCAATTTTAACACTATTCTGACCATATTTTTGGCCATTTTATGGTCAGAATATAGTTAAATTATAGTTATGAAACCGTTTTTTCAAAAAACGGTCGAATGACCTGCCAGAATGCTGCAAAATTTTTAACAGTGTGCATTTCATTTTTCAAGTCAAATAAACAAGTTTTCGAGCCAGAAATTTTAATTTATAAATGAGATCAAATAAATAACACAAATAAATGAGATAAGTTTTATTGAATAAATTTTCTGTTTCAAAATATATGTATATGATTCAGAAAATAATATTGGAAGTTTGCAGCTTTGCATACAATCAACATTTATTGAAAAATTATTTTCGCGTCTACGTGAAAATTATGCAGTTAAAACTATTCTTGAAGCATGAAAAAATAGCATAAAGACGACGCATAACATAACAATGTGTAGAATATATAATTTCTATTTTTTCCCACAATCTCAATTTTTAAAAAGAAAAATTTAAGTATAATTAAGCATATGAAATTTACTATTAATTGATATCATAACAAAATTCACATTTTTTTTTTTTTTTTTTTTAATCGTGGTATTCAAAACTGAAAATACCAATATATTTTTTGTTTATGTAATTTTAACTTGACAAAATTCAAGAAATTCCGTTGATTTTTACACTCTTTTATTTCACTTGATTTCTTACATGTATGTAAAGGTGGAATCTTTTAATCTATTTTTAACCCACTTCCTGATATGCTAGAATTATACAAACTATGTACAGTCGTGGGAAAAAAAAGTAAACACCCCCTACTAACTCCTCAACAAATTATCGTAGAAGAAAGTTACTGGTACCGAACGATTGAAAATAAAGTCTACTTTTAAATGATATATATAAAATTTGCTTAAAGGGCCATCTAAATATCAAAACGACCCAAACTTTGTTTTTTTTCAATAGCAGTACACAATTCTGACAGCATAAATGAACTCTACACCCTAAAAACAAATTTTTATGCAATTCGTACCGCACGTTTCCGAGAAATTAATTATTTTAAAACGAGCGTATTTTAAGGGCAAATTGAAGTTCCGTACTCATTTGCTAACCGAGAGAGCCCCTTTTTAGGTGCGTTCGTAATTATATAAATACGTAGCACCTATAGTCGTCGTTCAGTCCGTCTGTCCGTCCGTCCGCATATAACAGAGCAAAAACTACCCAACCGATCGGTCTGAAATTTTAAATATATGATTGTTGTAAAATTTTGTCGCGCCATTTCAATTTTTATGAAAACCGGATGTATAGTTTAATTACAGGGACATTCAAAAGTTTTTCTTTACATTATGGCCAATAGGAAAAAATTACTGCAAGTGCATTTTAATGATGTTACAGTCTTCCGAATCGTCTGAAAATTTAAATATATGATTGTTGCAAAATTTTGTCGAGCCATTTCAGATTTTATGAAAATTGGATGTATAGTTTAATTACAGGGGCACTCAAAAATTTTCCGTAACAATTATTGCAAGTCATTTTAATGATGTTACAGACTATGCTTTTATGAAGTGTAAAAAAATATACATTCAGTATAATATGGGGTGCAAAAAATATTTATAAAACTAGTTATAGTACGAACGCACCTCATTTGCCACGTTTGACGAGCAATTTCCTACTTGTTTAATCAAGGCATCTTAAGCGCCACTCAAGGAGTCAATGAAACCTGTTAGATTATAGGACAGCAGAATAAATTTCAAAATATCTACTCACTTCTATCATAGACGGCCCCTTAAACCCTCATTTTGCCGTCTTTTAAGCATAATTTGAAAACTACTTGGTAGAAAAATGTGAAATTTTGGATTTCCATAAAGCAGGACTTAATACATATAAATCCATCCAAAAAATTGTAGGTTGCACTTCATAATTTTTTCGAATATTAATTTCATAATTCATATCATAAAATTATAAAAATTGCAAATTCAGCGTATTTGTTTGGGTATATTAGTATTATTGCTACAAAAAAAAAAAAAAAAAAAAAAATAGCCCATTAGGAGCATTATTTCAGGAGATATAAATAAAAATATGAAAATCTAATTTAACAATAGAAGCACTAAATTTTGAATGTTTATAATTCAAAAACTTAGCATTCAAATGACTTGAAATTTGGAGCCTAGGCATAGTTTGAACCGAAGATTTGAAATATCTCGTTAAATTTGGGTATTGCCATTGAAAAAAAAATGAAATTTGGATTCGTTTTAATATGTAGATGCCCCCCCCCCTAAGAAAATTTTATATACATCATTTAAAAGTAGACTTTATTTCCAATCGTTCGGTACCAGTAACTTCCGTCTACGATAATTTGTTGAGGAGTTAGTTGGGGGTGTTTACTTTTTTTTTTTTTTTTTTTTTCCACGACTGTACAAAGGTGTGATTCCGATGACAATACAACATTCTGAAACTTTTAAACATAAGTATAAGGCATTTTTTAAATTAGCTTGCCACAGGTGATAAATCGCCAAATATTCCCCGTAACTCATACAATTGTATGGGATATGAAAAAAAAATAGGTTTAATTATGCGCCGACAAACGTTCTCCAAAATATGCCAAATCACTGTGAAACTACAACAATGAAACATTTTTTAAAACTAAAAAGTAGAAATAATTTTTAAATAGAAAATGAAGAGTGAAGTATATTTTTAAAATACGCTTTTAATAGTTAACAGTATAATATTATTTAATTTATGATTATACGTTTAGAAATTAGTATAGGGTAAAGGGCCCATATTTCGTTCCCTTTCCTAATTTCGTCCCCCCTTAACTTCTCCGCTTCTGCGAAAGTGTCGCAAGGCAATGTCTTATGACGCAAGGCATGGGGGACGGAGGGTGAAAGGGGTCAGTATTGAAAGTTTCGTTCGCCAAGACGCATACATAAATTAAAGACGCCGAATTTCCTATTTTTCGAAGACCTGAGTTCTTATTACGTCGTTTGTAGAACGTTTTTTACTGTACTATAAGTATTTATTTCTTATTCATTGCATGTATTTTACGTAGTTAAAATGCTGACCGTAGCATACAGTGAGTGTTACGACGCTCAGTTCATCTTACGGGAACTGAAGCTCCGCCATATTGGGTAGCGTGGACCCAATTTCGTCACCCTTGCGGTTCTTATTTTCGTCGCAGGGACGAAATTAGGAATGCTTCTTCACGACAATTTTTTCACTCTTGTTTGGATGGCTAATGTTTCGTTATGTTATTCTTCCACTGATAATTAGTACATTTCTTTGTGACTTACTTTAATGTAAATTAAATTACCTACTCGTTTAGAAAAATTTTTTGATTTAGTTATAAGTTAAGCCTCGGCGTATTGGATTTTTGGGGGGAACGAAATTGGGGCCATTTTTTTTTAAATTTGCATTTTTTAGATTTAAAATTTTTTGTACGATATTTGCCTATGTTTCTATGTGCGTGGGTAGCTAGTCTATGTAAAATCCAAATTTGGTAGGTTTTCACTGAAAATTACAACATTTAGGGCCTAAAAGTTACTGGGGGGGGGGGGGGATGAACGAAATATGGGCACTTTACCCTAGAAATAATAAAAATATCGTATAAATATTTTTTCATTTCCTTAAAAAAGAAGCAGAGCAAAAAATTACATATATTTTAACAAATTCACCTTCCTCCAAGCGTGAAAAAATCAGGATTTTTTTCGCAATTGAGTTCGGTTTCTGATATGCTTGAATTGTAAAAAATAGGTACACAAGTGTATTTCTTAGAACAATACAACATTTTAATATTTTTAGAACTTAATTATAAATCAATAGTTTAATTTTACAGCCTTATCCCATTCAGTGGCGTAGCTAGAGCATTTCGTTTGGGGGGGTGTGGAGATCGAATTTACCGAATGTTCATAGTAAATTTTGTATTTTTTTTATTTTGTATTTTTTCGCATTATTTTCTTTTGGGCGAGGGGGGGGGGGGGGAATTAGACATTTATTTATTATTTCAACAATATATAAATAAACAGACCAAAAAATTAAATAATTTCAAACCATTTAAAATTTTACAAACTGTAGGGAGCGAGGGTAGTAGAAATTACGAATGGAGGGAGTGAAGTAGATAATACAGTGATGGAACAGCATGAACCTCATTTTGGAGCAGCAAAAACGCTCATTTTGGAGCAGAAAATAACTATTTTGGAGCAGCAAAAATCCACTTTGGGGCGTATAATAACTATTTTAGAGCAGAAAAAATGCTCATTTTGCAGCAGAAAATAACTGTTTTGGAGCATCAAAATGTAATTTTGGTATTCTTTGACGAAATTCACGTTTTTTCAGCAATTCATTGACGAAAGTCGTGTTTTTTCTGCGATTCTTTGATTAAATTCGCGTTTTTCCCGCGACTCTTTCACAAAATTCACATTTTTTTCGCAATCATTTGACGAAATTCGCGCTTCTTTTGCGTGTTATTCAGACCCTTTGTTGAAATCAGCGTGTTTTTCGCTATCTTTGGACGAAATTAGCGTGTTTTTCGAAATTTTTGACGAAATTTGCGGTTTTTCGCGACCTTTTGAAGAAATTTGTGATTTTTTCTGCGATCTTTTCATAAAATTCATGTCTTTTTCGCGATCTTTTGACGAAATGCGCGTTTTTTGCGACCTTTTGATGAAATTTTAACAAAGTGGTGTTTTTTCACGATCTTTTGACTGTGTTTTGTTCGTTTTATGACGAAGTTAGCAATCTTTTGGAAAAATTCACGTTTTTTTCGTGATCCTTTGACGAAATTCGCGTGTTTTTCGCGATCTTTTGATGAAATTTGCGGGGGGTTTTCGCGATATTTTAACGAAAAGGCGTTTTTTCACGATCTTTTGACCCCGTTTTGTTCGTTTTTTGACGAAATTAGCGATCGTTTGACAAAATTCACGTTTTTTCTCGCGATCCCTTGACAAAATTCGCGTGTTTTTCGCGATCTTTTGACAAAATTCGCGTGTTTTTTGCAACCTTTTGATGAAATTTGCGGGTTTCTTCGCGATATTTTAACGAAAGTAGCGTTTTTTCACGATCTTTTGACCGTGTTTTGTTCTTTTTTGACGAAGTTAGCTATCGTTTGGCAAAATTTACGTTCATTTTTCGTGATCCATTGACGAAATTAGCGTGTTTTTCGAAATTTTTTGACGAAATTTGCGGTTTTTCGTGACCTTTTGAAGAAATTTCTGATTTTTTCCGCGATCTTTTCATAAAATTCATGTCCTTTTCGCGATCTTTTGACGAAATGCGCGTTTTTTGCGACCTTTTGATGAAATTTTAACAAAGTGGTGTTTTTTCATGATCTTTTGACTGTGTTTTGTTCGTTTTTTGACGAAGTTAGCAATCTTTTGGAAAAATTCACGTTTTTTTCGTGATCCTTTGACGAAATTCACGTGTTTTTCGCGATCTTTTGACGAAATTTGCGTTTTATTCGCGATCTTTTGATGAAATTTGCGGGGATTTTCGCGATATTTTAACGAAAAGGTGTTTTTTCACGATCTTTTGACCCCGTTTTGTTCGTTTTTTGACGAAATTAGCGATCGTTTCACAAAATTCACGTTTTTTCTCGCGATCCTTTGACAAAATTGGCGTGTTTTTCGCGATCGTTTGACGAAATTCGCGTGTTTTTTTGCGACCTTTTGATGAAATTTGAGCGGTTTTTTGCAATATCTTAACGAAAGTAGCGTTTTTTCACGATCTTTTGACCGTGTTTTGTTCGTTTTTTGACGAAGTTTATGACGGAAAATTTACGGGTTTTTTTTCGTGATCCATTGACGAAATTCGTGTGTTTTTCACGATATTTTGATGAAATTTTCGGGTTTTTTCGAGATATTTTAACGAAAGTAGTGTTTTTTCACGATCTTACCCCGTTTTGTTCTTTTTTTGACGAGCGATCTTTTGACAAAATTCACTTTTTTCGCGATCCTTTGACGAAATTCGCGTGCTTTTTGCGACCTTTTGATGAAATTTGCGTGTTTTCGCGATTTTACGAAAGCAGCATTTTTTCGCGATCTTTTGATTGTGTTTTTTTTATTGAAGTTAGCGCTCCTTTGACAAAATTCACGTTTTTTTCGCGACTCTTTGACAAAATTCGCGTGTTATTCGTGATCTTTTGACGAAATTCGCCTGTTTTTCGCTATCTTTTGACGAAAATCTCGTGTTTTTCGCGATCTTATGTTGAAATTTGAGACCTTTTGACGAAATTTCCGGGTTTTTTTCTCTATTTTTTAAATAAATTAGCATTTTTTCACGTTCTTTTGACCGTGTTTTGTTCATTTTTTGACGACATTAACGATCTTTCCTCAAAATTCATATTTTTCTTGGGATTTTTTGACGAAATTCGCGTGTTTTTCGCGATCTTTTGACAAAATTCGCGTGTTTCTTGCGATCTTTCGACAAAATTTGCGTGTTTTCGCGAACTTCAGACGAAATTTGCGTTTAATTCGCGATCTTTTAACGAAATTTCGTGTTTTTATGGTCTTTTGACCACATTTTGTTCGTTTTTTTTTACGAAATTAATGATCCTTTGTTAAAATTCACTTTTTTTTCGCGATCATTTGAGAAACTTCGCGCGCTTTTGACTAAATTCGCATGTTTTTCGCAATCTTTTGGCGAAATTCGGGTGGAAAATTATGGATTTGGCTCAAGAATTATTATTGAATTGGCGCAGTTGGGTGCAATTTTGTTGAAAAATGATCGTTTTGGCGCAGAAATGCGCAGCATTATCGATTTGGCGCAATTGGAGCAATTGGCGCAGCTGTTCCATCACTGAGATAACTGCTGATTTATTTATCGTATTGCACAGTTACGAATAAAGTAATACGAATAAAAAGTAATTTTAAAGACTTTAACCCTTTACTGATTAGGTGAGGTGTTTTCCACCCTAGAGAAATTTCAATTATGAAGAATTTTTTTCGTGGTATTTAGATACATGTATTTATATGTATATGTATGTACACTTACAGTGCTTTTTCAGTTGTTTTTATTCAAGTAGATAATGCAAAATTCACAGCAGATTTTCTTATTTTAATTCGCTACATTTTGTGTAAGAAATCAAATTTTGGGGTTGCATACACACCACCTCAAAAAAAAAATCACCACATCACTTAAGGTTTAAGCTTATACTCCAGTGAGGGGGGAGGATTCAAAGGTAAAACAATAATTTGGGGTGAGGTGTAAAAAGACAGATTTAGATTGATTATTTACTATTACAATAAAAATAAATTCAATAGAAAATATTTAAAAAATAATTCTTTTTTTCTTTGATTTATAATTCAAAGTTTGAAATATGTAATACTTTTTAAATTTTAAGTTAGAAATCTGTACGGGTAGAAATATTCAGGCCTGGGCCAGGCCGACCCATAGAAAAAAATTCGATCCGGCCCATTATAAAAGATAGGCCTGAACTCAGCCAGGCTTGTCGAAAAATATTATTGGCCTAGCCCAGCGTTATAGCAGCAAAAAGTTCAGCCTAAGACCATCCTAGCCCGGAAAAAAAAATGAAAATCTCGACCCTAGCCTGGCACGGCCCGAGGGAATTTTTACAAAACATTGATTTTTACGTCGATTTGGTTAAAAATTTGTCTGTACGAGGAATTCTGATCAAAAATACTTAATAATAAGAAGAAAGAAAGAAAGAAAGAAAAAAGCTAAGATTATTATTATTATTATTATTATTATTATTATTTTTGTAATCTTCATTTTTATAGAAATGCCGTAGGCGGCGATATTTATTTATTTTTTTAAATAAATCTCTATTTGTTATTGCAAATGTTTCGGTTATCATTAATTTTGTTAATTCATATTCCATGTATTGGAGACTTAAAAATCTAAAAAATGCTTTACAGTAAAATCTTCTAAGGCGGAATCGCACAGTAAAGTAAAAGAATGCATTATAGACAAGTTCCCTTTTTATTAGGCGTAAATGTGTTATATATTCTTTTCTCACATATTATTACAGGAATTTTGCATGGATCAACACATTTTTCAGTTAAAACCCTCCGACTGTCTTGATAAAGGGCAAAATTGTAATGTTGTTTGTTCTGCATTTTGTTTTAAATGCTAAAAAAATGATCCTTTGAACATTTTATAAAAAAACTTAATAACGAATATGAATGCAATCCTTGGGAGTATTAATCATTGTTCAATGTATTAAAAATACATTAAATCAATAGAATTATATTACTTTAAATATTGCTTGTATTGCAGTGAAACATGGAGCTTAGTGAACGTATTAACACGGGCTTGTCAGTGAGGGGGTTAAAAACAGGATTCCGTCATAGGCAGGTTCTTTTTCACACGTATTACTATATTTTAATTTAGCTGTATTTTGCTGCCAGGCCACGCTGAGACAATGACTTTCATACGGGTTGGGTGAAAACCGGGACTGAAAATTTTGGCCCGTGAAGACTTGGAAGAATGAAACCAGTCCCGACTCGGTACAGAAAACATTAATTAGGCCTGCTCAGGCCTAATTTATATTTTGCCAAAATTATTTATTACTAACTCATTTAAGTAGACATTTTTTTAAAATCCAGAAGCATATAATCAGCAGGTATTAGGCATGAAGTGCTTTGAAATCAAATAGCATTTTTAAATTTTCTGATAAATGTATTACATATTAAGTTATAACCAATTGCTACCTCATAATGATATTTTGCCGATTGTCACGTTTAAAAAAAAAATTGTTCCAAACGTCAACTTTGGCACCATCTGCAAATTTCGTGCATTTAAAAATGAAAATTTCTTTACGAAAGTGTAAAAAAAGATGCAAGTTACGATTTCAGAACAGCTTTAAATAGTTTTTAAAAACCACAAAATGTGGCAAATCAAAGCTGAACTTTATTTGTAGGATATTTTTTCTGTTGAATTTTCAAGCTGGAACTCGTAATATAGAAAGTTATCAGAATTGAAATAGTCAAATATCATGTAGAGCAACTGAGCATAAGTATAAAAAAAATAAATATTGTTATTTTAATTTGCAATAATAAAAAAAAAGAGCGTTGAACACAAAAAGATTTTTTTTCAGGAAAGAGGGTAGACAGTGTGGAAAATTATTTTATTTTCTGCAAAATTACTTTGCTTGCATTTTTTTGTGAGCTGTAGCGTTGATTCTGTTACATGAATGAACCTGATTCAAAACAAAGGATTTTTTTAAATTAATTTAAATTAACTTTGAGATCTCTTCATTTCAGAAAACAAAGAAAAAAATTGCTTTCAGTTTTTGCAGCAGAAAGTAAATGTATGTCTCAAAACGCCAATTAGAAGAAAGATTAATGCTTATCATCAATGCACTTGTCTTTATATATCAATACAACTGATGATTTTAAAACAAGTTCAAAAACATAAATAAAAAATATCTTTTCGAACTGAATGACAAGAACCAGTGTTGCAGTCGTAAAAAAACAAAGAGCATACTCTAAAATCATGAACATTCATGGATACAGTATACGCTAATGCTTTATTTGAGAAGCAGAGGGTGTGCGGAGCTTCTTTAAAAAATCCAGAGAGAGGGTATACGGCGTATATCTCCGTATACCCTCCACTCACTATCCCGTGACAAGAACAGATCCAGATCTTAAAACGTATCGTCGGTTTATAGGTTACAAAGGAAAAAATCCAATATTTTGTAGTTCTCTATCTTATTATTATTTTTCTTTAAAGTGGTTCTCGAGCTTCCTACTGAACAACGCAAAATTTTCCGACACATTTTCTGTCTCATTTTTAAGCATATTGGCAGGCCTGACTGTTGAAGCGGAATACAATGGAAACTAGTTTTACATTTTTTGATAAAATTACTTATCGCGTTATAAGCGATTGTGGTCACATGACGACAAGTTTTTTGCCTTTCTCGAGCTGCCGTGTCTGGAATTCGGTTCAAAACGCCAACTTTGACAATATTTTCTGGAAAATCTTTTGCGTTTACCAAAAAATGGAAAACGTCTTTCGTCTATATAATTTCTGAATAACAACACCTGCCAATTTCCGAACAAAAAGAAATTCAGAAATGTCTCAGAAAGTAGCTCTTTTGATTTGAACAAGGAAGGATTTTTTTAAGGATTTTTTTCCCGCATTTTTTTTTTAAATAATTTTTTCAAGAAACTTTTAATTTTTCGAATATACAATATACCATTATATATAGTAGCTAATAGGGATGTACCGAATATTCGGAATCTATTCTGTATTCGGCCTTTTCGGCCATGTTACCGAATATTCGGTTAGGCCGAATATCAAGATATTCGGCCAAACCGAATGCTTAAAAAAACTTTTAAAACATTTTTAAAAATCTTACACAATTTCTACTTTTAACTGTCAACTTATAAAGATTTTCATAATAATTAGAAACAGAATCATATTTAAGTAAAAGAGAATGTTTTTACGTTATTTGCTTTTTGTAAAGTATTACTTAAGAAAATTAATCATTAATGGGGATTTTCATAGGAATTAACAATGTAAAAAGGCAAGTTCCTGAACCTTTTCTAGTAAATAATATGTTTCTTGCTTTTTCACAAAAAAGTTCTTACACTTCTAATCAAAACAGAAAAACTTTCAGCGTTGATAATACACATCAAGAAAGCCAATTTTTGCTCAGAAAACCATAATCACAATCCACTTATTCAGTTATAAATAAAGTGTATTTCATCTCATTCGAGGTCAAACTTGGATTATCATTTGTTAACCCTAACGAAGATATCATAGCTATATTTTTAACAAACTTGCTTTGATTTCTGTGAAATATAATATGATGAGAAGTGCTGGAAATTGCCACTTTTCATGTTTAAACAACTATGAGGTAGACATTCCTTTATTCAGAATGCAATTTATAGTATTTATACTGTGTCACTGGCCAAAATTCAGTCATTTTCAATGATATCGTCACATTTAATACAAACTAAATTAATATGAAACAAATCTTGCAAAAAATATCTTCATTTACTGATAAAGTTGTGAATGAAAATTCAGTTTCGGCTTGTAGTTGCACACCCAGAATTTTTGACTGAATATATTGTAATTTTGATGTAATAAAGGGAGTGAGGTGTTGTTTCTTGTTCAAAATTTTTTTGTCTTGACCACATTATCTCTGTTGAAAGTTTGTTACAATTTTTTAGGAACAATGTGTATGTTTACAATCTCTAAAAATAATTCCTCATTCGAAACACTGATCTAAGATGCATTTAAAAACTTCCTTGCTAAATCAAATACAGTAGAAAAGTTATTTTTGTTGAGTTGTCTGTTTTAGAATGAAAAAAAAAATTATTCACTTGGTTTAATTCATCAGAAGAAGCTATGATATATCAAACTTTTTAATTCATAAAATTTTAAAATTCTCTTCTTAAATACCTCAAAGCAGATTTTTTTCATGTATAAAGTTTACTTGTAAAAAATTCTTGTTTAGCAATATGCAAGTTTCTGCATTAAATATTATGTAAAATTATTTTAAAATTTAACATTTTAATGCCTTTAATCTTTGAAATATAAAAGTATTCATCCAGCCGAATACTTGGTATTTAGCCGAATAGTTACTACTCGGCTGGACGAATATTCGGAATTCGGCCTGAACAGTTAATTCGGCTATCCAAATATTCGGTATACGGTTCACCTGTAGGCCGAATATATGGTAGGCAAGTTATTTTTGCGAAGTTGTTTGTTTCAGAATTAAAAAAAAAAAAAATTATTCACTTGGTTTAATTCATCAGAAGAAGCTATGAAACACGAAACTTTTTTAATTAATAGAATTTTAAAATATTCGACCAGCCGGATATTTGGTATCTGGCCGAATAGTTACTACTCGGCTAGCCGAATATTCGGTATTCGGTTCGCTTGTAGGCCGAATATTTGGTATTCGGTCAAAATCACTATTCGGTACATCTGATGTAATTTTATTACACCGTTTTAATTTTCTTTGATAAGAAATAATTCCCGGTTCTCTCTTATTTTTTGAGACAATACAACAGTAAACTTCTGGCGACATCCTGTCCCCCGAAAAAACAGCGAAATATACCCCCCCCCCCCCTAGCTTTCAGAGTCCAGCAAAATGAATTTTAACGAAAAAGAAATATGGATTAAATATTATATAAAGAAATATATAATATTTAATCTTCTAAGGGATACTGTATCATGCCCCCCCTCCCTCCCCTTCTTACACCCATGGAATAGCTAAAAAGTGCAATTGCAATCGACTCCGAGCGAAAAAAAAAATGACATAATGCAAAGAGAAAGGAAGTTCCTAATTAGTAAATATTTAATAATTTTAAATATGCTTTGAAATTGTTTTCTGTTTTGTAATAAATTTTGTAATATGTTTTTAAAAATTCTTAAAAAAGAAAGAAAAAAATCGGAGTCAAATGATGCAGCCTTTGAACGAAAGTGAAATTACCGAATGTATATGAGTTTACCGAAGTGGGGGGGTGTCGCACCCCCCCACACCCCCCCTGTAGCTACGTCCCTGATCCCATTAGCCGAGCGCAGCTGATAAATGGACAATTATACATATTATTTTTTATGATTACAAATGTGTACGAGTTATAATAATGGAATTAATAATGCGCCAAACCAAGCTCGCTAAAAAATGCCAACTAGTAGTGAAACTGAAGCAATTAAATATTTTTAAAACTAAAATTTAGAAAATAAAATATAAATAAAAGATGAAAGTGTAGTATATTTTTTAAAATACGCTTTTATCAGATAATACTTTCATACTAATTAATTTGTTATTATACATAAAGAAAATAGTTTTGAAATACTAAATAGATAGTTTAAGTAATGCTTTTCTCTCTTTCTTGTTGGCATATATTAAAAAAGAAAAACAGCAAAAATTACATATTCTGTTAATAAATTCAACACTTCCCATTTTTTAGCAAGTGTAAATCAAAGCAACATGAATTTACATTCATGAAATTAAGCGTGATTTTGAAAATAAACATTTGAATGTTTATCAAAAATATGAGGTTTGAATGTTGATAAATTTTTAAATTTTCTTAGTTACTTTTTAAGATATGGCAACAGGAAAAAGTGTTTATGTAATACTGCAATTGTTACTTTAACATCATTGTTTCGTTACAGGGTAATAGATTTTTTAGAAATCGTGCTTGAATATTTCTTAAACTACCTAGCATTTTCAAATTGTTTTCTCAGTATATAATCTAAACTTAATTAAAACAATCTGTTAATTGATAATTAAGTTATGAAAGTCTTTGAATATTAACGGATAAAACCAGAATTGATTATTGTGCTTGTTTGCTTTGTTTGTTTTATATTTTTACTTTTATACATACTACACGTATATGTGTAAAATATATATGCAAACTAATTCTTTTAAAAACCAAAATAAATAAATAAATAAAAAGGAAAATGAAAATAAAATAAGTGGAGTTTGTACAAGCAAAATTATTCAATCGATGATCATAGTTTGAAATTCGTAAAAGTTAAATTTTTATATCTGAATTATGAAGTTAGCTTGACGGAAGTTCTCAAAAATGATTTATTACACATGAAGTACAAGGATGAATGTTCTTATGACTTCTAGAGGACAACGTTTTATTATAAAGAAAACTTTTATTTTAAAAGGGCTTTTTTGTTGTTGTTGTTGCTTGTTTGCTTTTGTTTTTTAAGTTATTTTCTCAAGAAAATTAGAATTTGCGAAAAGACGGTTCTCAAATCATAAAAGATGAAAAGTTTGATTTATTATGATGACATGTTTTGACACAAATAAAGACATAAATTAATATGTTAAAAAGACATACATCTTAAATATATTTTGACATCTTAAAATTGTAATTAAAAATTGATTTCTGAAGGGGGGAAAGGGGAAAATTTTGAAAAGTTTGATTAAAATTTAACCCAAGTTTGCTTGTATGATTATTTTTATGATTATATTTTTAACTGACTTCCAAGATTAGAAGAAAATTATACAATTTGTTTGTATACATATTTTTAATTTTTTGCAGTATCGCCCGACCCCCACACCACCACCACCACTAACTCTCAAAAAAAGAGAGAATATTTATATACAATTTAATCACATAATTGTTTTTGAAAAGAAAGAAAACAAAAAAGAAAAGAAAGCGGAAATAGCCATTTAAATGGGAATTATGTCTTCTTTTATATTTAAAAAATCAGCTTAGAGAGTGTTCCTCATATTGAAATTGTACCAAACTCTGAAATTTTCAGCGCGAAAACCTAATTTTAACATAATATTTGACTTTCTCGTATATTTTACCATAGGTTACCAAATGGGAAGACATTCGATCAAGTAGTTTAGGAATTATGAAGGTTAAAAGTTGCGGAACTCTTAATGTTAAAGTCATTTGTAACTGTTGCAAAACAGGTTGGAATAATGGTAGTTTTTGAAACATAAGTCAAAACTACGATAGTCAGAGGTGACAATTCATATTTTTTCCTAAAATTCATTTCTAAAATATACATAATTTAAAATTATTTTTCGAATACATATGTATATGCATATGTATTCAAAAGCAATATGCATTATAATGTATGACATATTTTAAACTGAAATCGATTATAGAAGGTTTAAATATGCGAATCCACTTTACAGCTTATTCCTACAAGTCATTTTTGGAGTTCTGCTGAAAACATATATATAATGGGTGTTAAAAATGACTTAACATAAATTTATGTTACTATAAAATAATAAACTTTTTACATTGCAGAAATAAAATATATTTAATGACATTGCAAAAAATATAATTATACACGTACACACACACACACACACACACATATATATATACATACAATTATAAAATAGTCATAGTATAAATATATATTATACAGATTTTATTTATCTTGTAAACGAAAAGCTTCTTCAACTAAGTAAAAATTGGTGTACCGATTTTACGTTAATGTTTTATAAAGCCTTATACTCTTAACATAAGCATACATCAAAATCTAAAAATTACATTTGCTCGCACTACGAAATAAGTAATTAAAAGGTGAACAAAAAAGAGATAAAATGTAAGATAGTCAAGTTTGATTTTAAAAAGATTACAATTTCACAGTTGCAGTTAACCCAAATCTATATTATAAAATAAAAAACATGCCAATGCGTAACTCTGAGGTTCTGGCAGTGTCAATACCTGACGAATAAATTTCCCTTTTACTGCATTTTTTTTACTCTTATCCATCTCACAATTTCACTTTTTATACCGTCGCATAGGGAAAAAGATTTGTTTGAAAACTATTTATCAATTTATTGATTTTTTATGGTTAAAATAATTTTCAAGCATTTTTTAAAAATCTATCTCTATCACCTGCAGCCTGATTACGAAAGATTAGCCCGTTTGCACTTAAAACAATATAAGTAGTTCTGCATTTATTTCCGATAAATATTTAATAACCAAATTAAAATTTCACCAGTGAATAAATACACTAATAAGATAATATAAATAAAACCCAAATTTAACAGACATTCTATCGAACTACGCACTAAAACTGCTGAAATAATCAGAATCAAAAAGGCTGCTTTAAGTAACGAAATCTTTGGCGATTTCTTCGGCTATTAACGCCTGACATGCGGATAATACGAAAATAGCTCTTTTAATATAAAATCCAAAACTTTATCTAAATACACTATTGATATGATCCATATAAAAATGAATCTTGGTTTTATTAGAGAAAAATATATAAAAATATATAAATGTAAAAGGTCTATTAGACTTTCACTTAAAAAAATGGTTTACCTATGTTCTGTAACCCAAGGAACCCCGATTTGATCCCCTCGTAATGCATAGGTTGTACATAAATGGATATCCCAACTTTACACTGCAAATTTCCAGCACACAGCACAATCTCTGATTAAAAAAAAGTGTTCTAGTTACCTTAATATGCACTGAAATGTGTTCCGAACATGCTCAGCTATAAAAAAAGTGTTCCGAAAGTTTTTCGAAAGTGTTCTGCTCAGGATATTTGCTAAATCTAAACTTGGGAACATATTTAAGAAAAGATTGAGTATACATTTCGGCATACTTGTAAAATCACTCGTGCCCAAAAGTGTCTAAAAAGTGCTCTAGAAAGTGTGCCGAAAAAAAATTAGTGTTCTCAGAAGGATTCTAAAAACTGTTTCCAAAAGGTACGCTTCAAAGTGTTCTAAAAAAGGTGACAAAATAAGCGTTCTAAAAAATGTTCTGAAAAGTTTATAAAGATTCGCAGCGTACAGGGTTATTTAAAAAAACGAAAAAAAGGACAATCGTGTTGTGCATCGGAAATAAAAAATAACACTTGAAAGTTTAAATTCAACATAGTTATAAGTGTTCAATGTGACCCCCTTCAGAAACATGAACGATATCGAGGTGGTACGATAACTTATCTCACACTTTTTTCAGTATGTGCAGTGTGACTTTTTGAATGGCTGCAGATATGCATGTCCTAAGTTCGTCAACGTCAGTTGGTAGCGGTGGAACAAACACCTGATCTTTGATGAGCCCCCCCCCCCCCCCCCCCCCCACACACACACACAAAATCACATGTATTGATGTCAGGGCTCCGAGGAGGTCATTTATGAAGAGCAAGGTCCTGTGGTGCTCGGTGACCAATCCACCGATGCGGTAATTTATCATTTAAAACTTTCAACAGTTATTATTGATTTCCGATGAACAACAACGTTGTGCTTTTTTTATTTCTTTTAATAAAAGTTGAGTTGAAGTTGGGATATTCCTGAAAAGTTGGGATATTCATTTATGTACACTCTCTATAATATTGAATTGATATAATAATTAATCAAAAATAATTATAATAAATTATGTTTAAGAAGAAACTTCTACACTCACTATTGAAAAGTACCACTTTCATAGTGTTAACGACCGTAGTTTTTTTTAATTCTCCAATTTAATATACATTACTAAGAAGAAGCGTCAGTTTAAAATCGCCAGAAGAGATGCTCAAACTGTCATTTTCCCATTCCCTTTTTTGACGCATAGCTATTGTTATGTTATGAGCACGCGTCTTAGATGCCAGATAAGTAACAACAATAGAACACGTTTTTGTATTTGACAATTGTTATTGTGCTTGAAAATTATGATAATTTATATATACTGAAACTATTAGATTGACTGGCGACGAATGAATGAACACGTCACGAGAATCAATCGAACATACGTGCTATTTGAGATCTGATATACTTAAGAATAAGGCTTGTTGTCTGTTTTAGAGATAATTGTTGGGTGCTACTGTGTTCCTCAAGCAGTGGACACAAACATAAGTTGAAAATCAAGATCAAGCGTTGATCCTTATCGTATTTCTGGAGATCGATTTCAGGACAATGAATCCTTTTAAGCTGTCTAAAATGACGGATTTTATGTATACGATAATGCTCTCTCTTGAAAACTACAAATTATGATATTATTTTTTTGTTCAATTTGCTTAATATGTTTTGAAATCTTAATCACATAAGCGTTTCTGAAAATTTTTTTTAATTCCAAGACATTGATGTCTTCATACCATTAGAAATTATCTGAGAATATTACGAAACAGGGGTTCTCAAACTTTTTTCCCCAATCAAGATTAAGTGTTGGTTCTCATGGTATTTCTAGGGATCGATTGAATGTCAATGAATCCTTTTAAGCTGTCGAAAATGATGGATATTTTCTTCAATTGAAAAGATAATATGAAATAATGTTTAACTCTTCTGAAACCTGCAAATTGCGAAAACATTTTTTTCAATTGGCTCCATGTGGTATGAAATATTAGTCACATGGACATTCCCTCATTTTCTTGTTTTCATTCTTACATTCCAAGATATAAATTTCTCCATACCACTAGAAATCATGTGCAAATATTGCAGAACAGTAGTTCTCAAACTTTTATGTCCCGCACATCCCTTAAGCAGTGGAAAAAAAAACACAAACTGAAAATCAAAATCAAGCTTTGATTCTTATCGTATTTCTAGAGATCGATTTCTGGATAATGAATCATTTTTAAACTGTCTAAAATGATGGATATTATTATTTAATTGAATAGGTAATGTGAAATAACGTTCTAACTCTCCTGAAAACTGCGAATTACCATAATACATATATATATTTTTTTTCAATTGGCTCAATATGTTTTGAAATATTAGTAACATAGAAGTCACAGCATCCCCCCCCCCCCTATAATTCCAAGACATACCATTATATATGATGTGAGGATATTACAATGCAGTAGTTTTAAAACTTTTATACTCTGAACATTGAAGAATTGTATGTATCTGGAATCATTTTCTCTTTACATTTTCTTATTAAACTTTCATTTGTGAATGTAAATGTGGAATTTTGTAATATATATTTCACTTATTTCCTGATAGGCTAAAATTAAAAAAAAAAAAATAAATAAGTACACAAGCGTGTTTCCAATGGCAATACAAGATTTTAATATTTTTAGAACTTAATTATAAATAAATGAATTGTATCAAGGAATTTTTCCGGTGATACAAATAATTTTAGATTTACAACATTTAAGGGGTTACAAAGACAAACGAGTTAATTATGCGTCAAACTAACTCCTGCCAATATGCCAACTGGCTGTGAAATTGCAACAACGAAGTAATTTAAACAATAAAAAGAAGAAAATGTAAATAAAAATAAAGAGTGTAATAATTTTAAATACATTTTTTATCATTTAATAGTTTAATATTAGTAATTAAGTTATACGTTGAGAAAACAATTTAGAAATCCTGAATAGATTGTTTAAATAATGCTTTGCTATTTTTTCCCTTTCCTGCTGCCATATCTTAAAAAATAAACCTAGCAAAAACTATATATATATAAATCCACCATAATATTTCGCGTGTTCTATCAAGTGTAAATCAAAACAGTGAATTTTCAATAATCAGGATCCATGTCAAATTAAGGCATTGCAACGGAAAATTTTTGGAACAGCATTGATTGCAATCTCAAAATTAGGCATTTTTTTTTAAAGATAATCATTGAATGACCATAAAAGAGTAGGGGGGGTAGGGGGGGGGGGGTAGTAGCTATTTTTACTTATTTTATTATATTTATTTACTTCTGTTATATTTATTATTTCTTTTGCAATGTATGATCCATGAAAAATAGAAAAATGGAAAAAAATAATATCAAATATACAAATATATACAAATATATATGATTTTTATTTTACATTTAACTTGACGGGTGCGCTTGTTTTCCATCACATGTATGTTGAATGTTTGGTGTTAGTTTTCTAACGTAGAGTCGTAAATGGTTTTCAAAATCTAGTGTAGTTTTATATTTTACATTTAATGTAAGCTCTACAGGTAGTAAGATTTTTAACGCGATGGCAGCATTTGTTTACTCTCACATGTATACTGTTTCGTGTTAGTTTGCTAATGTAAAGTCGTAAACTGTTTTCAACATCTAATGTGTTTTTATAGTTTACCTTTTACGTAAGCTCTACAGGTAGCAAGATTTTTAACGGGACGGCAGCGTTTGATAACCTCGCATGTATGCTGAATGTTTTATGTTAGTTTGCGAATTTAGAGTCGTAAATTATTTTCAACAACTAATGTGTTACTATAATTTATTTTACATTTAACGTAATCTCTACAGGTAGCAAGATTTTTAATATGATGGTTGCGTTTGTTTACCCTCTTCGTGTTGGTTTGCTAATATAGAGTATTAAAAGGTTTTCAACATCTAATGTGTTTTAATATTTTACATTTAATATAAGCTCTCTACAGGTAGCAAGATTTTTAACGTGGTGGTTGCACTTGCTGACCATCGCATAATACACTGAATGTTTGGAGTTAGTTCGCTGATGTTTGCTGAGTCCTAAATGGTATTCAACATCTAGCGTATTTTATATTTCGTTTTTAAAACCATTAGTGTTTAGAAAAAGATAGGGAAAGAAAGCTTAATCATATAGTTGCTTCGCGACATTTCTTGGGTGTCGAAAAACACTCCTCGAGTACACTCCGTAATTTTTCCCCTTACCTCCAAGGTGTACGTGCCCCAGATTTTGAGATACTGTGCTACACCACTAAGATTTACAAAAATAGAGTGGAGTAAATATTTTATGATTTTCCATATAAGAAAAATTCTTCCAGGCAAAAAATGCTGTGAAGTCAAACTTCTATCTTCTACATTCAATTTCACAATACGACATTAAGCAAATGCAATATTATGTCAATAACGATAGTTCAAGTATTCCATTTTAATTTTTATCATATGTGTTCAATAATCTAAGGAATTTCAGAAAAATTGCGTTATACTGCAAAAAAAAATTACTTTAAAATTGTTATTATTACAGCTTTACTCTGCATAATACAATTCATTCATTTTGAAAAAATAAAGCTGCTTTCAAAGTTGAAAAATAATGTTTTAACTTAGTTTCAGTTTGATAAATTTAGCTTAACGTTTAAGCAAAGGCATTCGATACTTATTTAGGAATCAGAGATTCCCTTTAGTGTTCTTTTTAGGATAAAATTCTTTTTGAAGTCATCCTCTTTAAAAATTACTTCTTCTAAATGCATCTAACATTTTTCAGTTTTATAAAACTGGAGTTCGTCTGATATAATACAATATGTCAAATAAGGAACATGGGATTTCAGGGTCTAAATAATCCTGAAAATAATTTTTAAAGTAAATATAAATATTTTTTAAGATAATTGTAAGATTTTCATATTTTATGCGAAATATTACTATACATTCTAAGTTTGAAATATGTTTGCATTTAAGTGAATTATTCACTATCTAGATATCACAATAATTATAGTATAACATATTACACCATAATAAATATTATGATATAAGATATTTAAATAATATGATAATACAATATAAGTGTATATAATACGTAACGTAAATACATAGAAACATGAATTAGTATTTTAACAATGATTAATGTTATAAATAATTAATTTAAAATTATCGAAAAAATGATATACAAACAATAATCAAAAACCATTAAAAAATAAAATAGTCTAAATATTTCAATCATTTAAAAATTATTTATCTGTTTATTTAAATGCTTTAAAATATTAAACTGCTACAAAAATACAAATGTTTGCAATAATTTGGTTTATTTTAACAAACAAACTGCAAAATTAAAAAAAAGTGAACTCATTAAAATAACAGTTCTGTAAAATATTTTAGTCTTATTTATTTATTTTAAAATGTGTTGCACATAAATTTTGAGAAAAAAGATACCAATAATTAAAAAAACACCCTTTTCCTAAATGTCTCTCTGCCCGCTATCTAACTTTCGTAAATATTCTTAGGCTACCATGTCACTAAAATTTATTATAGCATGTTTCCATTTAAAAAATGGAATGCGTTGCCTTTATAAATCGTTTACATGGACACACAAAAGAATTTGGATATTTTGTTCACAATGGGCATAATCTCTGGAAATCCACTTTAATTATATTACTCTAGGTCAAACATTACAAACATAGTATTCATTGCTTATATCCACAATAGCATGCATAATATAAAAAATAGTTTGCGAGACATTTTTCAGTTATTTACAGGGACATACAAAGGAATTCGATTACATTATTGTCTATATGTAGTGACGTTTGGAGGGCGTTTTAATGATGCTATACCAGTTTTCACATAATTAAATTGATATCGCTATTTAGGTGCACGGTATATTCTTCCCTGTGGATGGTTGTGTTTATGACGGGCAATTATCAGCACGAGGATATAGGCCGAAAGAGGGGAAGTCACCTTCGTGGGGGTCTTTCTAAGGGAACCTAACCTGTATTTACTCTTCGAAAACCAAGGTTAGAAGAAAACCACAAAAAATTCCGAACGATTAGGCCGACGGGCGCGATGGGGATCGAACCCAGCACCTCCCGTCTACCAGCTTCGACAGCAGAACCTCTTGGCCAGTGGTGGGGCTCTTCCCTGTAAAAAACGGTGCGAGCAACATTTAATTTTTCTTACAAGGCCATACAAGAGGAATTCGGTTGCGTT
Source organism: Maratus speciosus (assembly GCA_963932465.1). NCBI lineage: Eukaryota > Metazoa > Arthropoda > Arachnida > Araneae > Salticidae > Maratus > Maratus speciosus. The sequence continues at coordinate 212,218,367 of OZ010791.1, read as the reverse complement.
ATTATGTATGAGCAGTAAATGTGGGAAGTGCACTTTCAGTCTTGTTATGCATTTTCAAGCTTAACTAACTTCTGTAGTCATATACATAGGACGTCACATAAGAATTAAATTACTTTATCATATACGAGCGGGAATTGCTGAAAACGTATGTGGTGTGTGCGCAACATAAATAAATTCAAATGCCAGGCTAAAAGAATTTAGATACACTGCTGTCTATAGATGGTAATTTCTAGAAGTTCTTTTTGATTTGTGTTATGAGTTTTACAGCTGGATGAAATTTTTTAAACTGTAAGTAAAAATCTATAGATATTTCAAATGAAAATCAAATTTCAAAGTAATTGCTTAAGAGGCGCAAAGGGCCAACATAGTGAAAAAGATTCCATACCGGGGCTGGAACCCGGGTCATCAGTATAGCGCACTGACGTTCTACAGACTAAAACACATGAAACGATACCCAGTCTGGAAAATTTCTCACATTTCTCTCTGGAATAATTTCCATTTATTAAATCTATAGATCATTCTCATGGATGTAGATAAGATTTAAATACTTTACGTCTATGGTCAGAAATTGTTGAAAGTGGCTTTTGAATACCCATTATATGTTTCTTAGGCTAATTATTCATTAATTTTCTCTTTCACCCTCCGAAAAGATAAATTTCGTTACAATATTCTGGTAGCGTTAAAATAAGTTCATAATCTATGCTTGGTGCATACTTTTTTTTTGTTGTTGTTGTTTCTATCTACGATAAAACACTGTAAAAAAATATTGTAATTTATCCTGCACTTAATATTGTAAGTTTTCAAGCACCGATGTTGTGAAATCGAATTCGAGCACCGATGGTGCGAAAGCGAATTCAAACAACAAGTGGAGTAAAAATCTAATTCTTTCTGTCACGTGCAGAACGCAGCCAATAGCAACGCGACTTTCCCGAGACATTAGAAATTCTACAGCACTTTTAAATACAGCAGCTTGTAAATTTTACAGCAACTATGATGGCAACCGTGGTATCAACACCTTTTGTTGTAAAATACAGTGAATTTTCCTGCACTTTATGTTGTAATTTTTCAAGTACCGGTGCTGTGAAAGCGAATTCAAGAAAAAAGAGAAGTAAAAATCGAATTCTTTCTGTCACGTGCATCATGCAGCCAATAGAAACGCGACTTTCCCCAGACTTGAGAAATTTTACAGCACTCATGCAGACAGCAGCTTGTAAATTTTAGAGCAACTATGTTGGCAGCCGGGGTGCGAGCACCTTTTGTTGTATAAATATTTTTTTTTTACAGTGCATCTCGGTGCATGATCAGAATGTAGTGTTGCTTGTCCTTCATTAATATATCTATTTCTTATCGTATCAAACCTATTATTAAAACGAGATTTTTTAATTTTTTGGACGAAATGATAAATGAATGAATTCCCAATTAAATACTCATTATTTATTTGTTTTTTAATCCAAGTGCTGAAAATGAAAATAAATCTCACGATGAAAGTTCAAATTATCTTTTTAAGTGGGATTGCATAACGATAATCCCACTCTTTTTCATAAAGGTACACAACTCAAAACCTGAAATGTGTCAGAAGAATCTAAAAAAGTTTTCAAATATGAAAACAAATTATCTTTTATTTAAAGTAATTTGTTGTTTAAGATACATTAACTCACTCTTTTTAGTACCAGACTCAAAAATAATTGGTTTACTTCATTATGAGCTTCGTTACATAACGTTGTATAACGATTTAAACAATTTTATAGAAATAATAATTATTTTACGAGGTTGTTATGAAATTCAGATTAATGTGTTTTCGAGTTTCTTCCTTTTAAATGCTTTGACACCAAATTTGCCATTTTTTTCACAGCGTTTGAAAAGAAAAGGTTTTTATTCGAAATAAACATATGAGAATACATCCCAAAATTTTAGACAATAGTAATAAAGAAAACCCAGTCATAAAACTGAGATGTGAGAGAACCTTCAAAAAGTATTATACTCGTATTTTTAAATAATTTGTAATGAGTTCAACTGGCATTATACACTTTGCAATATGAAATTAGAAAAATTAAAGTATAGTGTTTTTAGGTTTCGACCAGAGGTGCAGTGGAGGGTATACGGAGGTATACGCCGTATACCTTCTGGATTTTTTAAAAAAACTCCATACACCCCCTGTTTCTCAAATAAAGCTGCAGTGTGTACTCTAGACATGACATTCAGGACTTCGCGCATACCCTCTGGCTCTAGCGTATACCTTCTTTTTCTTTTTTCTTTCTTTTTTTTTCTTTTTTTTTTTTTTTTTTTTTTTCTTTATACCACTACTACACTGGTTTTAACTTTACTTAATTGGTACAAAATAAGGTGAATATTATAAAATATCTCCTTTACTGTCCAAAAATCTAGGCCTTTTAATATTAAAGATTTAAATATAATGCAAGTAGAATAATTAAAAAACAACTATATATTCTCACAGTTTCTAAAGAAAATTATATATTTATTGACGCTTTCAATTCAATGAAACGATAGCTGTCTTACGCCTTCCTTTATACCTGATTCCAGCTGCTCCTACTTTTATTGTTCCTTCAATTGAATAAAATTATAAAATAAACATAGAAGAAACGTAAAAGTAAAATCAAAGCTTTAATTAATAACACGAAAGCTAGTAGAGACAATCCTGTTATAGATCCCTTAACGAATTTTGTTTCGGTCTAATTTCTAAAGTAACTTTCACCAAAAATCAATGGTATCTTATAACTTTTCTATATCTGACTGCCAATTCTCCCATTCATTCTATATTTGCAGCCTCTCTTTTCATCCAAAATCAAAATAATTATAGGGAAAACAGAAATACAAATAAATTATTGATCAAAGCATAAGTTATCAAACACAAAAGTTAGGAAAGATGCCGCAAAAATAAACACAGAAAATTCAATAAACTAATATATTCACATTGGCGTATTCAAGCTTCAAAATCTCGTAGGTTATTACATAATTGAAGCGTAATTTATGACTGAAAATCATATTAACTAATATTTTCGTATTTGTTTAACAAATTCTGTGACAAAATATATATTTATCTAATTTATTATGCAGCCATATATAATTGTGTATAAAAGCAGAAATATCGCACATTTGTTACATTATATTTCTAACACCAGTTTCCTGAAAATGAGAGTAAGATTTAATAAATATTCCCTTTCAAAATGTACCTTTTGATGAAGCTTCGTTCCCTTTCAACAAAATCATTACATTTATCCGCTATCCAATTACATAGAATCGTAAGTCTTACTGGCCGCCATAAAACCTCGTAATAATTTAATCAGCGCAGTTACTTTCCTATTAAAGATCACAAGACATGCTTTCAATGCTGTTCAAAATTTTAGCAGCAGCACGTTCGAATTACATTTGGATTTCTGTTAACCAAAATTGATTGTGTTGAGGCTGTAAAACTGTGAATAATTAGCACAGACGAATGCACTAAGCCTCAGCAAAAGTTAATTAGAAATTGCGGGAGTTCGTGTTCAATTTTAACGGTGATTGAAGATAAATAATCTTAGAAATAAATCAAAATGGGAAAATTTTGTATTATGTAAGCGTGTGTTGTTGTAATACAGTTCATTTCACTTGTAAACATAAATGTATATAGTTTGCGAAATTATGCAAGAAACACAGATGTTTATACTGTTATTGAATTTTGCTTCCATGAAATTAGTTTATACTTCGAAATTACGTAATGGACGGCGATTCCTTTATGGAACTAACATGTGTTATTTTCGTAATTATATTACAAATAAATAAGAATATTTTTTTCATATTAGAATATTTTAAAAATAGCTGCTATATATTATTGATTTTTGTCTATTTTTTACGCGATTATGTATGTTTATTTTTCCGTCAACCCTTAAATTCGCAATAATAAGTATGCACAGAAGGAAAATTCGGTTTTTTAGATGATATCAATTCTCAATTAAACTTTTGCAGCTCCGTAATTGATCTTATACATGCAAGAGTAACATAATATTAGTTTTAATGTTAATGTCAATGTCAATGCTATAAATTTAACATATCATATTTGCCAGTAAAACATCGTTGTTGAACATGAAAATGCTGACTTAAGGAATGGTAGCATCCGAAAAATCTATATTCCAAAATTTCCACGTTCAACAAACATGTTTTACAGATAAACAGGCTAAATTAAGAACATTAACATAAACATTAAAATTATTAAATTTAAAATTACACTATGTGCGAATTACTTAAAATATGACATAATATTTAAAAAGGTGTTAAATTACTTTAATACTTCTTAGTACTTTCAACTATATATATAACCTTCGTCAGAGAATACAAAAATAGTATTAATAGCGTCTTATTTTCAAATTTCTCATAGTTTGTGTCGAAAGGAGTGAAAATGAAAGTCAATTAGAACCGGAAAACATTTGGAAAATAAAAATATGGATATAAAGGGGAGTGGAATATTACGTGTTTTATGATTCTTTTAGCAAACTGAGCCAAATTCTGGGTATGTTGTAGGATAAAATGTCATTACAAACAGTATTTTCTTTAGTAATAATTTTGATTCACGGATAATTAAATCATGCACTGCAAAAAATAAATTGTTGATTTTACAGTATTATACTGGCAGCTGGGGCGCCAGTATTATACTGTAAAATTAACAGTAATAAACCGTAAATAAACAGTAGTACACCGTTTTATAAATGAAAATGCAGAAATATACCAATATATTACTACTTAGCAGTATATTACTGTTTATTTTACGGTTTATTACTGTTAATTTTACAGTATAATACTGGCGCCTCAGTTGCCAGTATTATACTGTAAAATCAACAATTATTTTTTGCAGTGTGATAATTCTTTAAGGGGCATATAATTTTTGTATCTTCGAAATTAACTTGTACATTCTGCTTCTGGTTAAGTCTTGACAGGGCTGTTGTTTGCCAGTTTTACTTCAAATCTCTCAAATGTTCTTTAATACGATCTTTAAGTTTACGAGAAGTCATTCCTATCAAGATAAATATTTTCTGTTGTCGGTGGGATTACATATACCCCAAAAACTTCATCTTTCGGGTTTTCTCTCACAAAATGAAAAATTGACTTTCGCTTTCGCTCCTTTCAATACCAACTGCGTGAAATTTGAAAATAAGGCGCTAATAACAGTATTTTTGTATTCTCTGACGAAGGCCATGTATATAGTTGAAAGTACTAAGAAGTATTAAAGTAATTTAACACCTTTTAAATATTTTGCCATCTTTTCAGTAATTTGTGCATAGTGTAATTTTAAGTTAAATTTTTTAAAGATGAACTTAGCATTCTATTTATTTATTTGCCGATTAAAATTATCATAATTTTGCTATTTTTGCATGTATAAATTTAGTTACGCAGCTGAAGGTGTTTAATTGAGAATTAATAGAATACAAAAAATCGATATTCTGTTTTGAGAAAACTGATTAATAGACATAAAACCACTTGATAACGTTTTCGAAAATCAGTGGCAGCAAAAGGAACCTTGTTTTTATAAATACGCCGGTAAATCTCGAAAATATTTGGTTTTGAAGCTTCTAAAGGTAACGAAAGTTTTTCGGAATGGTAGGTAACTCGCAAGAAGTTATTGTATATTTTCATACGTGGATTTAATAGAGGAAAAGGTCCAAATACCGGCTACTAGATGTTCCGAGAACTGAGCGCAGCGCAGCCTAGCGGTGATAGGCAGAGTTTGTAACTTTAATTGAGAGAAGAAAGTTACGAAAAGTACGTCGCTGAAGTCTGTCTCATTTACAAATTGTAAATGCAAAAGTGTAGAATCTACGTAATCTGGTACAGCAAAAGTTTTTCAGATATGTGTTTCTCATTTTTTAAACATATACTGATCGTATATTGGCTTGAATTGTTGGTTAAGTTATTTTCTAGCCATATTTAGCTCTCAATTGCCACGCGCACAGTATTGGTATTTTATTATATGAATGAGTAATGCCGGTTTTAACATAAACATAGCAGTGGTCCGAATACCGGCTACCTAAAGTGGTCTAAATACCGTCTAGCCGGTATTTGGACCTCTCTTGGTTGCTCTGCTTGAAGGGGAGGAAAATAAATTAATTTAAATAGTTCCATAATTAATAGATTTATTTAAATGGTTCAGAAATAGTCCCCGTCCCATTTCGCAATATGAAAAAAGCAACCATGGCCGTAATTCTTCAGGACCGACACTGGTTACCGGATCACTTTCCAAAAAAGAGCTGTTTGACACTACAAAATTGCCTGTAATAAATGTGAAGTAAAAGAAAAAAAATGACGGATTAAACCAGGCGAAACAGGCAGAAATTTGATTTTAACCATCTCGCTACGCAACCCAAGATTTCATTGGGCATCGTAAAAGTAGCAAAATTTGCGCAACCCGAGATTTTCTCGGGGATGCATTTTTTCCTTCTAATTAACCCTCCTTGATTATTCCCACCAGTTATGTTTTTAATGTAAATTATGCCTTATTTAATCGGAGCATTTTCCCGGTTAAATTAGACGAAAACTTTTGTTTTGAAAAACCGGTGACAAATGAATAAAAATTCTTAAAAGACGCTCATCGTGAAGGGGTTAAATAAGCAATTTTTGAAGCTATTTTGATAAAACAATTACTCAGCGAGAGGGCTAAAAAAGTGAAAAAAGAATATATCCAACAGAGGAAGGTGATAAATTTGTGTCTTCAGCATGGGTGCTTTCTCTGTGGACAAGAATAGGGGAGGGGATTCTGGGTTCAATGTTAAGAATGCGATATGTGGGTTGATAGGGACTATACTGACGCAGAGAGTGTTAATATGCTTTTAATTTTTTCAGTTAAAATAATTCTCATTTCAATCAGCAAGCTTTTTTTTGTTTTACACGTTAAAAAACAAAATTAGAAACATAATGGGAAGAGGACTGTGACAGATAGTCGTAAAGAATTTTAGAAATTTGACAAAAATATACTTATTTATTAAAAATTGCGTATTTTTTCTGTCCATAAGAAATGTTATTAATCAATACAATTTATTAAAATAATATTCTTATTGCTTAATAATTGTCATTGGCTCTATTTGTGTGATCTTTTGGAAAAAAAACTTAGGTAGCCGGTATTTAGACCCCATTTTAAAAACTCAAAATTTTAAGACTCTCGGATTTTTGCTTCTTATAAACAGAAAACGCCTTTTAAACTGATTTTTTTTTCTCTAAACAGGTGTAAGACGTGTCAAGGTACCCTGCTGTCACTTTTTATTTTATTAATTTTGAAAATTGTATAATCTAGATTAAAAACAATAGTGGTAGCCGGTATTTGAACCTTTTCCTCTATATTTTTGTAAAATAACTCTTTCAGGGGCGGTGGTATGTTTATGAAACGACTTAATTTTAATTTTCAAATGCGACAATGGCACCAGGATTTTCGTATGATTTTCTTTCGATTTATTATGTATGTTAAAAATAGCTTTTTCTTATTTGCAAATAAATTTGTACGTAAATTCCGGTGCTAATCATTCATTTCAACATTTTAGCAACGAAAATTTTTTGCCCCTGAAATGGTTAAGAAACATTTGATTTTTTTCTTTTTTTTTTTTTTTTTAACGGTGTGCACAAACAAATAGACGTTGGTTTTGATCATTTTAATTTGTTATTATAATCGTATGATGATAAATATTTTCTGTGTATCTTTAGAGTAGCATCGCGTAAAATACGATGCCTTTCTTTTCATTTCTGTTCACAATTTAAAAAAAAAAAAAATCTTCTTATCTATCCACAATAATTTTTAAAAGTTAGCTATAAAGAATAATTCTGTGAATTTCAAAGAACCGAAATTTCAAAATTTTTATATTTTTAAAAATTTTGTTCTAAATTTCCATTGTTGTTGGAAAGTGTTTTCTTAATGCTTACACATTCCCTCATTAGGGGTTGTGCATGTATAACGTTATCAACTTTTTGGTAATTTTAGACCCCCCCCTTTCGATATCATACGTTATCATACCTCGACCCCCCTCCCCCGTAATTAATGATATCGTTATCGAGGTACACAAATTCTTTAGATTTTTTATTTTTTTTTTTTCTTTTGTTTGAAGGGATACACAAATATGGTTACATTTATTTTTCGCATACTTCATTGATTCAAATGAAGACAAGTCAATAAAATATCAGTTTATATATGAAATAACTTTATATCAAATAACACTTAAAACAAATAGTTACTGTTTAAAAATATTTAATAATAGCTTTTTGTTACGTAGTGCAATCAACAGTAATAATGTCTCTTTCACTTTGCACGGAGTGGGACAGACAAAACTTCTTATAAACAAAACCGGTGAGCAACATTCTTTCTCTTTTATTTGCTAGTAAACACAAGTATCATTTCAAACATATGGTTTTTCGAACAGCGGATTATACATGCATACACGTTATGACAGAAGAATAGAAATGTCAAACGTTGGGGGTATTCCATATTTTGGAATTAAATATTTAATACACATTTAATGATTTAATAATAACTTTATATTTTCATAAAAATAGATAACATACTAAAAAAGATAACATACTTGATGTAAAAACTAAGTTACAAATAAAAAGAGAAAACATTTGTTTGATCAAAAATGATAGCGATATCAAAAGACAACCCGACTCCCTCCCCCTAAAGATATATTACGATATCATTGCCAGACACCCCCCCCCCCCTAAAATGATAACGTTATATATATGCATAGTCCCTTAATGTATTAGTGTCATTATTTATCTGTTAATTATTCTGAATAGTATAAAATCAAGATCAGGAAAAATAAATTATAAAATAATCAGAGACCGAAATATTTGTATTAATCCTAAGATATTGAAAATTATGCCTTTATAAAATACCCAATTTCTTTTTCGGGCTTCAACACTGTAAAAATTCTGACGCGCCCATCACTTGTTAGTCCATTTCTTTTTACCAAAATTTCCTGACTGTAGTTTTCTAAGATGTTTAGCGGAAAATTACATAATCATCAGTTCATAAGAATAATGATACATGAATAAAGTATCGACATGTATTTTAATAAGTAAAAATATCCTATGGCTTACGCATGCACGGAATGTATAAGATGAACCTATCGGCATATCCATTAACTACAATCAAACACATTAGCTTTCTGGAGAATCGAGTGGATCGACCTCTCATAGTTAAATCGTGACTTGAGTTTCCCGAAAACTACTTTTAAAAACTGACCTCTGAAGTTCAGAAAAATTCATTTGTGCAAAACATTTCCTATTACGTTAGAAACCCGCACAAACTAATTTTTCATCAAGGTTATCTTCTAAAAAATATTTTATGCTAAAAGTTAAATTTATCAACTGTTTGACAGTTGTTTTTACGTACGTTCGTAATGATATAATTACGTAGAACATGTAGTCGTTGTCTGGTCCGTCCGTCTGTCAGTCCGTATAAAGCAGAGGAAAAACTACCCAACCGAATGGCTTGAAATTTGATATGTATAATCGTTGCAGAATTTTGCCGAGTCATTTCACATTTTATGAAAATTGAATCAAAACTTAAAATGGTATCAATAAAAGTGTTCTTCATTCTATTAAATCCTATCATACGTAATTAATTCAATGATAGACGACGATAGGTAATGATTCTAGGTTGTCATGGTGATTACGTCCTATTTAAGATGGAGTCATATTATTTCCATATTACTAAATTCAATATATATATATATATATATATATATATATAATCGAAATAGCTTTTGTATTCATGCATTTTCGCATAAGAGTGCAACAGCTATTGCACCAAGATCTGAAAATTTATAAAACTAGTTATAGTACGAACGCACCTCATCTTCCACATTTGACGTACAATTTCCGACTTGCTTAGATTTAGGTATCTTGCGTAACATTTTTTTCTCATGAGAGAGGTAAAATTGCATATCTAGTTGTTCAAAGACGAAATAAATGTAGCTCTCATATATAGTTAACGTAACACTTTCATTAATACATATTAATTTCGTTGAAAGTAATGAGAAAAAACATTTCTTCCAGTACTGTTATATCTAGAACACATTCATGATTCAGATGAATATCTATAAATTTTTCTTTCATGTCTAGAATCGTCTAGTGCTTTAGTAGACAGATGCTGGTTTATCTTTTTTCGGGGTATCAAAGAGTTATCATAATATTGACATACTTTAAATTAAATATAATTTCAATCAAAGCTGCACTATACACTTCGGGAACAACTTTTAAAATCTATAAATTTAGTTCTAAATTCTTCTCCTCCTGGAAAATATAGTTATATAAAACTCTTACGAATGTCATTAAACTTTTTTATGTCTGGTTTACTTAACAGCATGTAAAGTACACATAATAAGAAACTTCTGAAAAAAAAAATACTTATAATCGAATGCCTTTTTTATTCGATTATTTTTCTGTAAACAAGCTTTCTAAAAATATCAGTTACATAAATTTATGAAGTATCAATGGTATTGTTAAAAAAATCAGTGTAGTTTTTTAATTCTAATTATATAATCTATATTACGCTTAATGGTATTTCCAAGAAAATTATAAAAGCAAACAAGATACTTACAGAAAAATACATAAACTAAGTGAAGCATACGTAGAATTTATATATATATATATATCGAAAGATGAAACTAAATTAAACTTATACGGGTTAAGATAAATTATTCAAAAAGAACATATTGAAAAGCTGTTAAACTGTACCCATGTTATTATAGCTTCCACAAAACTTGTGTGATTTGATCCCTGTACTAGCTATAAGTTAAAATGTGCAAGATATGGAAAGTCGCACATAAAAAACACGAAAAATGAAGGAAAAAATACGAATATAAAAAGAAGTAAAATTTAAGTAAATTTGCGTATATAATTCAGAACAGCTTGTATGAAACAATACAAATATGTCTAACTTGCATGATTACAGTATGTGGCCAACGCAGTTCTACAAATTCAAGATAAACTGAAAAATAAAAGAAATGATTCTGCGTATTAATTGGTTAATTTTTCCTTTTTAGGCAATGAATCAAAATATAATTTTAAAAAAGTGAAAGGAAATAGGTAAAACCAGAAGAATGAGAATGAGATAAAGTATAGTAGTGTCATCTGTATGATAAATTACAAATAAAAAAAAATCCCTGCCGGCCCGGCCTACAGGTAGAGGTAGATTTCGAAGTCAAATATACTAATTTCACAAACAAAAACTAAATCATGATTAGAGATAAATCCACTTTAACAATTTTATCTGGCCGCTTTTGACGAGTTTTTATTTCATTTTTATATAATAGCTGCTTTTATCAGAATCATGTTAGGGCGGTATTCAAAAAAATACTTTTCCATGCTCAACAACTCGAAATTTTCTGGCATAATTCCAGATTCATTTTTAATTAAAAAAAAATATAAAACTTGCTGACGTGATTTTTGAAGAGATTTATAAGCGACCTGTGTTTTTATTTTTTGTTCAATTAATTAAAACTTGATATATAAACAATTATTTTCTCAGAAGGACAATATTTTCAGAAGGACAACACAATCGCTTCGGGAAATTCCGTTCAAAATGCCCACTTTGATATCATTTTTTTAAATATATTCTGCCTCTATCAAAAAATCGATCATTACGGTACATTATATAGTTTCTGAATAAGCGAATCTACCAATTAAATGCGTTTGAGAGCAAAAATGAATTTAAAAATGAGTCAGAAAATAAGCAGTTTAAGTTTTAGTGCATCCTTAATACTATGATTTTCTAACACAATCCGCTTCGGTAAATTCGGTTCAAAATGCCCTTTTTAACAGCATTTTTAAAAATATATTCTGCCTCTATTAAAAAAATCGACCATTACGGTACATTATATAGTTTCTGAGTAAGAAAACATACCAATTGGAAGCCTTTGAGAGCAAAAACGAATTGTCAAATGAGCCAGAAAATAAGCAGTTTGGATTTGAATACACCCTTACTAAGATGATTTTATTCTTCAACCGCTATGTATTTTTATTTATTTTTTTTTTTTCTGTAAGAATTGGTCCTATCCAAAACTTGTCTATGTAGATGTTGTAGACAATATTAAGAAGATATATGATAAATTCATGGGGATTTTATATCTTTTGAATTGACGGAGTTATGGATTTTTTTCTTCTTCAAACCCCCTTTTGGTTTTCGTTTTTTATTTTATTTTTATTTTATTTTTTTTTTTGCGGTACGAATTGGTCCTATCAAAAACTTGTGAATATAAAAGTTGTAGATAATATTAAGGAAATTTATAATAAAATTTATTGGATTTGATATCTTGAGAATTGAAGATGTTATGAATTTTTTTCTCCCAAAAACCCTATTTTTGCGCCCATTTTTAACTTTATCAAAAATCTGTGATACATAAATTTTTGGCCCTATTTTTAGAAGTAATAAAAACTTTAAGCTGATTTGATATGTGCAAAAATTAAGAAGTTATGGGGGGTTTTCTGTTTTCACAAAACCCCTCCCTATTTCCATCCCCATGGTCCGATTTTGCCCATTAACGAACTTGACCGAGATTTTATGCCCATTGATTTTATGTATCAGTTTGGAAATGATTGGTGCAGAATTACGAAAGTTATCGTGTCCAGAAGAAAGTGATATATATAGATAGATAGATTGATAGATAGATAGAGAGATAGATAAAGTTTTTTACTGAGGGTGGTTTTGGGTTCTAGGGTCATGATCGGTGTAGATCTGCAAAAATGTTTCAGAAATTCCAACATAGGAACGATCCCAATAGGTAGTATTTCATACGAAATCTACCTAAAAGTGGAAAGAGTTCGAGTTAATCCAAAAATAACTGTGTATTATTGATAACAAAAGTTCATAACACTTACATGTTATATATTGATATTTAATTTAAAGTAAAATAAAATAAAAGAAAGTTAAATAAAAATAAATGACGGGGGGCTAGAAGAAAATAAAATAAATACATCTATAAATTAATATAAAAATGTTTTAATAAAAATACTTATAATGAACGAAGTAAAAAATTGGTAAGTGCAGGTTATAAAAAAGCAAAAGCTAAACAGTTAAACAGAACGAAACAGATTTATTTATCTTTAATTAAATTAGTAAGAGGATAGATAAAGTGAAGAATACTTTAACAATGTACTACACATAGCGAAAAAGCTTATTAAAAAATAATGAAATTAATACAGGGATAAAAAGAAGTCGAAACTATTGACGATAGTCTGAAATAAAGTATTACAGAATCAACTGCAGTGTTAAGAGGAATCTTGAATTATTGTACAATATCCTATATTATTTTATATTAATTAATTAACATAATGCATTAAATTTCCGTACAACAACACCCATCCTAGCTACTCTAATATCTGTCTTTCTAGTCTGTATACATATTGGACATACAAAATAAAAGTTTTGCAAATAATAACTGTTATGTGTATATAATAATGGTAAATTAAAAGTAAAATTAAAATCCAACATTGAAAATAAATAATCCGATAATGATATTTCATGACATTTCGTAGAACTAAATTTTCTACTTCAAAAGAAAATAAACTATTTTTTTTTAAATAATTTAAAAATATGAAACAATTAAAATAATAGAGAATTAAATTGTAATATCAAGAAATAATTAATTTGAATTATACTTCACGTTAGAAAATTACATCCTTAGAATGCAATTCCTTTTTACATTTGAAACACATTTAAAACTTGATCATTTAGCTTTTTGACTCGATTTTAATTTCATTTATTAGAAGTATTGGATGGAATTCCAGAATTTAGAATTAATAGCAATATTCGCCAACTAAAGACGAAACTGATGTTCAATATTATGTTACACACATGGACTTTACTCAGGTCACGTCAGCTACTTGTATATCTACGATAAACACCAATAAGCGTGAAGACCATTTTAACACTGTTTCTCCTTCGTCCAATAAACAATCTTTTTTGGAGGACATATACCCGCAGAGGTGTGGTTGTTGCCACTCGTGGGTAAAGGCTATTACTTTTAAATTACTACTCTGTATATTTTCTTGTATATTTTCAAGCGAAAAATATAATGAGCTTACAAAAAATCTTCTTAATTTTTAAGCTTTGTGCCTTCTTTTTTACATAGTTTTTATCTTACTTGCCTTTAATTATATCAAGATTTTCTTATTTATAAACTTTACGTTTACAGTAGATAGATATCTGCTCAGACTGCCAACTGTTTCAGAAGATTGTTTATCTTAGTTGTCACCATTTAATAGGTTTCGTATTATTTGAAAATTTTAAACCGAATACACTGAAGACTGTTAGGACTTCTGAAACTATGCACATCCGTTTGTTTTAGTTTATATCTTACCTATTTTTAATTATAATTACATTTTCTAATTTGTAAATTTTGCACTTTTTTATACATAAATGACTTTACTGAAACTATTGTTTCATAGGACTGCTATTTTAATGGAACTCATATTACTTCATATTTTTAATGAATTAGAAATATGACAAGAGTTTTAAATTTTATGCTTGCTTTTGTTTCGGTCTCTATCTTACTTATTTTTAATCATACCTACATTTGCTAATTTGTAAACTTTGCATTTTGTTTATGTAGATGACTTCATTAAATCAACTGCTAACTGTTTCACAGGACTACTATTTAAGATTCATATTACTTGCATATTTTTAACGAATATTAATTCTCAAAAGATATTTTGAAATTTTAGCGTCCATTTGTATTAGTTTCTGTCTTACTTGTTTTTAATTATATTTACATTTGTTAGTTTACAAAATTTATTGTTATATATCCTTCATCAGATTTATTAATTGTTTCACAGAAATCATTTTCATGCTAATTTGAAATCAAGTAATTTATTTTAAAAAGTAGAACTAATTTACAAGTGTTATTCTTTTCGCTATTTATTTTACTGCAAATACTTGAATATATAATGCATACTTAAAAGAAAAAAAATTAACAGTCGACTCTATGTCAGTTTTAAGACCAGTAACAAAGAAAAGCTATTTTTCAATACAAGAAAAGGAAAAACATTTTTCTGAAAATTAGATTTTCCACTCTTCTAAACTGAATAAATACAAGTAAAAATACGGAGAACTTATTGATTGCATTTAGCCAGAGGTGCCAAGTTGCCACTAATCCTCCGTAATATGTAGGTTAATTTAACCCTGGTTTAATACATTTCGCACCAGAATTTTTATTCAGAGATGAAATTAAATAAGTTTCATTTAGAAAACTGGAATTAAATAAATAAAGATTCATCAAATAATTTTTCTGGTTCGAAACGTTGTTAAACTGGGTTAAATTAATCCACGCATTACGGAAGATTAGTGCGAACTTGGCACCTATGCATTTAGCTATTTCTCAAAATACAATATTTCTGTTTTATATCATTCGCAGGAAAAAAATACCTGAAAAAATATTGTATAATGCTTATGAGTTTATTCTGTCCGTTCCAAAACTTTAAAATACTATAAAAGCAAATGCATTTTTAACAGAAATTTACATATTTTCCATTTATTAAAATTACAGAGTCACTTTACCATATACGGGGAGCAGGGTTAATAAAGAATATGTGCCACAGAGCAGTCCTGTCCTAGCAGTGCCTTATTGAATTAAGTTGCCAATAAGTCTCACACGCTCCCGCTTTTTCAAGCGTTATGTGATTAGCTTGGTTGACATTTGATAAAAGTTCTATTGCAAAATCTGCAAAGTGAAGTTGTGTCTTATGGGGGTTTTTTTCTCTTCTGCGAGCACACAGTGTATGTCAGTGGAAACAACGTTGTACAATTTTTATTGGTAGGCCACCACTATTATAGAAATGTGTAGTATTTTGTTTATCTCCAGTATTTTGTTTGTCCTCAGTTTTTGTTTACAATTATCCCAGAAGTTGCCTTAAGTAAAGTAATTGGAAATAAGATTTTGTAATTAGATTTTTATATTTTTGGAGATAAAACTGCGTGTATTTTTACAATTTCGGCACAACGATTCACAATTGTGATACCCTATTTTTTCAGTTGAAGTGGTAGAATATGCCGCTAACCTATGCGAGGAAACATAGTGCACTAAAACATTCACTTAAAGATATGTAACGATGTTGTTTCTGATGTTACGAACGCCAACATGATATTCAAGGGATCTTTTACATTTTAAAAGGTATTGAAAATATTCAAAAAAGCTGAAGAAGCTACAGCAAATAAGGAAACTAAAAAGAAATGAGTTAATCTGCTATTCAGAACAATAAGTGGGGAAGTCCTCAAAAGAAAAATCATAACTGTATAACAAAAATGAAAGACAATGAACTTGTATTAGGAGATCAAGAATTCGTCAATGCAGAAATCGGAAAAACTATAGTAGTACAGATAAGTTTTAAGAAGAAGAAAGGAGGAACATCCGTGAATAGTATTGAAATAGGGATAAAACAGTATGATTAAAACAGGGTCAGCTAGGTGGGGAGGCCTACCAAATGGCTTAAGCACTCACAAGCCCCACCCAGCGGTTTCCATCTACTACCGCCGTCACCACACACACACACAAAAAAAAAAAAATTAAAATTAAAATTAAAATTAAGATAAAGAAGATTTAATAATAGACGAAATAGAGTCAGAAGATGATTTTAACTGAATTTGGAAAGTCAACTTTGGATGCCAACTGAATTTGGAAAGCCAACTTTGGATGCCAACTGAATTTGGAAGCTATCGTGAACGATATTGCGGCTCATGAAACCGGAGAAATAAGCTTACGAGCACCCGAATTCCATGAATTGGCAGATAATACGTTTGTTCTGGTTAATATTATTGAAGACGAACATTTTAAAACTCCATACATTTGTGTTTACAAGATCGATGAATTTGCCTGAAATTACTAGGTTGATCAAAAAGTTCTGGGAAATTTGTGAAAAATGCGTTGTCATGCGAAAATTAACAACAAAAGCAACAAGAACTATTCTTCAAAGTAGAGAACATCACAGTCCACGATTTTCTGCCATCGTTCTGTCAGATTCCGGATTTGCTGGAAGTACCATGGCGGCTCTTTGGAATCGAAAAACTCTTGACATGCTTCTTCAACTTCATTAAATGATTCAAATCGACGGCCCTTGAAAAAGTGTTGCATTGATCAAAAGAGGCCATGATCGGATGGAGCCACGTCTGGACTATACCACTAGTACTCCTATATACTATACAAATTCTGGTAACTATTAGATTAAAAATTTCTATGGCGAGGCCATATATTTGTATTAGATTTGTATTCGAAATTAATCTGTTTTCAAAATTTATTTTCATTTCTTCTGTTTAATGCTAGCATTCAAAAATCATTTCTAAGTCAGGTTTAATTTAAGTGCAATCGTTATACCCACATAAATATTCTTTTTGTTTCTGTTAAAAGCTATCATTCAGATAACTGATATAAATGATTTATTTGTTATTTCTAATTTAAGCTTATTTCCTTTCCCCGCATAAGTATTCTTTATTGATATTTTATTTGTTAAACGCAGCTTTTTTTTACAAATCTGTTTACATAATCTAAAGATCATTTAGGTAATTTTAAGCTTGCTAGCGTCTAGTAAATGCATTAAAAGACTCATAAATTTCATTTTTACATCTGCTTGCAAATAGATATTTGTCATTACTCATCCTCTCCGTTAGACTTTATGTAAGCAATAATAGGTTTACCTTTTATTTATCTCTTTTTGATAAGTGGCCAAAGGTAGTGTCTGTCATTGGCGTTTATCTAGTTCAAATTTTATATATCTCCCAGTTTAACGGTTATTTTGTGATTGGCGTATTGGCTCAAGACAGATGTATTCTTGACGTATTAAATTACGCAGATTGAAAGACACTTCACCTCTGCTCTTGCTACTGATAACACCGCAATACTTTGCTTCCACGGGGGCCACCACTAATTCTACATCTTAGCCTTAATAAAGATTTTTTTCCATGGAAATTTCTGCTGATTATTGCCTGGTGGACATTCTTTACAGGAAACGGATTACTCTAACTGGGGTTTGCGACATAATACATCGTTTTTGTACTACCAACTTATTCCATATAAACCGGCCTTCAACATCATCACTACATAATCCGATTATCAACAACCTCATAATTTCCCAGAACTTTTTGCTCAACCTAATATTTAGAAGTTAATTATGCAAATTCAAAATTTGTTATAGTTGAAAGTGATAAGTTTACACTTTCGAAAATCCAAATCAAAGCTATCATTCCTAATCCCGTGGAGGAGAACGCACGCACAAAACTTGCGTATTTGTTTTCTGGTGCTGTAAATGGGGAAAAGGATGTTTTTAACTCAACTATTCAAATATGTACACCAAAAAATGCGTTTTTTGTTATTTCAGAATTTCAATTGCAGTTGACTCGTGCGGTAATGCTTCCGTGATCATTTTTTTTTTCTTTTTATTAAAAAAAATATTCAGTGTAATAGTTTTTGTAAAATGGTCACAATTTCAAATTCTTAATCAAATGTAAAAAATTCTAAATCAAAATTATAAAATCAATATATAGTATTTTTTTTTTCTTTATTTCCCTGTTGCTATTATTATTACAGCTGACCAATCGTGAAAAAAATAAAATTTCTCCATAAACATTTTTTTATTACAATTGTGTATATTGAACTTCCAAATCTTAAATATATTTTTAATTATTAAATAAATTAGCATTTTAGATTTTTTTCTGCTGGCTTTATTCATTATGTAAAAGATACTCGCCATTTTGCAGATTTCTTACAAAAAGCTTATAAAAGACATATATAAAATAAAAACAGAAAAAATAAATTAGCTATTAGCATTATTATAATAATTTTTCTTATTACTTGAAGTTTTAATTTAAATTTAATTTTAAAAAACGCTGTTTTAAAAAAATAAACAAAGTTTACTTATAGAATATGTATAATACATAGATATAATCCCTCTTATGCTTGAAATGTTTCGAAAGTTTTCATGAATATACAAGGGAAAAAAAAGCATGTAAAAGTGAGTATAGATCTATTTTAAGGTAATACAGTAAACAACAAAACTTGAATTGGGGCATTATATAAAAGAAATAAAAAAAAATATGGGTACAGGCTAATTAAATTTCTATCTTAAAAAAGTGAGTTTCATTTAAAATTTTTAAGCAAATGTTAATGAAAATAACAAAAACATTTATGCTGTTTTCATAAAACATCACAAGTTTTTCCTTTTAAAGCTGTTTTAAATCGAGGGAAATGCTTTGTATAGAATGTGAAAATACCACACTGATTTCTAAGAATTAAAATATAAATAGTTTACTTTTCAGAAACAAATTTATTTATTTATGTATTTATCTTTTAGCAATTCCTATCGATTTATTTTTATTGATTAAAACTTGTACTAATTAGTTTATTTTTTAACTTTAGTTTGTTTCCTCATTTTTTAATATTCTAATTTTCTTTTTTATTTAAAAAGAAATACTAAGTTGATCGATTTATATGTATGCATTTAAACTCTTCTAATCTAAATATTTTATAATTCAACTAGAAGCATCTCTAAACCCTGTATGATCACGACATTAAGGCAGTTTAACCTTGCTTAAATGAGCTTGATTGCCTCATCATAGTAACTTATTCGCGGGCTTATTTACACACTTACTGAAGCACTTTAAAGTCCTAAAGTATGTTTATTGGAGTGTGTTTTCTGTCTAAAATACGCCATATTAAATCAAAATATCTTTAAACGTCTGAAATTATATTTGAAATAAAATGTTGTATATGAGCAACAGGGGTTAATTAACTAAATAAACTGACTTCCTATTTTTAGATGGTTCTCAAAAAAATCTCAGAATATATTTATTATGCATGGATAAAATTAAATTGCTTAAATTATTATTAGAATCGATATGAAAACATATAATTTCTTACGTCAATATAGAAGTCTGATATAAAAGATGTATTTTTACTCAGGCTAATTTTTGTTTAACGCAAAAATAAATAAATAAATAAAATAAAATAAGTCCTTCCGGCCAGTGCCGGGAGGAAGAGGTAGCTTTCATATTCCATATTTTAAAAAAGCCAACTTATATTATTCAAACACACGAAGCTCAATTAAGTGGAAACCGAATGTAGGAGATACAATACAAATTTTTATCAATACTAAATCATTACGAATGAGAATTTCGCGAAATTAGTCAGCTTTATCCAAGCTGCTTTTATTTAAAGTAACTTATATTTAGCTGCCAAATTCGGCGATTTCTTAAAGTGCCTGCCATTTTAAGACAACATGGTGGATGAGGCTAACCAGTGAACTTGGTCGAGACCTTAGTAATTGCTGTGCACATGCTCACTCACATCGGAATCGGTTGATATATACCAGTGCTGTCGCAGGCAAAAAATCAGATTTTTCAAAATGTCACCCACGTTAGAAATTGAAACTGCTATATCTGAGCCATTTTTTAAGAAAAAGACAAACAAAAAATGCTCCTTAATCCTTATATCAAGGTCAAATACTAAAGAAAGAAACCTTTTTCAATTTCTAATTTTTTTGCACCTCACTTTAAATATATATATATTTTTTAATTTAATGGCCGCCATTTTGAAACAAGATGGCTGATGAATCTGGCCAGCGAACTTGGTCGAGGTGTTGATGTATACTATCCACATGCCTTCTTACATCGAAATAGGCGAATACGTGTGTTATCGCGTGACAAATACAAGATCGTTTCAAAATGTTAGCCATGCTAGAAATTCAAAGTGCTATAAATCAACCATTTTTTAAGATATCAACAAAAGAACAAATTTCAGAAACAAAAACTGCTCCAGAATCTTTGTATCAAGGCCAAACACATAAAAAAAATCTTTTTCATTTTCCAATTTTTTAATACCTCATTTTAAATTTTAAATTACATTTTTTTTTAAATGGCAACCCTTTTGAAACACGATGGCGAATGAAACTGGCCAACGAACTCGGTCGAGACATTGGTATGTACTATGTACAGACCAAGTTATATTCAAATCGGTTCATAAATACGCCTGTTATCGCGTGACAAAAATCAGGTCGTTTTAAAATGTCAGCCACAATAGAAATTCAAAATGTTATAACTCAGCCATTTTTTTAGATATAGACAAAACAAAACCTGTTCCGGAATTTTTGTATTAAGGTCAAACACATACGAAAAAAATCTTTTTCATTTTCCAGTTTTTTGGTATCTCATTTTAAATTTAAAATTTTTTAAATTTTTTAAATGGCCGCCATTTTGAAACAAGATGGCGGATGAAGCTGGGCAACGAACTCGGCTGAGTTATTTGTATGTACTATGTACACACCAAGGTACATCCTAATCGGTTCATAAATACGTCTGTCATCGCGTGGCAAAATCAGGACGTTTCAAAATGTCAGCCACGCTAGAAATTCAAAATGCTATAACTCAGCCATTTTTTAAGATATAGACGAAACAAAAACTGCTCCCGAATCTTTTTATCAAGGTCAAACACATAAGAAAAAAATACACAATCTGCTCGACTAGTGGATTCTCTTTCATATACATTATTTTTCAAAAAACCCCAAAGGAAAAAATCTAAGATTCAAATCTGGCAACGTGGGAGGCCACTCAATACGACCTCCATATCCGGTAATATTATTTTTAAAAGTACTGGTTTGATTTTGGTCTTTAAAAATTTTTTTTAAACAAGTTTTTATAAAGAACTAAAAAGTTGAATTTGAAAAAAGCGTAATATCATGAAAATGTATAATAAGCAATCCCTGCTCATACATCGTAATGTATCTGCCTTCTTTTGTGCGGCACTGTATAAAAAATATAAACGCAATGCACTTTCATTTGGAAAAATTACATTGTGAATCTCTATGCCTTACATAAATGTTACTGATTTTGATTTTAAAATTTCTGTTTGTAGGCAATAATGTATACAAAATTTTTTGAGTGGTCCTGTAAAATAAATATAAATGGTACGTACCTAAAATCATATTAATATTACATTGTCATTGGATTTACATAATTATACCAAATTTAATCTTGATCGGATATTTGGAAGTGAGTTAAAATTGGAATACAAATTTTGAATTAGGAAGATATACATACGAAAGTCGTAACTTAAAATCTTATAAAAATAATACAACTTTTTAAAATAAAATCATCAGAAGAAACACACTCATTTCCTTACCGAAAAAAAAAAATTTTCAAATTTCAATTGAGGACATCAGTTTCGAAACTCGCCTTATCCGAAATTTAAAAAATCGTGTTTCTCTAACAATCTATTCTATTGGTATAACTGTACCAATCAAACACTACAATCTGCAAATTTTCAATGAATACCAATGGGCGCATTTAAAGGTTTTATGCGATTTCCCAAAATTTGATTTTCTCGATAAGGCGAGTTTTGAAACTCACCTCTTCAATTATTTTAACCAATCTGAAAGTTAATTATTAAAAAGTAACGCTACCGTAATATTTATACGGGGGCAGCACCTTCAGTTAAATCGCTTTAAAAATACTTCTTTACATTATTTAAAACCTTTTTGTAATTGGAACTATATGTCTTTGACTAACGGTTTAGAAATTAGCCATTGAACATCGTTTGGAGTGGACGCCCTTTATAACACTTTAAGCACTTCGTGTACGACCCCTGAAAGCTTGGTCCAACTCATCTGTTTTTGGTTACAGAAAAGCGGTTTAAGTCATAAAATTGAAAATGTCATAACTCGGTCAATTTTAGTGTTAGCTGAATGGGACTTTTTTTGCCGTACTTGTTAGATAAATAGGAAAAGTTTACTAAATGTCACTTATAGGACCGGGGGACCGTATAAAAATTTAAATGTCGTAATTTTTTAATAAATATTTTTCTTGACCTAAATCGCTTTAAAAATACTTCTTTACCGCATTTAAAACATTTTTCTAATTGGAACTATATGTCTATGATTAATGGTTTAGGAATTAGCCATTGGATACCGTTGAGACCGGACACCCTGTATAATTGCTCACCTATACGTTGGAGGATTTCCCATAAAATAAACTCTATTAAAAATTCCACATGCCAGCTGATATATTACGATAGGAGAATAAGAACTTAAGGTAACAAATAAAATTTGATGTTATAGTTAGGAAAAAAGCATTTTTTTTTCTTTCTAAAATAATAAAACAACTTAGATGAAAGTAAATTTTGTTCTTTTAAAACAATTTTCCATCTTAAATTTCTCAGAAAGTCATTCTTTTGAAATTAAAAAAAAAAAAAACTGTAATACAAAAAAGCTGGTGTTGAACTCACCCGGATCAATAATAAAACATGATTTAAAACATTATTTAAAATAAGTGCAATAGGCCTAGGTACATGGCGGTCCATGGTACAAAGGTCTCTAAGTTTTTGCCTATTTTACACTTTTTATAATAAAACCAAAAAAGATTTTGATCAAATGAAATAATAATAGATATATTTAACCTTTATAATGAAACAGACACACCGAAACAGAAAGTTATGCAAGTTGGTACAATTCGACAATCTATATGTATTATTATTTTTAATGTATGTTCAACATTTATTATGTAATATTATGTAAATATTACGTATGTTACATCTGTTTAATGTAATGTTATCATACTTTTAAATTGACATTTCTATTTTGATATGGTTTATTTCCCTCACAAGGAAGTTTTTACGATGGTCTTGTACAATTTTCATCAGAAATCTCAAATGACGTGTTTAAAAGAAAGCATTGTAATGTTACTTGGATTAAAGTTCGTATAACTCTTTTGCACGCACAAAAATAGTCAGCATACCATCTAAAATTTTCTTTTACAGAATATATAAAATTTTTTTATACAATTATCAGCCCAAGTTTTTGTTTTAAATCTCTAGAATTGTTACGAAATTTTAGAAGGTTTTCTGATATACAGCTGAAAGAAATCACTTTCAAAAGTGGTCGTCTTATCACACATACATTTTGTTTGACAGGGCCATATCAAAAATCCAAATATATTATAATTTTTGGCTGTAATTCGTATCGCATTTTATATTTTAACAAATATATCGCAATGATATAGCAGGCCGTATTCAATATATCTTAATAATTCGTATGATTTAAAAAAAAAAAAAAAAAATGCGCACAAAACGTGGTGCTTAGTCGTTTCCAAGCATAGCAAAGACCTGTTATGGATGTAAGCAAAGTCCAGTTATGGATATAATGTATTGATATTATATATTACTATTAATTCCAGTTATTTATTAATTTATTTCCCCATTATATTACTTTATTAAAATATATTAATAAAAAAATGATGACATTACCATAAAAACAGATTTTTGATTATTGGAAATTCGTGCTTATTGCAGTTATTACTAAATATGTTTCTCAAATAACATAAAATTCGTATTCCAAATTATGAAAGGGGAATGGGACAAATCTTACCTGCGTAAATAAAAGTGCTGTGAGTAGTACACATGCTGACCTTCTGAACAGAATCATTGCAATTCTGTTTCTCTTAATCAGATAGGCTGAAAAAAATGAAAAAAAAAAATTAGATTCGATACAGAAATCTTTATTTGAGAAATAAAAATATATTTTATATGCTAAATTTTGAAACACATGAAATTAGAAGAAGTGCTAAACTAAACGTTTGGTAAAATTCTTTTTCTTTCATAGTTTTATAGAAATAACACAA
Organism: Maratus speciosus; assembly: GCA_963932465.1. Classification (NCBI taxonomy): domain Eukaryota; kingdom Metazoa; phylum Arthropoda; class Arachnida; order Araneae; family Salticidae; genus Maratus; species Maratus speciosus. The sequence goes on along the minus strand of OZ010791.1, from coordinate 212,193,745 downwards.
TTATAGCTTTTTAAAATCGTTAAAAGTATTTTTCGAATTTAGAAAATGTCATTTTGTGTCTTCATTTGTATTTAAAGTAAACTATAGGCATAGCAACGTTTGAAGAATACGTAATATATATATATATATATATATATATATATATATATACAAATATATATATATATATATATACAAATATATATATATATATATATATATACATATATATATATATATATAATATATACATATATTAAAGATAAGAACTTTCACGTAGTCGCATTTTAGGCTAAAAAAAAATTCATCATTATGTATTGAATTTCATTTATAAATTACTTCTCATACTAACAATACACTTCAGAAAAAGGGGCAAATGCTTCTTAAATTACGTTTACGAAAATATGTGATCTCTTCTAAGTTACCCACGATTACCTTTATTTTCAGAAACCAATAGGTTTCCCTGATTTAAAGAAGCATTTCAGAGAAATAATATTCCTTTTGTAGCCCTAAATTTTTAGAAACGTTTCTGGGTAGTTTTTACACACTAATTTTACCGAGCAATTTACATAAGGGAACGTCCATTCGTTACTCTTGTGATAATTAGAGCAAATTTTCATATATAATTCCAATTATTTTATTGCAAAATAAAAGTAAGATAAAAATTGATATAACCAGCTAAATACCACTGTTTTCCACACACAAACATATATCTAATTTATAACAAAAAAAAATTACTTATGCATATATTAAATGACTCTTGTGACACTCTGGTCACAAGCGTAACAAAATTTTGATTGATTATATAGACAAGGGAAATACTTTTTGTTACAAATTAGATATATATTGAATGAGTGGAGCACAATAGTATTTTACTGGTTATATCACTTTTTATCTTAATTATATTTTATAGTAAAATAACTGCAAGTATTTGTAAAAATCCGCACGAATGGTCACAAGAGTAACAGTGGACGTTCCCATAACCCACTATATCTGGTTTTTCAGGTGCTATCAATTCTCACTTAAACATTTTCCGCTAAGGAAGAAAATCTATAAATGGAATAATAACAAAGTGGTGTTCACTGTACACTGCTACTATTCATTGTACGTTGCTTCGCATGTTTCGCAGTTGAACATACTTGTTGAAAGAAAAATCTAGTGAAAACTGATATCACAAGAAAGAAAAATATTTTGTCTTGATACCGTGTTAAGAAAACTGATTATTATATTTTAAAAACTGCTTGAAAACGTTTTCGAAAATTAGGGCAGAATAAGAAATTTTTATCTAAGAATTACTTCCTTAAATCTCAGAAATATATTGGTTTTTGAGGTTTCTGAAGATGATAGGACGCTTTTCGGAATTACTGGTATAAATCAAAAGAGGTTACATTATTTTTTCGTAAAATCTTCTTACTATATCAAGACACATATTTCTGTTTTTACAGCATCGAAAAACTTCGCATTGTCATGTGCATTCTGTTAAAATGTTTATTTAAAAGGTGGGAATAAATGCTTCTTATATGTGCATTAAGGTAACACTCTTATGATGTGAACACATGAATGAAATAACTATATTGTCGCCTCAGAGCAACAGTAAAACATCTAGTAATAATCGAAAATGAGATATCTGACTTACTGCTATGAAAAACTGTGTCTGCATCTAATGAAACAGTAAGGAATTTTTATAAAATACATCTGAGATATAGTATTAAACATAAATTTTGTATTTCAGAAGTTGTTCCACTAGATGCCTCATAGCAGTAAGCCAGACATCTAATTTTTTTTATTATTACTAGTTGTCCTACTGTTGTTCTGTGCCACGATATGAACAATATGAAGGCATGATGTGAAAGTACTATGTTAAATTAAGCAATAAAAGGTAGATCTAATACATAAAAACAAGAACAGAAGACACAATACTAAATGAATAATTGTAATGTTAGAATTTCTCGAAAACATCGCGCAGAAAATGCACAAATCCATCTTCAATTTACACTACTTATGTAAGACGGATGCGATATATCTGACTAAAAACGGAAAAGAATATCACACATAATGCCTATGAAAGTTCCACATAATGTCTCATATGATGGTGTTTATACTTATATTTAAATACCATCAGTAGGTATGAAATAAAAAAATATATATACTATGCGCGAAAAAAAGGATGGTTTTTGTAATGCTATGTCAAAAGATTGACACACCCTAAATGGCTGCAATAATTAAGGAAGAACACCCATACATAAAAACAAGAACAAAAAGACACATTACTAAAAGAACAATTCTAATTTTAGAATTGATCGAAAACATCACGCAGAAAATGTACATATTCATCTTCAATTTACTTAATTTTCTTTACTTATGTAAGATGGATGCGATATATCTGATTAAAAAAGAAAAGAATACCACACTAATATCAATGACAATTCCTCATAATGTCTTATATGATGGTGTTTTTAATTTATATACCAATACTATGCATGAGATAAAAAAAAATCCTTGTGTGAAGTAAAGCATGATACTACCAATGCTATTTCAAAAGATTGGCACAACTAAATTGCTGCAATAATCAAGCATTGAAACGTAGGTCTATTACATAAAAAGAAGAACTAAAAGAAAAATACGAAAAGAACAATTCTAATATTACGATTTATCGAAAACATACACATAATACGCATTGACACATTCCAAATGGCTGCAATATTTAACGGATTAAAATGCAAATGTCATGCAGAACAGTAAGTGTAAGTAAGAGTTCACGTAACAGTTCTGACATTGCCGCTTCTTGAAAACATCATGCAGAAAATACTCGTTTTAATTTTATTTTTTGTGTATAGTAGAAGTGAATATTTGAATAGAGCCTATTCTAATGACCAGGAAAATTCATCAAGATAATTTTTCTAGTGCTATTAATTGAGAAAAGTATTTTTAACCTCATTCAATTTAAAGATATACTAGCCTTATAATAGGAAGTTATCTTGCACCACTATTAATTATCCCTAAATACCAACACCAAAACAATAAACAAAAAAGGGGGATTCCGGTTTGAAAAAATAATAATACCAAAGACAGTAAAAGTATTTCTATTTGCTAAATATCTGTACTACTGAAGAAAGCATGACTATAGCCATTACATAAAAAGTGGAAACTTACAAGCAAAGATGCAGCGAATTAAATGAACAATTTTGTCTTAGCGCTTTACAGAAAACAGGACACAGAAATATCCATTTTACATTCCTGCTTATTTTTATCTACTTATACAGGGTGTCCGGTCTCAACGGTGTCCAATAGCTAATTCGTAAACCGTTAGTCTTAGACATATATTTCCAATTACAAAAATGTTTTAAATGAGGTAAAGAAGTATTTTTAAAGCGATTTGGGTCAAGAAAAACATTTATTTAAAAATTACGAAATTTAAATTTTTATACGGTCGCCCGGTTCTATAAGTGATATTTAGAAAACTTTTGCTATTCCTCTAACAAGTACGGCAAAAAAAGTCCCATTCATCTGACACTAAAATTGACCGAGTTATGACATTTTCAATTTTATGACTTAAACCACTTTTCTGTAACTGAAAACAGATGAATTGGACCAAGCTTTCAGGGGTCGTACGCGAAGTGCTTAAAGTAATATAAAGGGCGTCCACTCCAAACGATGTTCAATGGCTAATTCCTAAACCGTTAGTCAAAGACATATAGTTCCAATTACAAAAAGGTTTTAAATAATATAAAGAAGTATTTTTAAAGCGATTTAACAGAAGGTGCTCCCCCCGTATAAATATCACGGTAGTGTTAATTTTTAGAATTAACTTTCAGATTTGTTAAAATAATTGAAGAAGTGAACTTCAAAACTCGCCTTATCGAGAAAATCAAATTTTGGGAAATCGCGTAAAACCTTTAAATGCGCCCATTGGTATTCATTGAAAATTTGGAGATTGTAGTGTTTGATTGGTACAGTTATACCAATAGAATAGATTGATAGAGAAACACGATTTTTTAAATTTCGGATAAGGTCAGTTTCGAAACTGACGTCCTCAATAATTTAATATATGTTTTGATTTAACAATATTTTTTCCCTAATTTTTAATTAAAAAATAATTAAAAAAATAACTGATCTAATAAATATTTGCTGAGGGGAGAGACAGTGGAATTTTCAGAAGGGGCAGGAGTGTAAAAATAATAATAATAATTATTATTTTTATCGTTACAATAAAATGACAAATGGAACAAAATCTTAAAAAAGAAAAGTTAATTGAAAGAGAGAATGTGGGCTATATGGAGAGAGAATGTATATGATGTCCGACCTTTAATGGATAAATCTGTGCTCTATTAGAACAAAATATTAAAATATTGTAACGATTTTGTTATGTTTATTTAAATCATTGAAGTAATCGCACAGGTTGAATCATATAATTCAAATAATTGATGTTTATTGTAAAAGAAAATAAAAGTGATACGAGGATCATTTTCAAAAATGGACATATTAATTTCCTTAACATATTCAGAGCAACCATTCACAAGTTATGTATTAAAAAAAAAAACATTAAGATGGTACAAACAAATTACTTACAAATTGAGCTTTCTTGTGTCTATGCTTGGGACAGGAAGGATGGGGGGGGGGGGGATGTAACAAAATTTGGAGCGGAGATTTCAGGGGGAATTGATACGGCTGTTTAGTGTTCATTAGTACAACATATGTTGCTGAAAAAAAAAAAAAAAAATGTAGATTTCAAGATTATAAACCTTGTGTGTATGAGAGCCAGTGAGGGAAAAGTTTAAATTGCAATTTCAGGTGGAATTTAGATTATAGATTACTTATTAATTGTTGCAGCAATAAAGACAACCGTTTTCCCCAAGTTTTGCAGCGTGATAATTCTTTGCACATCAGTAGGTTTTCGCTTTTTTTTTTTTTTTTTTTGAAGACTAAATTAATCGGCCCCTTAAATTTCTACTTCCCCACTTTTTGCTTCACCTGCACGCAAAGTTAAAAATCTATAGAGGTTTATATATATATTTTTTACTATTCTACTCTATTTGTCTAATTAAATAATGCATCTTCTAAAACTCCACGCCCGTTAAAAATTTTATTTCCTATTGTCTTAATTACAACACTTAATTATTAGAGCATAAAGAGGTAATAATTTAAAAAATTATTAAATTTAAAATCATTAAAAAAAGATTCAAATTTATTATTTATGTAAGCAATTATAGATTTCAATTATAATTTTATTTAAGTATAAATTACTGATAAAATAAAAAATATAGAGACATACTCTTAAATTAAAAAATATAAAAAAGTACATTAAATTTAAAATTATTAAAATTAATAATTTTATTTAAATGTTAGGAAATTTTTCTACTTAGTCTTTGTAGTTAGCCGTTACTTTATAGTTATAGTAAGTTACTAATCATCTCAATCCTCCCTAAAATTTATGCTCCCCTCCCCCCCCCCTCCAACAACTTTTGCTCGGCCAATACATACTGTCTAAAATTATGTATGTATTTTTCCCTATACTTTATTTTATTATGCAAGAAATAACTAACCAATCTACCGCATCAAACCCCCTAAAAATTCTACTCTCTCTTCCCCCAACTCACGCGAAAACACCCGTTCGCTATTGTTAATCCCATGGAAGTATTTCTTTAAGATAGCTCGTCGCAGAATATCCCCCCCCCCCCCTTCCGTTGTAGATGATACAGATTACCCCTTTTTTTTGTTCGAGCGCGGAGGCGATATTTACACATTAAAAGTTCAAATAACGCAAGTTAATATTTAGAATTGATTGATTGGATAAAAAAAAAATCCAAATAGAAAACTAATTTAATATAAATCTATTAATTCTAAGATAGTTTACTTTTTCTAATTCTCCTGGCCCTCATACGAATCACTTTTTTTATCGAAACTCTATCCTCTGATGGCTTTCGTCAAGCACGATTCCCGCCAAGAATTGTCACTTTGATGCTGAAACTCTGACCAATCAAATTACTAGATACAGCATAAATGGCAAAATGTGGTTGGAAAAAAAAAATATTTTGTTTTAATATGTGAGAATAAACAAAAATATCAAAATATATTTGTAATGTTAATTTACTATCAATGTTTAATGTTAAATTTTATATCTGACGATTATTTTTATTTCTAGTAAATTTGTGACTGACCCCTATTTTGCAGCAAAAAAGATACTCCAACTTTAACCATCTATTACTCGGTCAGTTTTAATTGCAGAGGAATGGGACTTTTTTTACCTTACTTGTCAGTGAAATAGGATATTTTTACTGAATATCACTTATAGGACCTGGGGACCGTATAAAAATTTAAATTTCGTAATTTTTTAAAAAATGTTTTTCTTGACCCAAATCGCTTTAAAAATACTTCTTTACCTCATTTGAAACATTTTTGCAATTGGAACTATATGTCTATGACTAACGGTTTAGGAATTAGCCATTGGACACCGTTGAGACCGGACACCCTGTATAAGAATAATCCTATATATCTCTCTATATAAATACAATTTGATAAGAATGTCTTTTATGATGCTGTTTTTAATTATATCACAATGCTAATGCCAAAACAATAATCAAAGGCAAGAAGTATTTGTATGAAGTAAAATATGATACGGCTAAGACTATTATGGAAAAATATTGACACAACCCGTAGACTTCAATAATTAATCCATCAATCTAATGCAGAAAAAAAGTATTAAAAAGACACGATACTAAAAGATCAATTCTCGTATTATGCTTTATCGAAAACATCATTCAGAGAAAATCATTAATAAGTTGTGTTTTATTTAATTTTTTATTTCTAGGTGTGATTGGCTGAAGTGACACACACCAATTTTTTAAAAAAATGTAGAAAATTATACCCAATGGCCATAAACATTTAACATGCTTTAAATTATAATGTTTTAATAATCTCTAAATATTAACAGCGGAAATGAAATAAAAAAGCATTTTTTGCGTGAAGAAAAAAATGACATCCCTAATGCTACGATTTCAAAATATTGACACATCTGAAATAGCTGCAATAATTAAGAAAAGAAAATGTTAATGCAGAAAATCTAGAAGAAAAAGACTCAACACTAAAAGAACAATTCTAGTATTATGATTCATCGGAAATATCATGCAGAGAATAATAATTTCTTAATTTTATTTTATTTTACTTTATATTTCTGGTCATAAGTAGGACTAATATCTGATCTGAATAAAATATCTTGATAAAAAAAAAGCCAGACAACCATACTTTAATATCCATAAAAATTCGTTGTCTCAGATCGTGGAGTTTTAGCCCTCTCTAACACCAACAGTCGAAATGAAATAAAAAAAGAAATTTTTGCCCGATGAACAGAATGATATCCCTGATATTTTGGCATCATTATATTGAAGCCAAACGCAGACCTCATGCATAAAACGAACAATTTTGGCATTGTACTTCTTTAATAGAAAATACGCATTTTTAGTTTTTGTTTATTTTCTCTGCTTAAGCAAGATTAATACACCAAATAAAAAAAATAGACAATTACATCTAATCTTTATAAATTTAATATTTTTGATTTTTGATTTTTTTTTAATTATCTCTAAATACCAATGGAAAACAGTAATTGAACGTATGAAATAAAAAAGAAATTTTTGTATGAAGAAAAAAATGTCGTCAAAGCCATGAAATACTGATACTGGCACATTCCAAACAGCAGAAATAATTAAACAAGCAAGCCATTGTTCTGCTAAACAAAACAAGATTAAAAATTGCACAATACTAAAACAATAATTTGTGTATTAGAATTTATCGAAAGAATCACACATGGGAAGCACATATTTATTTTCTATTTATTTAATTGTCATTACTTATGTAAGATTGATTCAGTACATCTGAATAAAAAAGAAAACATCTCTAATATCTATGAAAATATATTGTAATTCCGTATGCTATTTGATGTTGTTTTTCTAACAGTAGGTATGGAATAAAAATTGAATAAAATCATGGTACTGAATGATTTTTTGCGCAAAAAGGAGGATGCTGCCTATGCTATGATGTAAAAAAAAAATGACAGATGCCAAATAGCTGCAATAATTAATGAAGAGAATGTAGATCTTATATATGAAAACAAGAACAAAAAGACACAATATTAAAAGGAAATTTCTGATATTTATCGTCTACTTTTACATTTTTCGCTATTTCTATAAGACTGGACGGTACGTCTAATTTTTTTTAAGTAAAAAATTTTAAAAACTATGATTAAAAATTTTAATTTAAAAATAACATCTAATACCCATGAAAATTTTTCTTAATATTTAATGCTATCATAATGTCTATTCATCACAATGGTATTCTTAATTATATTTAAATGTAAACAATAGGTATGAAATACAGAACAGTTCTTGACTAAAGAAAATGAAGATACTGCTAACGCTATGATGTCAAAAGATTGGCACATCTGTAACTGCAATAATTCAGCAAGAAAACGTAGAGCTAATACATAGAAAACAATAACAAAATGTCACAATACTAACAGAACGATTCTGATACTAGGATTTATCGAAAGCACCACGCAGAGCAGCATATTTTTATGTTATTTTTTAATAATAATAATTATTATTTATTTAATTTCCGGTACTTATGTAATACTTCTGTGATATATCTGAATAAAAAATAAAATCAAATCACATCTAATACCCAAGAAAATTCATCATAATGTCTTATACGATGCTGCTTTTAATTATATTTAAGTACAAACACTAGGTTTAAAATTAAATATATATATATATACGATATAAAGGACGATTTTTTAAAATGCTATGATGTCAAAAGATTGACACATCCAAAATAGCTACAATAATTAAGCAATATCACTCATATTTAATAATAAAAACAAGAACAACAAGTCGGAAATTGTACGTCAAACATGGTAAATGAGGTGCATTCGTACTATAACTACTTTTATAAATATTCAGATCTTGGTGCAATGGCTGTTGCACTATTGTCATACGGAAATAACATGACTCCATCTTAAATAAGACGTAATCACCGTGGCAACCTAGCATCATTACCTATCATAGGATATCACTGAATTAATAATGTATGATAGGATTAAATAGAATGAAGAAAATATTTTTAATATCTTTTTAAGTTTTGATTCGAGTTTCATAAAATTTGAAGTAACTCGACAAAATTCTGCAACTATTTTATAGATTTAATTTCAACTCATTCCGTTAGGTAGTTTTTGCGCTGTTATATAAGGACAGACGAACAGACAGAGAGAGAAATGGACCAGGCGATGACTATAGGTGCAACATATTTATATAATTATGAACGCGCCTTAAAAAACCGATACTAAAAGAACAATTCTGATTTCAAATTTTATCGAATACGTCAAGCAGAAAATGCCCACATTCATCTTTATTTTAATTAATTTTCTGTACTAATAAGATTGTAATAAGATTGATCTAACATGTCTTATTAAAGAAGAAAAAGAATATTACTCCTAATACCCATGAAAATTGCTCAAAATGTCTTACATGATGGGGTTTTTTACTTACAATTAATTACCAACAGTATGTACGAACTAAAACAGAAATCAAAATGTAAAGAAAAACATGATACTGCTATGTCAAAAGATTGACACATCCCATATAGCTGCAATAATTAAGCAATAAAACGCAAATCTAATACATAAGAACAAGAACAATAAAAACAATAATAAAAGAACAATTCTGATATTCCGATTCATCGAAAACATCATACACATAATACACATTTCAAAGTTTTATTTTTTTTCTCTTAGCGTATGTAGGACTGATACGAATCCGATTTCGAACTGGAAACTGCGTTCGACCATGCGAAAAGGGACTCGAGAAAACTCCATTGTTCCACAGGTTTACTTTTCATTATCATAACCCCATTCCGATCGGTGGATGTCTAACGACCTGAATTTTGAAAGAAAATATGGAAACGAAACGAAGATTTAATGAGACATTCAATGCGAGTGGTCTCAATATTAAAGGGTTTCGATAAATCGCATTACAGAAGATTATTACCAAAGAAAGTATGTCGGTGAAACAGAAAATGAGACGACTAGAAGTTTATTTTTAGAAACGATGGCTGTTTCATTTAGAAAGTAATTAAGCTGGGGTTAACGAGTCTTTCCGCTTGACGTACTAGAGTAGTGATGCAGATGAGCTTAATTGAAAGAAGTGTTAAAATTTAAATGAATTTTGTGAAAATGTGTTTAATGCAAGATACTTCGGAATATTCAATATGCATGTAATAGCACCTGATAGATGGAATTTATTCAGGTTATCCAGTTATAAATCGAAATCTTTTTCTTTTTAGACCTTTCTAAAAGGGTTGTAAAATACTTATAAATTTGGTTTGCCGGGCCGTCTGTCTGTTTTTCTCCCCCCCCCCCCTGTTTGTCTGTCCGTGGTCTAACTTGAGTAAATATACACAATTAAAATATAATTTATATATGTTATTGAAAATGAAGTGGGTAGCATTTATAGTTCGATTACAGAGCCGCTGAAAAGAATTCCATTGTATTGTGGCCTATGGGAGAAAATCGTTTTAAGAGATTTTTAATGGTGTTATAATAATTGAAACATACTGAAATTTGCATATATCACCCACATGTACAATAAGAAGCTTACTATACAATACTGTGTGTACAGTATTTATCGTTCCATCACAGGGATACACTAAATAATTTGATTACAGCACAGTTTATGAGCAATAATTTTTGAAAATGCGTTTTCATTTGAGAAATGTGTTTTTAAATTTAACTAATTTTTTACATATTACTTGCCGTGTATAAATTTAATGGATCAAATACAGAGCTGCAGAAAAGAATTCCTGTACATTTTTGCTCATTGATTGAAATTGCTGAAGGGAAATTTTCAACTGTGTTATGCATTTACTAACTGAACTTAACACTTGCATGCTATGTAGTATGTGTAAAAATCTATAGGTCATATACAGGGATGCACAAAAGCATTTTCATATTTATTAGACTATAGATGGCAATTGCTTAAATTAGGTTTTTGAATGTGTTGTGGGTTTTCTAAATTACATACTTAGACATCATCTGTCACCTTATTAAGCGGTGAAGTTTCGTTACAATATTCTGAATGTGTTAGAAAGTGTTTCATAATCTATGTTTGACATATGACTTTTCTTTCTCGTGTATATAATTATGATGGACTGAATTCAATTGATAAGATATTAAATGTACTTTAGAGTAGAGGTTACAATACATAAAATTTGAATTTACAAACAAATGAGAAATGCTGCGTTGATACTAAAGACAATTAGAACATAAACATACGTACATATATAAATTTATATATTCGTGTAAGAGAAATGACGTAATATCTTATTTAAAGAGATAGCATGTAATATTATTTTACATTAATTGTTATAGTAAATACATATATAGAAAATATCTTAATAAATAAAACTTATGAAATTTCAATATGTTATAAGAATTCTAAGCATATTTTAAAAGTTGATGATATCAAAAATTTAAAGGATTTAATCTGTAAGAAATTTAGCAAAATAAATCTGCAAAAGGAAACTGGGGCAGAAATGGAATATAGGTATCATATGAGGATGGAAAAATGAAAAACAAACCAACACGCGAGTGTTAAACCTTCGATCGGCAAGAACACCCACGTCTCGAAAAAAATTATTATTTCATATCATATACAACCGAGGAGCCGAGTTAGTCTATTGCCGCCAATAATGCATTGAATATAAGTAAAAAATGAAGATACAAGGGAGAAAAGATTTGAAAAAAAAAAAACCTTGTAGAAAGAAATTATTGAAAACTAAAAGAAGAAAACCAAATAACAATTAAAAAAAAAAAAAAAATGTATTAACAGACATTCATATCAAGTGTACGAAACACTATAGATAAATCCATTAGATATACTAGAATTACGTATAAGAAGTTGAAGAATAACGCTTTTTTCATTTTTTTTTTCATTTTCGTGGACAAAAATTTAAATTGCCTCTACTCGCAAACAGCAGCCATTTCACCAGTCCCTTCAATACTGAGCTTATTGGGAAAGGTGCGCCGAGCACTGACTATTCCACCAGAAACATTTAAAAGCGATTTTCGTTCAGTTAAAGACTTCGACCAGTTACATCTTTTGACCCGATTATTATATTTTCATGCAATTTCCATCATTTAATTCTAAAAACCGGAAAACATTTGTTAAGAAGTAAAAACGCGATTATTTCGTGATCATTCTGTCACAAACCATCTAAATCTTTAAAACCACATATAGTATACTGAGTGCGCCTCTTATTAAAGAAGCACATCTGCGAATTGTAAAATAATTGATAAACACGTGCACCTCATTTATCCCCTTCCCAAACATTTATTGGTAAGTCACCACTGATGTACACAATACGACGCCTGTGTATTTGTGTAAATTATTCCATTTTCTTTCTTAATTATTTATTTTTATAAATTTGATTCTTATTACTTTTATACTACTACTAGACATTCAATTACAAAAAAATAAGATCAAAAGTTGTTATTTATGTTTTAAAAGGCGCAGGCGTATGGAGTACGCTGCCCCTGTTTTCATGTTATTGCAAACCATCCTGTTATATTAATTCTAATTTAATTAGTATTTATTTTATCAATTTTATGTTTATTACTCCCTTACTACTACTCGGCATTGCAATAACATTAAAAGTTGTTATTTAGGATTTAAAGAGCCTTGGCGCGTACAGTTTGCCGCCCATGTTTTTGTGTTACAACAAACCATCTTGTTATAATAATTCTAATTAAATTAGTATTTTTAGGGTCCCGTACTTAAAAAGTAAAAACGGAACCATTATAAGATCACTCTTGTATCTGTCTGTCACAGCCATTTTACTCGGAAATATAGAACGTGGAAAGTTCAAATTGGGGAAAGTAATGAAGACTATTGACTCACATATTTTTAGGTTATTAAGCATTCATAAATATATTTAGTAAAAAGGTAGAGGGGCTAATTAAGTTACTTGAAAAAACAAACTCTTTTCTTTGTATAGCGTGTGCGGTATAGTGTAAAAGCTTTCGTAAAGCTGAACTCAAAAATACATTTCTTTTCATTTTAGGTATTAAATTTTCAAAGATATCGCCGAAAATGTGATACAAAAATATGTCCCCCCCCCCCCCCCACACCATCTAATTCCGAATCTACTGAAGCTAAAATTATGAAAAAATTAGAGGTAGTAGACGTTAATTTAAACCTTGCAGCAAAATTATAGCGATTACCCTAGGTCACATAGTTTTTGAGAAAATCGCATTTTTCCGTTACACACAAATTTCGATTTACGAGCATTCTTCAAAAGTGTTGAGCAGTGCTGGACGTACCTATCATAACAGATGTATAAAAGCATTGTTAATAATGATTTTCGAACAAAATTGTCAATAATTGGCCGAGATATTAACCTTTAAAGATACGGACGATTAGGACATACATAATGACAGGGGCGGCGTACTATATGTACTATCTGCTTTTAAAGCCTAGTTAACAACTTTTAATGTTATATATGTGTAATGCAATGCTTGATAACAGTATAAAAGCAATAAACGCCAAATTGTTAAAAAGACTAATTTAATTGGAATGAATCACATAAATACTATGGTATTCGCGACTAGTTTGCATTGGGTGGATCTCTCAATATGCCTCGAGTGACTTTAAAAGATAATAAAAACCTATCTGGAAAAATGCGACTCAGACCCAGGAGGCGTTGCAATTTTGCGACCTCCTTTCGAAGCGCGTTTAGCACAAAGCCAAATTTAAACTTTGTACAAAGGTTTTGTTTGATTTACACTGTAGAAAGAAAGGTTACTTTCACTCTGAATTTAGTTTTATGAAAGGCCAAATGAACTTTAAATATGCACTACCTTTATTGTCAGTATCGAATTAAGTTCACCATAAACAGATTAGAAAAATATTAAAAAAATGAGTTATACAGAATAGTTATATTTGATATTATTTAGGTTCCATATCTCTTCGAATTTTCATGGTATTTCCATTTACACTTTTCTAGTATATACAGTTATAACCAACCCTACGTTGTATAGTTTTTTACGAAATCTTAGTATTCTTTTAGCAACGACTTTTTTAATAATACAATTACTAATTTATATATTTATTCTACATAACCCTACGTGCGCTAGTAATACTCACACTTGACCGTTTATTTTTTCCTCAATTTGATATTTATTACTTTCACTACTACTTAACATTGCATTAAACAAACATATCATTAAAAGTTATTATTTAGGATTTAAAGAACCTTGGCGCATACAGTACGCCGCCCATGTTTTTGTGTTACTATAAACCGTACTATTATATTAATTTCAATTTTTTTAGTATTTCTTTTATCAATTTAATATGTTTATTACTTTCGTAATACTACTCGACATTGCATTAAACTAAGATATCTTTAAAAGTAGTTATTTAGGATTTTAAGGGCTTTAGAGCATACAGTACACCTCCCGTGTTTTTATGTTACTACAAACCGTACTGTTATATTAATTCTCATTAAATAAGTATTTATTTTATCAATTTGATGATTATTAATTTCGTACTAACTCTCGGCGTTGCATTAAACAAAGTTATCATTAAAAGTAGTTATTTAACCTTAAAAATCTTTGGCGCATACAGTACACCGCCCGTGTTCTTATGTTGCTACAAACCGTACTATTATATTAATTCTAATTAAATTAGTATTTCTTTTATCAATTTGATGTTTATTACTTTTGTACTATTATTCGACAATGGTATTGAACAAAGATATAATTAAAAACAGTTAATTAGGATTTAAAGAGCCTTGGCGCATACAGTACGCCGCCCATGTTTTTGTGTTACTACAAAACGTAATGTTATATTACTTCTAATTAAATTAGTGTTTCTTTTATCAATTTGATGTTTATTACTTTCGTACTACTACTCGACATTGCATTAAACAAAGGTATCATTAAAAGTTGTTATTTAGGATTTGAAGAGCCTTAGTGCATATAGCACACCGCGCGTGTTTTTATGTTACAACTGGCAGTCTATGTTGTTAAACGTTAAAAGAGTTGAATTATTATACCCTTGCAAAAGTTTATAATACCAGACCTGCCAACTGCTACGAAAAAATCGTAGTTGCTACGATTTGGACCTATAAACTACGATGCTACGAAAATCGGTCTAAAACTACGATTTTCTGCAAAAAACACAAAAGCATTTTTTGTTTCTAGTTTTGATTTTTATCCCGCGCAGCATATTTTTCAGGAGTGATTCTGTTCCGAAATTTCCAAGTATTCATTTCCGAAAGTTTAAAAAAATTGGCCATTAGTCCGAAAATTCGGACATTAAAAAATGCTCATGAGAAAAAAAAATTCTGGGCTGCAAAAAAAAAAACCCTTCTTAACATAAAACACTCTAATCGTATTTTTGTAAATATTTATACAGGAATCCCCTTCCTAGAAACAAGGGTGCCATTTTAAGAATTCTGGAGGGGGTACTTTGAGGGGCAATGTTTGAAATAGTGAGCAAAATCGCAAGATTTGCGGTAAACTATCGCAAATTTCGACAAATGACCATGTAAAAAAAATCAATTTCGTCAATTGGTCGCAGAAGAAAATAAATTTCGTTAAAGGATCGTGGTAAAAGCGTGAATTTTGTCAAAATATCGCAGAAAGAAAATACGAATTTCGTCAAAAGATCAGTAAGATAATGCAAATTTCATCGAAAGATTAGTAAAAAAACGCAAATTTCACCGAAAGATCGCAGAAAGAAAACACTAACTTAGTCAAAGGATCATGGTAAAAAAACGCAAAATTCGTCAAAGGAACGCGAATTTCGTCAATAAAGTTCATGGTAAAAAGTGCGGATTTCAACAAAGAATCGTGATAGGAAAATGTGAATCACGATTGTGGGAAAAAATTGTGAATATCCTGAAATGATGGCGGGAAAAAAATCGCGAATTCCGTCAAAATTTACTGCACTGGGCTAAAAAATTGGAACCAGGCTCCATTTACAAATGTAAAAAAAAAGCTGCGAAACGGAAATAAACTCTAAAAATCGTATAAAAATCTTAAGAGGAAAAAATGACTCTATTGAGTTGGAAAACGGAAACCTTATTCCTTTTACGAATGTCAAAAGATGGCTGTGAAACACGAAAAACCAACCAACCAACCTCCAGATTAATTTAAATTTTGTGTGCTACGATTTCTCATTTTCAAAGGTTGGCAGGTCTGTAATACGGAAGGAAATACTCATGAAAAAAAAATATTAATAATAATTTAACTCCTTTTCAAAACATCACACTGCGAGGATGATATACCATGCAATTTGAATGTAGATATTGTATTCAGAAAATTTACTGTAAAATTAAAATCTTATTAGAACATAAAACTTTTTTATATAATATCCAGGAAAATTTACTGTACAATTAAAATCTTATTAGAACATAAAACTTTTTAATATAATATTCATGAAAATTTACTGTGAAATTAAAATCTTATCAGAACATAAAACCTTTTTTTTTTTTTTTAATAAGCATTAAGGTAAATGCACGTACCAGTCAGGTACCAGTGTCACGTACCAGTAGTGGAACACTAATTTTTAAAGTTTAAAAACAAGCCCAAAATGCATATCTAAAAAATGACTGAAATAAATCTGATTGACTAACATCTTTAAATGTTAACTTTCCATAAACTGTTTGAATAACTGTTTTTTTTTCTACCTTTAATTTTTTTATTTTCTAGAGTGTCTTCAAAAATGGCAAATTCTTAGAGATTTCATTAACAGATAAGTTTTTATTTAAAACATTGTTTCGTTAATATTATGTTTTGTTTTAAATTAAACTACTGTTGATATACTCTATTATATTATAAATAATTTGCTTGATAAGCCCACTACTGGAGCATAGAGGAAAGTAAAAAAAATTATTTTTCATTTATTCAGAAGGATATATTTTGAAACTTTGAATGTTTATTCTGATACATGAAAGTTAGGACTAGACTAAAAATATAAATATCTTTTCGAATTCATTAACACTTTTATAATAATTAGATAAATGTCTTTAGCTGGCCCACTACTGCTACTTTTACCCTGAATTTCTCACAATGCTAATAAACAAAATTCGCATTTATCACTTTTGTAATACAAAACTTGGGAACACATTACATTTCTATATATTTCTCTAAAAAAATAAAATATAACTGCATTTGATTAAAATTTTAAAAAAGTACTGAAATATCTTATACATTACGTTTTTGTATAGATTGTTTCTTTGGACAAATAGTTTTTTTTTTTTTTTTATGCATATCATTGCATATAAATTACTTCTAAATAGCAACATAATATTTTAGTATGTATATAATGCATGTATTGTATACATATTGCTAAATTTTAATATTGTTTTTGGAATATAATATAAATTTAATACGATAATTATTATCATCATTGTTATTATTATTACTATATAATATGAATTGTTATTATTATTATATTACGATATAAATTTATTTCCATAAAACTTCTCTTGTTAATTCATTGTCTTATTTACAAAACATTAAGTTACTGCCTTTGATCTGTAAAACCAATGGTATTTATGAAGATATTATAAAATCGCTCCAGACCTATATAAGGACAAATAGGGTATTTTTCTTATTTATTTAAAGAATAATCTGCAACTTATATCGAAAGATAGTTTTAATACGCCAAGAAGTATTTAATATGGGCCAACAACGTAAATCAAGTTATTAAACAATAATAAATCACATCCGCCGCACAAGAAAAAAGAAAAAAAAATCCTAGCTTGATAGGAATGAATCAAATTCGTTCATTTTGAAATTGCAAAAATTTACAAATTCACCAAAGTATGGTGGTTTTTCCCATTTTATTTAAGGAATAATCTGCATCTGATATTTAAGCATATTACAAAACAGCAAGAAGCTTCAAATGTTCGCCAACATCGTGAATCAAGTCATTCAATAATGATAACCTTCATTTTTGCAACAAATGATTTAGCTTGATAAGCCCTTATCAGTTCTTTTATTGTTAAGAAAATCAGCAGCACAATTAGTTCCACCCCATTAGAGGAGACAAATACCGGTTTAATCAGAAATATTATAAAACTCCTTTTTTTTTTTTTTTTCGCAAATTCCTCTTTTTAAAAGAATCGAACGACATCTTACAAATGATTGCTCATATATCACTTCTTCTTTCAAAAAAAAAAAAGAAAAAAGAAAAAAGAAAAAAAAAAAGGAAAATAATGCAATCAAATTACTAGAGGCTTATATAAAACAACTTTAAGTGATCGATATAACATAAACGATACAGCCTATATCGTTTCTTCATAGCAATAGTCGAAAAACAAAATAGCAAAACCGAATGACTAGATGCATTTTATTTTTAAATATTAGTATTAATAATAATAACAACAAAAGAGTACTTGTTAGTTAGCCCGTCGACCCAATTACTGTCACCAAATTGTAAGATTAAATGCCAATAATGGTGATCGTAAATGTCACATTCACTTGACTTACACGTGTTTACGTCATCGAGTGATTTTTATTTCGACGTTTTATTTGTATTTTTATTAATGTTATACTAATTTACTTATTCCTTCGTTATTTAAAATAAAAATTATGTCAATTTGTATAATTTGGCGAAATTGGTCGACGGGATAACTAACAAGTACCAACATAAGTAATAATAATTATGATAGTAATAATAATAATGATAATAATAATAATAATAATAATAATAATAATGGTTTGGATTTCTTTTCGTGAGATTTTGATCCTGTGGCTAATTTTTCTGCCGAATTTAGCAAAACATACTCTTTACGGTACTTGTTTAGAAATGTTAAATCAATATCATTCATATTAATCAATATATTCTAAAATTTCGCCCGACTGATAACGGGAAAAGTACGGTACTTTTTTTCATTTTATTTAATGAATAGTCTGCAAATTATATCCTAGTATATTTTTACTGCACCACCTACATCGTGAAACAAATCATTAAATAATGATAACCATTATTTCTACAGTAATCCTTTAGCTAGATGAGTCAACCTCTTTTTGATGCTGAGAAGAGCAGCTGCATAATTACATCCGCCACATTAGAGCAAAGAAACCCCACTTTGATCGGAAAAATGATAAAATTATCTTTTCTCACAAATTCTTCTTCGCGAAAGAATCGATCAGCATCGTCAAAAAATTGCCCCTGTATCGTTTCTTTTTATCAAAAGGAGGAAGAAAAAGAGGATCCAAACCAAATGACTGGAGGTATCCCCTTAGTCGAAAAGCAGTTTCAAACAACAGAGTAGAAATGAGATTAGTTGTCCTAATATCCCCTTTTACTTATCTCTAAGGCGGGTAAACACATGATAGAAAATGATTAATCCTTATTGGTTTATTGGAAAACGGAAATCGTTCTCTCATAAAAGAACTTAGCAGAAAATAGTATTCCTAACACCTCATTTTTAGATTTGGTGAGTTTACTCATGGAGCAAAAAATAACTATTATTTCAGGGAAAACTGTTGAGTAATCTTTTTATTTCAATTTTAAACAAATCTAAAAATTTATTTTTTTAGTAGACATCATGTGTTTTCATCTCAATGTTTCATCACTCAATGCTTGTATTTTAGATTTTGGTGAGTTTACTCATGGAGAAAAAATAACTATTTTTTCAGAGAAAACTGTTGAGAAATCTTTTTATTTCAAATTTAAACAAATCTAAAGACTTATTTTTTTTTCTTGTAGACATCATGTATTTTCGTCATAAATTTTCATCACTCAATATTTGTACTTACTAAACATATATTTTTTAAATTTTAGATGGGTTTAAAAAGGGAAAAGACTGCACCAATCATGTCTTGGTATGGTGTTAGGTTTTTCTTTATGTTATTATAAAACTCAAATTATTATCTTACACATTAAAGGGATTCAATTAAGTTTTTTTGCCTATATTTTTTACCACCTATTAATTTAAAACACACGATTATGTATCATAATTTGTACGACCGTATAGTGTACAAGACTATCGTTAGAGATAGCTTTAGAGGTAGCGAGCAAAGTTGGGCACAAACCGAGACATTATAAGAGTAAAATTTACAATATTCTTTGTTAATACTTTATAGCTACTTAAAAAGCAATCATTATTTAACGTCTAGTCTCAATTCTTCAACATTCGTTACCTTAAGACAGTATGACTATTAAAGCACTTCTATCAACAGCATCTTTAAATTTCAACAGTAAGATTTCTTACCAGGGATAGATCAAACCAAAGAGAGGCCCAGGGCCTGGAATTCGTTAAGGGACCATTTCCCTAACCTGTATCAAAATATTAAACATTTTTGATACTATAGAGTACAGGTATAGGGGAAGGTGGCCTAAAATGATCCTAGCGGGCAAAACGATCCACATAGGTTTTCTTCCAGACAGGTTGCGCTATCTACAGGGTAACACATAAACTAGATATGCCAAGTGAAGAAGAAGCAAAGGCGGTATTCAAGCGATCGCAATATTACGCGTCTAAATAGAATTCTTTGAAAAAGTGGTTTTTATAACATTTGTTATAAGATAAGCACTAACTTTCATATTTATTTAGATGTACAGTCATTCATGTACAGAAATATGACTTGGTTTACTTAATAGAGTATGTTTTTAAATGTGAATTACACTTGCTAAGTTTGTTATGTTTCTCAGCGTCATCCAGTTATATGACCTAAAATGAACGGTCATGTTGCCTGGTAAAATGATCCGTTGTGTGGATCGTTTTACTACCATTTCATAGGCTGAAGAAAATCCTGTAGCGCGTCCTAGCTATCATGGGAGCCAAATGTGTGACTGCCCCAAACCTTTTTCTTTGAGTCTATGTGTAATCCTACCGATTATACTTTTCAAATATTCCATTTTATTGTTTTTTCAAAATTATTTGTGATACTTTTTTGTTTTAAAATTTACATAAAATAAAGTATGTATGCTATTTGATTAGAAAACTTATTTTATTTCATTATGTATTGTCAATTAGTTTATTATTCAGGTCATTATGTATTGTCTTTTATATCTTATTTTGCCGATAAAAAAAATTTACAATTATTTTTAAATGAAGGATCATTTTTAACTTGAGTGAGGATAAAATTATGCTTTGGACACTTTTTTAAAAATCTATTTTTTTCATTACTCAATTTGGGTTTAAAAAATTATTAAAGTATTTTTATAATGCAAAATATAGTGTAAAACATATTATCATAGGGCCAAAGTTTCCTTTAAACAGTTATGTTATTTTACACAAGTTTTCCCCTTAAGGGGATTATTTTAGGCCATCTTCCCCTAAATATGAATATATCTTTAGATAAATATATATTTTTCTGTTAATCGGATCTTGCTCTAAAATTACAAAATATGAATTATAATCAATACAAAGCTAAAATAGATTTAAAGTATCACCTTTACAAAAATAGCATAGTGTGGACCTAATGTAACAGGGGCTCCAGAGCCAAGGCACAGTTGGCCCATGCTATCAGGCTTTGTTTCTTAGTATGAAAACATTTTATTACGATTTTGTCGAGGCGAAAAAGCTGAAGTTTCCTTGTGTCTCAGAGAAGAAATAAATAAGGAATCCCTTATATTTTAATAAAATAAAGTCAATGAATACATAATTTGTCAGTTTAAATAGTTATTTTAATATTATTATGTAAGAAAAAAATTATCGTAATTAAAATAAAATTATATATTCTTGAACACACTTTCAGCATATATAATTTTATTTCAAAGATATTTCTATATTAAAACTATGCCACTGGAAACATACATATTGGATTTTGGTTTCATTGTTTATATATTTCCATATCGTTACTACAAGAGTATGAAAATTTTCATTTTTAAAACTTTCCAACATAGTTGAAAAGTGTTTAAGAATTCGGTTTATCCGCCTGATTGCCTTCCCGTCTGGCCGCGCCCTAACTCTCGAAAATACACTCGCATTACCGCATAATTTTTATATGCTGTTGAAGACTTGTTACTATAGAATTCTCGGAATTGAAAAGGAAGTGTGCAGCATACACACAATAGAGTATCGTTACATTATGGTCTGGGGGGGGGGGGGGTATCGTTTAAGCTTCATTTTTTTAATGATACGATATTTCAAACATAACCAGATTAATGTGCATTACTGAGGAGATGACTATAACATGCAGGAGTATAGAATAAGTAGCATTTGTAGTTTAGTTACAGGGACTCACAAAATTTTCCCATTACATTATGATCTATGGGTGAAAATACTTTGCGATACATTTTAATTATGCTGTGATACTTAAAACTTGAAATTTACGAAAATCATTGAGGTGGATTGCAACATGTTTCCCATATATTATGGAGCGCTTAGCGTTTTTTCTTCATTTACAGAGACATACAAAAAAATTCTGTTAAAAGAGTTGTTATAATTCCAGATAATTGCAAGAAATGCATTTATCGCATTGATATGCATTTTAAACATATTGTAACTGCATTACGGGGTGTGTATAAATTTCATAGATATTATAAAAGGCTTCACAAAGGAATTCGCATACATAACTGAATATAGACAGCGATAGGTGAGAGAGTATTTTCACTGAGTTGTGAGTTTGAATTGCTTATTTATATATCTCATTTATTTTTATGAAATAATGAAATTCCTCAATAATATTCTGTTAGCATTGGAAAATGTTAGATAATCCATGCTGAAGAATACTTTTTAGTTCTTTTTCTTATTTTTAATAGTTTATATTTGCCTTTGTTGAGTAGTATTCTTCTTAAACCTGAGTTTTCGTGGTGCAGAATAGATGAAATTTAATTTTCAAAGATATCAAAACTCCACATGAATGCAAAATGACTCATGAAAACAAACAATGTAAAAGATTATTAAATATCTGCAAGGAGATTCTTTTTATAACATTTTAAAATTCGATATCAAATCAAAATTGCCAAGCAAATTATATTAACCAAAAAATTAGAGGTAAAGATGCTTGTCTCTGTCGTCAGAAATGCAACCGAGTATTTATTTGTTAATTCGGCTTCATTAGAGTTAGTTTCTTTTTCTTTCGCTCTTTTTTTTTTTTTTTTTTTTAGTGCATGTACAAGCTTTTAGTAAAATATTCACATCTCTTAAACGAGAGTTTTCCAAACGATAGTACGCGTATACGACATGGAACCAGAGTTTTCAGATACCGGTACGCGAAAGCTATAATTCAAAAATTATAATAAAGTTAAAAACAATGTTTTTTTTTTTTTCAAATCTGTTCTACGGCATATACGTCATACGTCAATACGTTTGTTATATGTCATATTTAAAAAATCGTCGCCTTTTTTTGGACTGGACTGTACGGTAGAAAATACATAGATCATAAGTATTGTATTTCAAAAATTATACAATGACATTCTACGTATTACGAAACTCATTCAAATAACAACCCGTAAAGTTGTATAAAAGTCTAAAATGTAAAATTATTTTAAATGATAATAGGTATTTTAATGCATTTTTTCTAGTTCACTTCATATTTGTTTCTGATACTGGGTTAAAAAGACCTCGTATTATATTAAAATGTAGATGTTACTCTTTGTTTGAATGCTAATGAAAAAGAAATATTCTCAGTATTAAATTTGATCCATAATCATACAATTTTAAATATTAGAATTACTTTTGATAACGGTGGAACTGCCAAAATATGAATTTCGATTTAGTAATACACAAATGTAAATGTTCAGGAATCCCTGGACTAAACTATAAAGAATCTTGTTATAAAAATTATACTTCGAAGTTCACAAAATATCATCAAATTAAACATTTTAATAAAAAATTGACTTTTTTAGTCACGAAAATATACCTACACCTTTAATAATTTTGCGCTAGGTTGACCCAACATTAGGTGCTGCAAAATCTGTAAGTGTTGATTGATGTCCGGCGTAAATCGGAACTCCAAATTCTCTGGACACCCAGTATTTTAAAGTAATTTTCTTCTTCTTATCCAAGGGTAGAATTGTTTGCTATTAAATATGGTGAAATAAACTGTAAGAGATTAGTGGTGTCCGGAGTGTTTGGAGTCCCGATTTACGCGGGCACCTGGCAACCAAGGCTGCGGAGTGGAAGTCCGATCTGTTAAAATTCCCGAAGTCGGAGTCTGAATCGGAGTAGTCCATTTTACAAGCAGGGCTGCGTTGTCGGAATCGGAGTCGTTCATTTTCCCACCGACTCCACAGCCCTGCTGGTGCAACCATAAGAGCATGAAATCTCGTTCCAACATTTGAAGTTCGGTTCGACGGGAGCTCCAAATGTTAGAACGAGATTTCACTATGTTATGGTTGCAGCTGCTGCAGCATCAAAAGTTGGTTCAACCCAGCACAAAATTTTTAATAGTGTACCATCTGATCTCAACCTAGATTTCACACATTCTTAATGAATATGGAATGAATTCGTGTAACTTTTTTTTTTTTCATTTCCATCTTATTAACGTATAATGGAGCATAAAATTTATTACAGTGCGTTTACGAATTAAAGAAAACAGGAGAGAAATTAATGCGTCGTGCATTGTACTTTGATTGTATTAAAGAAAGGCCAAAACTTATAAAAGCTTACTTATATTTTTATGCCATTAATTATTTATATTAAAACGATTAGAAAGTGAAATGCAAGGCATCATAACAAATTCAAATGAAAATTAAAGAAAGTATATTTTTAATTTTACAATTTTTAGTTTATATACCTAAAAAGTTACAAACATTTAACAAAGTAAAGTTACAACATAAAGTTACAAATTAACATATATTTAAGTTTTTATGATATTTTAAAATATTCCATTTTATCGCACCTATTTTTCTTTTTACCATATTTCTCCGAAAATAAGGCCCAGTCTTATATTAATTTTTTCTTCTAAACACGCACTAAATGTTTTTTTGGGGGCAGACTACTTTTTACTGAACAAAAATTTTAATTTATTCATTTACGAATTAAGGTTATTCATATACTTATTTAAATCAGTTTATAGCTATGGCCAGATTTTTACTTTATTTACATTTAATTTATATAGATTTTTTATATTTGTGTTATTTTTATAGACATTTAATTCTACCAGTTCCAAAATTACAAACCAAAAAGTAAAGTCTTAGTACCAGCGGAACAAAAAAGTCAGTGAAAAATTACGCCTTTTTGGTGTATAAGTCTTATTTTAAGGAAACTATAAAACTATATAAATTTATAAATATATAAATATGTGTTCTATAAAAATTTCATAAATTTTCTACACACTTAAAACTGAATCGTACAGCCGTGTGAAAGATTAATGCAAAATACTTTTAATAACGATTTTAGGTTTGATATTCCTTCGTTCATTTACATTCTGACTCAAGAATTTTAAAATAATGTCATTTAAAAAACACAAATGTAAAAAGAAGTCGCATATCTTTACATCTACTCCTCTAGCATACACACCACATACGTTTGCATGCGTGCGTGCATTTGATATGGGCTTTATAATATCAATAACGAAAGATCTCAAATGATGTCTGTTTACTCATTCCGCACTAGTTTTAACTTGAGATAACATAAAACATAAATGAGACCGAATGAAAAACGAAAAATAATATTCCCTTAATAAATGCTTTTATTTACTTTACATTCAACTGTTAAGCAAATATGGAAACACTCATTTTAGAAGTTTATTCAGAGTCTCCGAGATTAACTTTTCGACCAAACTCTGAAAATACGTCATTTTGTTTCCAAAACAGAAATCTGCACGCAACACTTGTTATCTCCAGTGAATTTTAACCCTATAAGCGTCCTTCGAAATTTTTCATGTATGTTTAATGATTCATAAAAATAATACCTATAAAAAGTATTTGTATGATAGCTTTAGGTATTTATTCATATGCGCTGCAAAAAAATAGCATTAATATTAATTTTGTGTGAAGTCGGCCCTTGAATTCAAAGATTACGTGACGGAAAAACACGGTTAGGACGCTTAAAGGGTAGGACATTATATTCTTTAACGCTGTTAGTCCGTCAACTTCAGAATGCCCCTGGCTAATGTTAAACCTAAGGGCGTAGAATGCATTCGTATATTTAAAATATCTCCTTAGGAAATGAATATTTTAACTTCTTTTTACTTTCTACTATTTTTAACAAGTTAAATGCCAATCACGCGATATCGCGTGATGCGATTTCTCGCCAAACGGGCAATCACGCGTTATCGCGATGACGTCGCTATCAAGTTTCCAAATTTCTAAGTGGAATAGTATAACGGCCACAGCGAAACGGCGCGTAATATTTATATCGGCCACTAGGGAAGGGATCGACTTTCGTGAAGAGGGGATGACCGCCATCCACTGTCTATTGTTTATGTTAGCCAGTGCGCACAATGGAGGCGTTCGGAGAAGGCGACGACATTAAGATTTTCTTTAGTTATTTGTTGATTTAGCATGCTTGAAGTTTGGTTTTTATTTATTTTGAGTAGATATTTTTTTAAAATATGAGTGACCAACCAGGACCTTTGAAAAGACTCATTGCAATTCCAGATGGTGCAAAAAAAGAAACATCTAAAAATTACAGAGATGGAACAGTTATTACTGGATTCGGACGACAACTTATATGCAGGGGGTGATATTGATGATATAAACTATGAATTTCTTGACAGTGAAAGTGACTCGGAATCCAAAGAACTAAATAAAATAATATAACAAAAATTGGCCACCACACGAAATTCCAATTTTCAGCTTGGAAATGAATTTGTTAAAAGATGTTTCTTTTTATCTTAATTTTCAAAATATTTCTAAAACTTATGCTTGATTTAATATTTTATGAGTTAAAATCTGACAAACTGTGAGTAAGACTTTAACTCTTAACGTAAAGTTAAATTTAGATTTATTATTTTAGAATTTAGAATTTTTATTTTAGAAATATTTTGACAATTAAGGAAAAAAAAAATGACATCCTTAAGAAGAGTAACACAGAAAAAGAAGTAAAAAATATGAATTTTCTGATTAGATATTTTAAATATACGAATACATCCCACGCCCATAGGTTTGACATTAGCAAAGGGTATTCGAAAGTTCACAGACTAAGAGACATAACCTATTCAGACCTGAAATTATAACAATAATATGAATATTCATCCATTGTTTTTACTTAAAATCCTAATGACACCATAGATTTTGTAAATTTTCTGAAATTGATATGTTAGAGGCTAGTAACTGTAGGTTTACATAAGTAAACCTAAGATTTTTAGCCCCTAAATTAACAATTTAACTGTCAATATCGTAAGATTCAAACATTCGGAAAATGAAAGGCTTTAAATAATCTACAAAGCTTCCATTTGGTTTTACTGTAAAGTGACGAAGTTAAATAATTCTGATAATTATTTACTTTTTTCTCCATACTACCTTGGGAGGCATTTTGCAAAGTTAGATAAAAACAACATTTATTTCAGAAGGAAATCGGTATAGATGCTACATTACTTGATGTCGATTTAAAGCGAAATCATTCGACTATATAGAAATGAAATTGAAATCTTAAACAATCAATCGGCAGATATTCTCGATCTACATGGAGCAGCGCTTGTGGCTATGAGGCTAACACGACCACAACTTTAAGACTTTTCTATCAGAACAAAAGGTTAAAACATATTAATAATAGTAATAATAATAATAATAATAATAATAATAATAATAATAATAATAATAAAATGCACATTTTTTCGTCATTTCAAAACTTCCTGGCTCTCTTAAATATAATAATATTCAGGTTACTTTACTTTCTAGTGACTGTGGTTAGAAGGAGAACGTCCTTATTTGTTTTTCGTAATTGTGACATTTCTTAAAATAAGTGTTTTCTCTTCATTGTATAATTAAAAAAAAAAAAAAAAGAAAGAAAAAAAACCTTGCCCCTATTTTTATTGTACGTGGATTTAGTTTAAGTTATTCCAGAAATGCATATTTTTTTATTCCACCAACAAAGAAATTAATATTAAAGTGAAAGAAATTTAGAGAGTTTCTTAATTAATTAAATCTTTACCAAAATACACTTATCATAAAGATAAAATGCGGCGCCTTTTAAATTCTCTGCTATTTATTTAATTATTTTAGGAATGATTCTTATAATTTTTTCTAAACTAGATATACTATGTGCTATTGAAACAGGTTTCGAACTGTTTTAGCATCATTTAAAAATGAAATTTGTGTTCTTAGGTAATATTGATCTCAGGACTAAGGAGATTAAATTCTCTATTGTTTATCCACTTATTTAGTGAATGATTTTTAGAATTTTATTAATCGTTTCTCAGTCATAATCATTCTAAAGTAGGTTTTTCTATGTACTAAACACACACCCAAATCCTCCCGAACTCGCTTATCGATATTTTAAACTTAACTACGCTAGTCACTGTACGCTAGTCACGCTAGTCCACGCTAGTCACTCGGAAAAAGTCGAAAACTAATAGTAAGTCTATGGGATGTTTTCAAATTTCTCGCTCAAATTTTAATATTTTTTAGTGATTTTTTTTATAGGATAGCTGAGGATGATCTACAACCGGTCTAGTTTTTACTTTATCGATTTTGATTATAGTTTTTTTTATTTTTTATAATAGAATAGTTTCAATTTCGGAACCGGTTCCGAAAGTAATAGTAATTTTTTAAAAAGAATCTGTAACCGAAATCGAAAAAAATAGCCCGGATGTAGATCGTACTCAGCTATTCTATGTAAAAAAAATCATTCAAAAATATTAAAAATTGAGCGAGATATTTGGAAATAACGCTCCCATAGGCTTACCAGTAGCGTTCGACTTTTTCCTAGTGACTAGTGTGAGCACTTAACGAAAAACGGTTTTTAATTTTTTCGGTGAAATCTTCCGTGATCGGGGCTACTACCTTCTCAGTACTCTCATCTTGAAGAGACTACGTCATCACTGCTACTCGCAGAACCAGCGACACCGCGGTCCCTTCAAGACGAAACTATTTGGAAGGAGGAGTCCCGATCATGGAAGATCTAATCCGAAAAATAATAAAAGCAATTTTCGTTAAGTTAAATTCATTGGCCAAAGATTTCGTCTACCACCTATTTGAACACATATAAAGGGAGTAAAGTAATGAAATAGTTCAGTTTTTATAATTAAAACATAATCTTTAACACATAAAAAAAATAGAATAGGAAAATTTAATTAGATATAAATCAAATAACATGCATGAGTTGTTATAAAAAAAAAACATAGTTTAACTTAAATTATACCCACTTATTTCTCTTGTTTTTACATAAAGTCAGTGAATTAACAAAAGTTTAATTCATGTTTCAGAAACAATTTAATTTTGAAAATATCGTGATTACTTAATGCTAAATGAATTAAGTAGATTTTAATTTTTCTTTTAATTAAAATCATAATAACTGAAAAAGAAACAAAATGGCTAGGAGCGTGTTGTTTCAGCATTACACTTTTATATCCTGAATTCGCAACTTTGAAAAATATGAAACATGTAATGCATGAATCTATGAATATTAATGAGTACGATAGAACATGTAAGAGATTTTTCCTGCGGGCGTGCTTAACGTTTTCAAATTTTTATCACTCGCTTGTAACTCTGAACGTATTATAAGGTTTAATGAAAGATTTTTAAAAATGAGGAAATTTTTACTTTTTCAGAGTCAGTCAAGTAATATCCTCTAGGATATGACTTTTTATTTGTCTCTATATAAATGAAAGTAAGCTTTTAATTACAGTCAGACAAATGTGATTTAGGTTTATTTAGATTTATTTATGGGAAAATTTTTGTGGATTTATACCAATGTTTTTATTTAAACTGTTAAAGTAACTTTGTTTATTTTGTCATTTTTTTACTTCCAGTTAAATAATTTTAGACAGATAATTAGAACTTTTTATAATAATGTATTTTTTTCATAATTAAAGTTTTTTAATTTGGAATATCATTTCAATAAGATACAGTCTTATAAAACAACTGAAAATTTTGTTTTACGGGTAGATACTAAAATATTTCATAATAATAAATTTTTATATTATTTTATTTTAATTACTTTAATCCTGTTAGGCTTACTGACGTCGTTTTGGATCTGTTATGAAAGAAATTTTTAAAAAGTGCCAATTTAAATCATCATTTAGATTTCGTGATATTTGCATATTTCGAAATGTGAGATTTTATACATTAAGCGTTATCAAAAATTCATATTGCATATAATGCAACTTTAAATAATTCTTACATTTTATTGGGTTCTTTTGACATATTTTCTTTGGAAATATTATCATACCTTAAAGTTGTTTTTTGAACGTATAGTTGATGTTAATGTCGATAAATGTTTAGTTTTTGGATTGAGTAGTGTACCATACAGCAAAAGGTACATTGTAAAAAAAAGTACGAATGTGGTTTAATCTATGAAAATATAATAAAACCGTGAATAAAAATATACAGTAAGCTCTTTCAAGTAACCCACAATTCTAAAAAGCGTTTTTTATCTTTAGAAACCAGAAAACCAGTGTATTTTTGTGGTTTAAAGAAGCATTTATTAAAACAAAGTTTCTTTTGCTGCCACTAATCTTCGTAAACTCTTTAACATAGTTTTTATTGCGCATTACTAAATTTTCTTAGACTAGAATATAGGTTAGATATAAATTTCTAACTGGGCGAAAAATATGTCTGTATTAGGATTCGAACCAGGGATCTCCTGGCTGAAGCCGCCAGTGCTCTAGCATCTGAGCTATCCCGGACGAATCTGGTGGAACCTGATTTATTACCTGAGATTTATTCTGTTGAGCTGAACCAGGTTTCAGACCAAATGCTATAACCATTAAGGTTAGCTGAGTGAAAAAGTTCCACCAGATTCATCCGGGATAGCTCAGTTGGTAGAGCACTGGCGGCTTCAGCCAGGAGATCCCTGGTTCGAATCCTAGTCTGGACATTTTTATCACCCAGTTGGAAATTTATGTCTAATATGATTTATTTACCCATTAGAATAATTGTGTTAAAATTAGTCTAGTGTAATTACGTATCCAGCGATTTCTGGAATTCCATTACCTGAGATTTATTCTGTTGAGCTGAACCAGGTTTCAGACCAGATGCTATAATCATTAAGGTTAGATGGGTGAAAAAGTTCCACCAGATTCGTCTAAATTTAATCTACACTGTAAAAAAAAATCTGTAGTTCTACAGATGTAAAGTTACTTACTAATCTTTCATCTGTAACTGTACAAAAAAATCTGCAAATGTACAAAACTAGTTTTTGTAAAGCTACAGAAATCTGTAACTGTACAAATGAATCTGCTAAAATTACAGTAATCTTACTAAAATTTTATCTGTAACCTGGGTTGCAGTTACATGAAAAGTTCTAAGCATCCCAGTTTCCTAAAAAAATTCTAGTAACCTTACAGATTTTTTGATTTTCGGCGCAAAAGTGCGTCTGTTACAGGAATTTTTGTTGTTGCCGTTACATAAAAAGTTTTAGGAATCCCAGTTTCCTTGAAAAACTTTAGTAACTTTACAGATTTTTTTTTACAGTGTAGTAGAATATATCCATTCTCAATAAATATGTGCAACTGTGTAACGGGATTTAGGCTTTCAAGAATAACTAAATAATATTAATTTAAATAATTTTAATGGTAAAGGTAAGGCTGTTAATTTATCGTTTCGTCTGTAAGATCATTGAACCTAAATGTGATGGCCTCTAAATGCGTCAATGTTCTTCTACCTAATATCCCAATACAAGAATTGTTAATAAATGCAATATAATTAGACATCCGAACTTAAGGAACTCGAAGCATTTATTTGCATTTAAAACGTTTTCTTTAAAAAAATTTGCCATTAAAATAGACATCGTTCATTATAAAGTATTTAGCATCTTCCCTAAATAAGGCAAAAAATCCCGAAAGTGGTTCACGGTTTTTCTTGTTTAACTTTGAAGATCAAATAACTCTACGGAAGACTTATGTTTTATTCAATAATATCTATACCTGAAGCGTAAGCTTAAGAAACGTCGACCACTTTTAAAATGAGAGTTATAAAGTATTCTACGCAATTTTGGTGACTTCGTTTTCTTCCGTTATTTATTAGCTACAAACTGAAAGCTCTGAATGCGAAGCGACTTTTAGGGTATTAACGAGGTAAGTTTATGTGGTGTTTTTTCTATATTGTATTAAAATAATGCGTAAAGCAGAAATTGTGTTTTATTAAGCTGTCTTGAGTTAGTAAATTTGGAATTTTAGCATGATCCTCCAACAGTGTTTTTATTCAACCGGGTAATTAAGTATGGTGTTTAAAATGATTAAAACAAAAAAATATGTGTCTTTAAAATTATTTTTAAAAAATGGTGTAAGAATAGCGGTGTATATTCGAGACAGAGAATTTAGATGTATGATTACGGGATTCGCAATACATGATGGAAATTCTGAAAAATCTTGTATAGATTGAAAACACTTAAATTATGTTAATGCGATTAAGTAAGTTAATTTTACAAACATTAAAACGTTCCGTAGCTTCTTAAATGCCGAATCTGATTAAAGCATAACGCAGCTGAGGTATATCCTGATTTGGAGGTCTCCAATTTTTCTTTTTTTACACTTTTCTTAAATCTGATATTTTAATTCTGTTTTCAACTCTTACTCATTATAACAAACTGTTTATACTTTTAGATTAGAATAACATCAAAACAGGAAACTGTGATTTTCAAAATGAGTATTTATGTTTCCATATATGTATTCTAAGGCATAGAAAACATTCAATTTTTGTGAGAGTGTAAGGAAAAGAAGGGGGTGGGGGCAACACAATATCAGGCTCTGGGACTCTATGGCTTAATCAAGCCTGCTTAAATTGAATTATTTGAAGCATTGCACGATTTTATCTGTTTATAAGTCTAATATTTTTATCATGTGACATTTTACAATAAATCGAGTTATATGTAATAAATATTCTTTTTAGCAATGTTATAAATATCTTGTAAATACCCTTTTAACCCGTGCACTCTACAGTAATGCGAATTCGCACCGATCAAAAATTTAAATTTCGGCGTTATTTAAATCATGATTTAATTAATTTGTATTTTTCATTAACAAAATAATACTTTTTTTTTTTATAAAAATCAATATCCCATTTAGGTTCCTCATTAAATTTCGTATAGGAATCATGTGTTATATTTCATTATCACTATATTGCCAACAAAATTATACGCAGTTGAAGTTACGGAATCTCAAATCTCACTACTGTGGAGTTTACAGGTTAATATTCCCTCGTGAATTCCGCGAATTTTAAAAGATGTTTTCCGCGACAAGTGTTTAACCTGTTGTTAGCGTTCTCACAGACCACTTTTTTTTATTGCCACTGATTAACTTGAAATTTTCAGTTTAACTACAAATATTTGTGGAATTTTGTTACGTTTGGAGCTCTAGTACTAATGCTAGAGAATTCTGAATAAGAAATTTTAAATTATAATACTCCTGTACATAACGTTTAGTATAGAAACAGTACCGTATGAGCTAATGAAGCTTTTTATTTACCTTTCATCAAGTGGCCTCGGAGACCGTGCACATTAGCTATGCGACAATTTCTGTCACAGCAGTTAAGTGTTAAATGAATATTTTCAGATAAATTGGCTTGTATAAAGCGCATTGGCTTTGGACGTCTCATTTAGGTTTCAACTGTCGTAAACGCGACAAAAATCACCTAAATTCTGCCATCTTATATTTTGGAGTTATACTACAGATACTGATTCCATTTCTACAAAACAAGTTAGTTTTGAACTAAAGATACAGTGTACAATAATATTCTGCGTAATAAAAAATATATTTATTAAATAAAATGCAAAATATACCCTAAATACGACAAAACTATGGGGAATCGCGTCCCATTTAGGCACAATGACCTTAAGAGGGCTGGTCACTCAGCTTCTGACTTCCCCTCACTAATGTAAAGTCTATGGGCATTTGCTACGTTCATATATTTAACGTATCTCCTCGGGAAATTAATATTTTTTACTTCTATTTTTTGTATACACTTCCTAAAAAATGTCTCTCTTTTTTTTTTCTTAGTTCTCAAAATATGTCTAAAG
This sequence comes from Maratus speciosus, assembly GCA_963932465.1. Lineage (NCBI taxonomy): Eukaryota > Metazoa > Arthropoda > Arachnida > Araneae > Salticidae > Maratus > Maratus speciosus. The sequence goes on along the minus strand of OZ010791.1, from coordinate 212,159,695 downwards.
TACAGACTCAATTTTATAGGAAGTGTTAAAATCTTACTCACAGTTCGCCCGCTTTTAACACATAAAAATTAAATTCAGCATAGATTTTAGAAATATTTTGAAAACTAAGAAAAAAAGAGACATCCTTTAAGAAGAGTACACAGAAAAATGATGTTAAAAATATGAATTTCCCGAGAGGATAGTTTATGTATACGAATGCATCAACATTCCATAGCTTTAACATTACGGAGAAAAAATCCGAAGCTGGATGACCAGCCCCCTTAAGAAGGCGCTGCACTGACACTCCCCGATCGCGAAATCCCATGTTACCTATGGGAAAGTTTTGAAGCGCGATGACTCATATAATTATTAAAATACCCTTTTCACCTTCCGAAAGTCAGTTGCCGAAGATGTGCGTTTTTAAAAATTGTCTACGTAAATTTTAAGTATTTTTGGGAAGATGATAAAATTTAATCAAATGGAAATTTCAAAGTTTATAGGGATTTTTTATGTACTTAAAATTTACGGAGATAATTTCTAAAACCGCACATCATCGGCATATGAGTTCTACTTTCTGATGGCGAAAACGGAATTTCAATAATTATATTAGGTAATGAGTAATCGCTCTTCAATATTTTCCCATAGGTTAACATGGGATTTCGCGAGCGTGGAGTTTCAGTGCTAAGGAACGATATCATCCGAAAAACTGTTATTCCGTTTTAAAAAAATGGATTAATGCGCTATGAAAATTATTCGTAAATGTTTCTGAAAATCAGTGGCAGGAAAAGACATTTTGTTTTTATAAATTATTCATGAAATATAAAAATTATACTAGTTTCTGAGGTTTCTAAAGATAAAGAACGCGTTTCGAAATCTTGGTTAACTCGGAAAAGGTTATTGTATATTGTATATATATTATAAAATTACAGTAATCTTTCTAAAATATTATCTGTAACCCTGGTTGCAGTTGCATGAAAAGTTCTAGGCATCCCATAGTTTCCTAAAAAATCCTAGTAACCTAGTAACCTAGTTACAGATTTTCTGATTTTCGGCGCAAAAGTGTGTCTGTTACATGAACTTTTGTTGTTGCCGTTACATAAAAAGTTCTAGGAATCCCAGTTTCCTAGAAAAACTTTAGTAACTTTACAGGTTTTTTTTTTTTTTTTTTTTTTTTCTTTTACAGTGTAGCAGACGCGATATAACGAGGGGTCACTGTATTGCTAAGTTCTGGGTATACTCAGTTTCGAATGTAGATCCGATTCTTTGAAAAATTCTGAAAGTATCGAAGTATTAACTACGTCTGAGAAATACTTTTAAAACAAGCACTTGTTGTTTTAATTAATTACACTGTAAAAAAGAAAAAAAATCTATAAAGTTACAAAGAATTTTCTGGGAAACTAGAACACTTTTTATGTAACGGCAACAACAAAAGTCCATGTCGTTTGCAGTATAAATAAAAAAATCTGTAAGGTTACCAAGAATTTTTTTCGAAATTGGGATGCCTAGAACTTTTTATGTAACTGCAACCCGGATTACAGATAAAATTTTAGTAAGATTACTGTAATTTTAGTAGATTCTTTGCAAAGCAACAAAAATTTGTAGCTTTATAAAAACTAGTTTTGTAGATTTATATGTTTTAGGTAGCTTTCAGTACAAAATGTAAAAAGCTACCTATTGCAGCCGTTCGGATGAAAGCCGGAAAATTTTGGTATATTTTCATCGGTTATAACCCCCAGACCCCAAAACCACCCTCAGTTCAAATGTGACTTATATATATATAACCATTAATTAATATATATATATATATATATATATATGATTTTTGTCAAGCGATAACTCTCGTATTTATTAACTGATTTGGATGAAATTAATTGTATGCATAGTACATACCAATGTCTCGACCGAGTTTGTCGGCCAGCTTCATCCGCCATCTTGTTTCAAAATGGCAGCTATTTGAAAAAAAAATTTAAATTTAAAATTTAAAAAGCGGTGCGAATAAATTAAAAACTGAAAAATATTTTTTCTTTAAAAGTTTCACCTTAATACAAGGATTCCGGAGCATATTTTGTTTTCGTCTTTATCTTAAAAAATGGCTGAGATGTAGCAGTTTGAATTTCTAGGGTGGCTGACATTTTGAAACAATCTGATTTTCGTCATGCTGTAACTCTCGTATTCATAAACTGATTTAGATGAGATTGATTGTATGGATAGTACATACCAATGTCTCTACGCAGTTCGTTGGCCAACTTCATCGCTATCTTGTTTCAAAATGGCGGTCATTTGCACCGTGCATTGCCGCGCAATGCTTAAATATTATTAATATCTGTTAGCTTCAAATTCTCGCAATCTTGGCGACACTTGGCGAAATATCACCAAATACGGCACCCAAAAATAAGTAACCATAAATGATGCCAACTTGGCTATAGCTTTATACAGCTCATATTCAAAATATTAGAATAATTGAGAAAAAGCAATAAGAAACAATTATTTTTCATTTATTTATTTTCGATACCAAGTAAATGCAATTAAATTTCTTATAAATTAAATCTGGAATGTTTAGATAAGATTTTAACATTTACAAAATATTAAATACAGTAGAATAAGTTGGGTATATAGCTTTCTGAAACACATCAAAATAATAGAATATAATTTAGATTGGTTCAAAATATTAGAATATTTTATTTTACACAACAATATTTACAATTTTACAATTTTACACAACAACCTTATGAATATGAAGTAAATGGGAGAAAATATTTTGTAGCGTCTCTTTTAGCTTTCATAACAGCGAACAATCGATCTTGCATACCATATACAAAGGGTTTACAAACATTTCTATCAATATTAGCCCAAATAGACTTTATACATGATACTAACTCAGTTTTACCTGAAGGAGGATTTTCTTGGAGTTTTTACTGTATTATACACCATAATGTTTCGATGAAATTAAGGTCTGGTGAGTTTAGGGGACAAGAAAGTACCTTAATGTTGCGTTGGGGGAACCAAATCTTAGTTGACATTGAGATATGCGGTGACGCTAAATGTTGTTGAAAGATGAAATCATCTTCAAATAAATCTTCTGATGATGGATTCATGTAATACTCCAACATTTCTTGATATATCTGAGAGTTAACTTTTTCGTAGACGATGCATAACTTCCCAGGTCCTTCTGCACTCATGCAACCCCAAACCATGACAATAGCAGCAAATTTTGCGAAATGTTTAAATCATTCTTTATCGAATTTTGACTTTTCAAAGTAATTTTTTTTTCAATTAATCTTTTCAAAAATGATATTAATTTTAAGATAATAAATAAGTTTAATCAACAATAAGTTCTTAACAAAAATATCGTTTGCATATTTGCATTAAAAGACATTAAATTACCAAACGATATTTTATATTTGTAAAAAAAGAAATTATTCTAATATTTTGAATATGAGCTGTAATTTGGGGCAATTCTCATTCAAATTCAATATTTACAAACATTCTCTTATCGGGTTCGTCGCATTTTAGTTTCTTAAAATTTGAGTAAAAATAGCTTCGAGTAAAACTTGCAAAATTTTAAAACCATGAAATATGAAAGCTACCTCTTCCTCCCGGCACTGGTCGAAAGGACTACTTTTGTACAGTGTACAGATAAAATTTTAATAAGCATACAGATTTCTGTAACTTTACATCTGTAGATTATATATATTTTTTTACAGTGTACATTTTCGATAAAGTTGTTGTAATTATATGGAATAAATAAATAAATAAGAAATAAATAAAATTAAGTTTCCCACCATTGATCAAAGGATATCACGAAACTGTCTAAGAACTATCATGGTGGAATTTCGAAATTTCTTTTTTATAATTTCTAAGAAAATAAATCTTAAAAAAATATTAATACACTATGAACTTTTATAGACTATGGCTTTTAGATACTATAAAAGGAACTTAAGTTACAAACTATCGTATTAAGTTACAGTAATACAATCCTAAGTACGTATATGGACTTAGAAAAGTTAAAGGAACTTATTACATACTATATGCAAGAATGAATAGGAATGAAAAAGAAATTGCGTAATCAAGGACATTTGCACCTAGCATTTGATCTGAAAGATTTCGTTGCATTTCATTACTGTTTAGAACATAATAAAGCTTAATATTTTTAACACTCATTTTTTCTCTGTCTTGTATGTATCATTAAGTAGAAATCACATAGAAATTATTTACTCCTCAGCGGAGAATTTAGCAGCCCATTAATTTCGTCAATCTAGAATGGCTACCACTCTATTATGTCAAAAAGAGTTGTAAAACTTACTATGATTTTGCAGAACAACTAATTACGATATCTCGGGTACAATTTCTAATTTCGTCATATAATTATGTCAAGAAATTAAAAGTTATGTGTCTTTAAATTATAAAATTAAAATGAAAGCAATGTTGAACTGAAAAAAAAGTTTAAAAATGCGCTCATTCTAATAAATGATTGCACAATCTAACAATAGCATTGCGTATTCAATAAATAACTGTAATTAAAAATGACATCCATTAGATTAAACTATTTAAACATATATACAAAATTTGTCAATAAATTACCCTTTCAAATAATAACTGTAATTAAAAATGACATCCATTAGATTAAACTATTTAAACATATATACAAAATTTGTCAATAAATTACCCTTTCAATAAATAACTGTAATTAAAAATGACATCCATTATATTAAACTATTTAAACATATATACAAAATTTGTCAATAAATTACCCTTTCAAATAATAATCCCCGAATATTCTCTAAATTCTATGCAACTGTACTGTATAAGTAAATGAATATATAAATACAGAAAATATGATGGCATACTACGTACACATTTCTATTTGAAAAAAGACTGAAGATTATTTGACTGAAGTAAAACTTATAGTATAGAACAAAAACAATTTTTTTTTAAAGAACTTATCCGAAATTGGCATCGGAAATCTTGTAGAAAAGACACTAAAACAGAGTTTTTTGTATAACTGTCTTTTCATTACATTCAATTTGTAAAATGATTACATAGCGAAACTATAATGCGACAGTAAAATTTAAATTGTCTCAAAAGACCTTGTAGAAATTGTAAGATATTACAGATTGACTGTAAAAAAAGGATGCTCAAGCGGCAAAACTTCAGTGAAATTCTTGTTCCTCTGAAACAGTTTAAATAACATGTTTTTGGTATCAAAACTGGAGTTTTAATGCAGCTTAAAGCTCAATCAGCTTTAAATTCAACGTTTGCGCATTTTATTTTATTTAGTTTTTTTTTCCTGTTTAATTTTTTGCTGAAACATATCTCTTGCATTTATGTTTATTTTATAAATTTAAGTATATGATAACTCTAGGATAGATGGCCATAGTTTTCAGAGATTAGAATAAAAATTCTTAGAATGCAAGTACAAGAAATATTTATGCATATTTGAAATTCTTATATGTATACTGATCATATTTTGGACAAAAAAAATTAAATATCAAGAACAAAAAGTGGGAAACTAAATTGAAATTAAAATGGAGATGACCATCTCTCTTTCAAGCCGTGGAGAGATGGCCATCATATTCCAGAAAGAAAAAATGAAGTTAAAATAGCAAAAAATAGCACATTTCATGTAGTTAATCATGAAAAACACATAGAAATTTGTACACTGTAAAAAAAAATCTGTAAAGTTACTAAAGTTTTTCTAGGAAACTGGGATTCCAAGAACTTTTTATGTAACTGCAACAAGAAAAATTTCTGTAACAGGCGCTGTTACAGGTATTTTTCTTGTTGCAGTTACATAAAAAGTTCTTGGAATCCCAGTTTCCTAGAAAAACTTTAGTAACTTTACAGATTTTTTTTTACAGTGTAAAGATGCAATTATATAACGAAATATCAGTGAAAAAATTTGAATAAACAGAATTTAAAGTATAATTTCAATCCTTCTCTTTTCGTAAAATTTTACCACATTTTCGGCGAAGATCTTGATAGTTTGTATACGTTTCATTGAACGATTTCTTGCACCTTATGAATTGTATCCAGCAATCCTTTGTCGTTGTGGTAGTATATTCTTCTCCACAATCAACACAGTGATCTTTATCCAATTCTATTCCTTCGGAATCTATGTAGAATCCAATAATTTTAAATGTATTTTATCTTCTTCGCTACTGGAAGTATCATGTTTTTTTTTTCCGCGTTTATTTTAGATTTTTCACGGTTTTAAGTTTATTTATCAACTTTATCTGTTTCTGGGATGAACGTTTTCGAAGCTTTTCAATATTTTTTGAAAAAAATAAATTACATCGTTAGGTCCTATTATGTTATTTCTATTGAAATATTTATATTAGTTAAAATTTAAATAATTATATCAATTAATATAATTATAAACATAAAAATTATATAATTATTTAAAAATGATTATATTTAGTTAAAATCCTCACTGCGTATAATTTTGAAATTTTGATTATAGGTGGCCATCTCTCCTCGATTTGATCTGACCATCTATCCTAAAATTGATGGACAAATTGCCACCCAATTTAAAGCATCACTCCACAATTGTAGGTCTTTGTTTTAGACTTTAAAGCAAAGACTGGATTATATACGTGCCCTAAAAGTCCTTATAATAAAAAAAAGTAATATGGGTACTGAAAAACATTCAGATACCTAACTCAGTAAAAATATTCAACCACTAAATTAAATAAACATTAAAATTCTTTCTTTTTATAATTTAAAAACACAGCTTCACGTCGCAATCAATGAGCACGTTAAACTATTTCTTGCGAACAAAGTTTATGCTGCAACCTATGATATAGTTTTTGAAATATTTAGATTGGCCAGCTCTCCTCTATGGCCATCTATCCTAGAATTACCATAATAGTAACCGTGATGTTTTTTTTATAGATTTTCCGCTATGTAAGAATCAATGTACCATTTAAGCACGAATGCTATACCCATTTAAAAAATAAAATAGATAACACATACTATAAGAATATAGCACTTAAATATCTTATATATCTCACAAGAGAATGTAAAACAACAAATAAAGACATGAAATAGGCTATTTGCACAAAACAATTTCGATAATTAAAACTAGTCGGATGTGCCAATCCTAAAACTTTCTTCTACTCATGCATGTTAATAATCGAAATTCAACCTAGTCGAATAAAACCTAGATTGGACACTTGGGTGATACAGTATGATTTTTTCCCATCTTTCCTGCTTAGTCGATTTTTAGGGTTTCGCTCATCTCACGAAACCCCTATAATCTCGCTTCTGTCCCTGTTCGTCACAGCGCTCTTACTCGGAAACTATTTAAGTTACAGACTTTTTTATTTATTATTATTATGATTATTATTATTATTTACATAGAACTGAATACTCCCTGCCATACCCAAAATCATAAAATTTAAAAAAATACTTATATTATTTTAATTAAGCGAATTCGTTCTTTTTAGACTTCAAAACATAATCTCAAATTCAGCACATATCGCAGGGAACAGATAGCACCGTGGTAAAGCACACGTCTCCCTCACAGTAGACTGTGTCTTCAAATTCCTCAGGAGGAACTAATTTTTATTATTACACTTCATTTTCAGATGGATTTAATTAAAAGAAAATTCGTTTTTTGCCTATTTCAAAGGCTTTTTGTTGTTGTTGTTGTTGTTGCGCGCATCGGTAATTTTTTAAATCTCTTTTTTTTTTCAGAAATCTGAAATTTCTATTTTTAAAAAATCTGGAGAATTATTCATTTATATATTTTTTTTAATACACGTTTAGAAACAATGTTTAACATGACAATTGATGTAATCAAATGCATATTTAATATAAAAATATTCCTCATTTTTAATATTTAATTGAATACAGAGGAATAAATATTGGAATCATCTGGAATAAGTATTTTTTTTTTTTTTTCTTTGCTGCGCCATCTACGCTATTTTTTCTGAAATAATAGACTTCTATGGACAATGTTTTTTAAGTTATCATTATAAGCATAAATTAAAAGTTGAAAGTTTTTTTTTTCTTTTCTGTCGAATTTAAGTAAATGTTAACATCCTTTTTTGGCGACATTTAGTGAATGTTTGGAAAGTGAAAGAATTGATATGGATTTTTTCTGAATTATTTGAGCACTTTAAATGTGTTTTAAAACATTTTTTACTTTTGAAAATTTTATATTTCATTTATATCTCCGCTATTTTTTTTTTTATTGCTGAATTTAAAAATATTCGGATTTTTTAATTTTATTTAAATAATTTTACTTGAATATTTTTAATTTGATTTCAAAATATCTTTTTAATTATTTTAAAATTAAATGTAATGGTGCTGCCATTTATGTAATGATTTAATATTTATAAATTAACAATTTTTATTTATTAATTTAAGGATAAAGTGTTTTAAAAGAGATATTAAGCGAAACCCTCTGTGCGATCTGCGATCACACTTACCCACTTGTTACATCATCCCCTCACGCAACCACGGATTCCCAGCATCTCGCTCCCGAGAGCTCGTCGCGTTCTGAGCAATTCTAGAGAACAGCATAACAGCTTGGTCTATCGTTATCCCGCTCCCGAGAGGTTGTCGCGTTCTGAGCAATTCTATAGAACAGCATAACAGCTTGGTCTATCGTTATCCCGCTCTCGAGAGGTCGTCGCGTTCTGAGCAATTCTATAGAACAGCATAACAGCTTGGTCTATCGTTATCCCGCTCCCGAGAGGTCGTCGCGTTCTGAGCAATTCTATAGCACAGCATAACAGCTTGGTCTATCGTTATCCCACTCCCGAGAGGTCGTCGCGTTCTGAGCAATTCTATAGAACAACATAACAGCTTGGCCTATCGTTATCCCGTCCCGAAGAATGAACAAAATTCCCTACGACACGTCGCCTTCAGGTAGATTTTCCCCAAAATTTTATACATACTTCAGTTTATTACGTTATATCTAAACCTAAAATTTCGTCGAAAAATATTCATAAATTCTTCACTTAAACTGCAAAAAAGGAAGAAAATGATACAAAAATCTTTATCACACTACCCCCCCCCCCCCTTCGGGATAAATCCCCATTTTTAACTGGGATCTGGCATCCATAGTCAAAAACATACATGTGAAGTTTGGCTCAATTCTATGGTTAACTTCGTATTCCTTTCGAGGATATAATAACGAACATGGCACAAAATCGTTATTACTGCACCCACTTCCGACGGAATATCCCCAATTTCAACTGGAACCTGCTGCCAAATATATATATATATAATTTGGTTCAGTTCTATGCATAACTTCATACACTTTTCGATCATATAAGAGGTCAGAATAACATTTTGTAAAAATTTTGTTTAATTAAAGATTTTGTAACATTTATTTTTCGGAATGTCTGACCACTACAACGTGTAAATCAGTCGAAACCAGGAATCGAAAAAAATTCTATTACAGTACTTTCTTGTGTTATAGTTAGAAAGAAGTAAAAATTACAATTACTCTCTTCAAGAAACATATTTCTCGAGACCTCGGGAAATCTCTCTCTTTCTCTCTCTCTTTTATAAAAAGACTGAAGATTCTTTAAAATATAAAGATGCTAATACGGTAGACAGTTCAAATATTCATAAATATTTAATCTCATCACTTGTACACAATGCGGTCAATAAACTTTCATACAAAATTTCTGCTTATTAAGAAAACTTTATCCTTATATATATAAGATTAATATTTTAATCAGCATATTTACGTATGTGCATTGCCGTAAATTATTTCTATACTGCACCATATCTTATTTTTAGCACGTACGAATAACATTAGAAGTACTTTATTATTAGAAACTTTCGTTAGAAATCTTGCTTAATCAATCAAAGTTATTTAATATTCTAAATAAACGATAATGATTTGTAAACATTGTTACTATACTTTTTCGTAAAAGAATATCTTACATATACTGCAATGCATACATATTTTTTTACTACTTATGGATACTGATTTATGCAGATTTATGGATAACTGATTTTATGCAGAAGGTAACTTTTCGTAATATGATTCATATTACAATGGAAGAAGTTATTTACTTTATAGATAAATACACTATCTGATCAAAAGTATCCTCACACTTTTGATTTTCGACGTTTTGTCAAATGTCTAGAGAAATAATTAACGAAATCTTCTGGAACTTCAAGAATAAATAGATGGCATTTGACCTTGTATTTTTTTAGCGAAGTTTTGGTCACGAATGCAGCTAGTGGAACTACAATGAATTGAACAAAAAAATAATATTTTCGATCGCCCTGTAAAATAAAATGCTCGAAATGATCTGTAGCTCTATGGCTATTTTGATCCGTAACATTTATGGTATAACGTTTGTGCTATTTTGTGTAAAAATAGTACGTATATTCACGAAGAATTTAAAAAAGTTCCGCATGTTTTTCATTTATGGCATGCAGGTTTTTCTACAAAATTTAACATCGTTTTCAGAAAACTTGATAAAGTAGAGGAGAAATAGCATAGCAAAACGAATATAAATGTATTAAATATTTGATAAAAAATGAATATTTGTATGAAATAAATTAAAACTGCATGCACGCAAAAGATAAGAAAAGTTATTTTCCAAAGTTTAGTAGTCAACTATATGAGGCAACATTGAATGCAGTTGAATAACGCGAAAATTGAAGAAGATATAGATAATACAGTGATCTAAATTTCTGTTCTTCTCCAAAAATATCTGAATGACTGTGGGGTTTCCACAAATGGTCATTTTTTATTAATGAACTCTCAACAAGGGAGTAGCTGTTTAAAGTATGTCCATCCGTAGAGGTTAAACAAAGGCTTCAATTTTCATAATTCTTTTTAATATTTTCCAACATAGTTGTTAACACTTTCCAACTTAGTTGAAAAGTGTTTATGGATTTTATTTGTGTGTCGGTCTGCCCGTGCTCTAATTCGCGTAAATATAGTCAAATTGTCACGAAATTTATATATGGTATTGGTGTCTGTAAATGTGTAACATTTACGTTTCATTTACAGGGCACTCAAAAGTATCCCGTTACATTACGGTCTATGGATAAAAATTGTTTTCGGTGTATTTTAATGATAACTCACAATTTTAAATATATTGAAATTTGAATATATCACTGAGATGTACTACAAAACGCTTACTATAGAATCTGGTGTACAGATAATGTATCGTTCATTTACAGGGACACACAAAAGTAAATTATCTACAGTACTGCCTATAAGGAATAATTGCTGGTAATGTATTTTCAGTTGCGATACGTGTTTTAAAATTTGAATATTTCGTTGCAACTTACTTGGTGTGTCTAAATTCTATAGATCATATATAGGGCTATATAAAAGATCTCAAACGCTTTTCCGTTTATTGACGGAAATTGCTGAATGGAAATTTTCATCTGTGCTATGTGTTTAATTGAACTAACTTTTAGCATACTATGTAATATACATACGAATCTATGGATCATATACCGGGCTGCACAGTAAAATTCGGATATGTTTCTGTCTATTCGTGGTAATTGCAAAAATTAGATTTTCAAATGCGTTTTCAAATGCACTAAATTGTTTATTTAGACATCTTTCACCTTAATAAATTTGTTTATTTGGATATCTTTAACCTTAATAAATTTGTTTATTTAGACATTTATAACCGTAATAAATTTGTTTATTTAGTCATATTTCACTGTAATAAATTGCAAAGCTTTATTACAGTATTCTAAATTTGTTGGAAAGTGTTTCATAATTTATCCTGGACTCGTGATTTTTTGTTCTTGTTTTTTTGGTTGGACCGGGATCGTTCTAGTGGTTTTTCACAGGAGAACAAAAATAGCAAGAAAAATGTCGATAAAAATACAAAAGGAAACAAATGAATTTTATTAGACAGACTTTTATATATCCATGAATATACGTGCTATTCTTACACAAATGAACACAATTGATATACAGGACCCACAAAGTCAATTGCTACAACTACAAATTATTTCAAGCATTTTGTTTTATAGGTAATTGCAAATAGTAATTTTCTGGTGAACCCCTTCAGGGGCAAGGCATTTCTGATCCAAAAATGTTCAAACAATTAATTCCCACCGAAATTTGCGAAGTAATTTATTTGGAAACAATCAAAAGCTTTTCTTCATGTATCTTATGAGATTGAAATTGTGCTAAAGAATTACAGGTGCCATTTGGCAGTTTGAGCATTAAAATTAATCGTTTGCAGACTGCAAACGGCGGCCCTGAAAGGATTAAAATTGTTGTTTGTCTTTTAATTGCCCACTTGACTAAATCTTAACTGAAAAATGTGAGATAAAAATGTTCCTTACTTTCCTAAAGTTCCAAAAGATTTCATATTCTCTAGAAGCTCGACAAAACGTCTAAAAAAATCGAAAGTGCCAGAATACTTTTGATCCGGTTGTGTATATAGATACGTACATGTGTGTGTATTTATGCTTATGTGTGAGTTGCTAAGAGAATGTATTTGCATAAATCCATTTGTGTATAAAAATATATCTAATATGTGAACATTTAATGTGAGCATCAAAATTAGGCGTATCGTAAAAAAAATTCTTAATAGTAAAAATTTCTATAGAAAATTAGTAAATTAAAAGCTTCAGTTTCCTTAAATATGTTCGAAAAAGCTTTACACCTTCATTTTTATTACATCTTTCTAAAAATAACAAGGATCATTTCTGTAGAAATTTAAAAATTTGGGAAAAGTAATATATGAATCAAATAGCTCAGAAATTTGAGATAACTCCAAATTTATTGTGGCAAGCAGCCATTTCAGCTCATCTAAATGAATATGCTGTTAGCTGATACATTATATATATATCACTTGTACACAAACTTCAGACGCGTGTTATGGCACGCATCCAAAAAATTCGGATCTACTGACGTCATAACAAAAGGTCAGCCACTGGATGAGAATTTTTCAGAATAATAATTTTGGAAATAACGTTTATTTTTGTTTCATATAAAGCGAAGAAACTTATAGAATAAAAAATGAAGAAATCAAAATCAAAACAGACAATGATAGTAAAAAAAGGGGACATATACTTATTTTTAAACAAATTAATAAAATGAATACAAATATATAGATATGTATTTTTGTTTTAATTTAACGAGCAAGCATTATTTCGAGTAAGTATAATTTTTTTATGCTTGGAAATATTTTTAAGTTAATTTTAGGAATGTGCTTAACGCTTTTATTATAGTGTTCTTGAATTAAAGTACAGTAGAAACTCGATTAACCGAAGTAAATGGGATCGACCATCTTTTGCAAAATCGAAATTTTCGGATAATCGAGAATGCTTCAATTTTAAGATTATTAAGGAGAAATATATGCAATATTTCTTATAATGGTAACAAATGCTTAATAAAAATAAAGCAATAGCAAAATAGAAACAAGAGTAAATTACCCGAATTTTAATTTTTGAAATTAAGTACCTTTTACATATATCACAAGGGTTTGAAAAAATGTTTTGTTTGTCGTAGTTTCAATTTGCTTTGCAGGGAGTTTTTTTTTATTATTATTATTGGTTCTAAGGTATCACAGTCTTTCTGCTGCTCCAGCCATGCCAAATCTTTTGCAAAACACTCAAAGTACTTCAGAATTGTTAATTTGTTCGTTTTCTTCGTTGCACACCGCAGCTGACGGGAGCTCAAGGTAAGTTCTAAAGAACTCTAAGAAAGGGGATCGAAAATATTTATATGTACTCGTACTTCGGAAAGGACAGCCTGCACACAAGGAATATACTAGTTTAAAAAAAAAAAAAAGTTTAAAAATGGATTTCAGTTAACCGAGAGTTTCAGTTAAAAGAGTTTCGGACAAAAGAGTTTTTACTGTATTACTTGCGAATAGTTTTATTAATTTTTAAATTTTAATTGCTTAAAAGTTGTAGAGTCAACTGAGTAAAAAAGTGAACAAGCCTGGAATCAAACCAGGGTCATTGACTATGACTATACACGCCAATACTTTTGCCACTAAGTTACGTGGATGATGCCAAGTTTAGCACTTCTTACTCTTATTTGTTGGCAAGGCTACAACCGCAACACACGATGGAATAATGTTCGTGAGCCACTAACCCTGAGGAAAACACGAAACGAAAGGGAATCCAGCATCTATGAAAGTGCAAGTGAAATTTTTTACAATAAATTTCCAAAAATTATACATATAGATTTGTTTATTTTTATGTAATATCGTATAAACCTTAAAGTGCCAATTTTTAACAGATTCAATTTTATTTATTTATTTTTCTTTGTTTTTATCTTGTTTTCTTTTCTTTATTATTTTTTTCTATTCTTTTTAATTATTTATTAATTTATTTATTTTGCTAAACAAATAAAAAAATAAAATGTTTAAATTTGCTTGTTTTTAATATCCCCAATGCATTTATTTTCCTTTTCTCTTTTAAATTGTAGTATGAAAATATCATTTCAAGATTAAAATAATAAAAGCTTGGACACACTTTTATCTTTCGAGAAAAGCTCTTCAGAAAACTTTGAATATGTTTTTAGGAAAACTGCTGTACAAAATAAATAGAAATAAATTTAAAGCTCCATACAATGCAAATTTTAATCCCTTAACTTATCTAATGAAGTTTGTTTACCTTTATTTTCATTTTAAAAAGAATATTACCATTAAAGCACTTATTAATGAAAAAGGATTCATTTATTGTAATTATTTTTCAAACGGTTAAAGAAAAAAAAATGGTCCGGAATATTGAAAGTTTCAATATGCATATAAATTGTTCCATATGTAGACATACCAAATAAGCAGCAACAAAATTTAAAAATAGAACTAAGATAAAAGGAGTAAAAGAAGATAATTTTATAAATAAAATGATAATTTAGATTGTTTAAATTAATAAGGCTGTTTAAATCTGATACTGAATACAGATATTTTGTGGAGCATTAAAAATTGGTGATGTAGACCAGTGATCCGCAAACTGTGGGTCGCGACACCTCGAGAAAATTTTTGTGGGTCGCCAAATTAAAAGAAATTTATTTGACAATAAAAAATATAAGGCTTTTATTCAACAATTATCAGGTACCAGTAAAATAGTGAAATAAGATTCTTATAAAACTGGAACTATATTTTCTTACGAAAATAATTGTCTGTATTAATATATAATACCTATACTTCAGCAACCAGTGGGTGAACAAAAATAATAATAAAAGATTATTGTCAATTTGAGATGCCCTCTATCTGCTCTCTGGGGCGATTCATATGCAACTTGGGTCCGTGTGACGGTTTGTAATAACCATTTTTGCTACAACTTTTACAATCTACGTGTTGCCAAAATTTTTAGTTATCGATTGGAAACGAATATGAGGATTTGAAGAAATAAGGAATTTGGTCCGGTATGTATCGACCTTTCATTAAAAAAATATTTATACCCGTATGCATGAATAGAACCACTGCTTCACTAAATTATGCATTTCATTCATAACACTAATCTAGCAGAAACATAAGCGCAAATCGGAAAAAGAATTTCCCTTTAACTACGTTAACGATTTTAAAAAGTCTGTCTATCTAAGGGTCGCGACAAAATTTCACACAAAATGGGGGTCAGAAATGAAAAGAGTTTGCGCACCACTGATATAAACTAAAGGCTCGCAAACTACGAATAGATACGGTAGATTTGTGTTTAGAATAAAAGAAAAATAATATAAATACTAAAACGAATAAAATGTTCGTACAACTATTAATAATTTTAAGAATACCATCTTAAACAGTCGCTGGACAAGGCTTATGCGCTAGCAAAATTATGATTTTTATTTATTTTTTAGTATATGTTTTTCATTATTTTTTCTGTATAAATACAAAATTAGAAATATTTACGATAATAAACTTTCATTGAAACATTAGGATTCTTATCGTAAAATAAGAAAGGGGAAAGTAAATTATTTCAACAAAGAAAATATCTTTAATAATGCAGTGAAATCTCAATAGACATCTTCATATAGTAACCCATGTAAAAAATAAGCAGATTTTCTCACATTAAGTTTAAATTGTACAATTATTATATTATAAATTATTAAACTATTGCTTATTTTTCATAAATATGTCCTTATGTAATATGAAAATATCCTTCCATAAACACAAAATAAAGAGCATACCTCAAGAAACATTTAATGTAGTCAACATGAAAATATGCAATACAAATACTAAAGCAGCTGTATCGGAAAGTAAAATAAAACACCAAAAAGTTTGTTATCACGGTATATAAGAAAAATCTTTATACAAACAAACGTTTAAAAATGAATAAACTGTTTAACATGCATGTATCGTATGTTCGCCATGTAAGTTTGCGCTGAAAGTTTTTCTCTTTCAATTTTTAGCAAAATATATGAACCTTTTGCCTCTGTGCTTATATCAACTCAAAAATGCGAACATATTCTGGAACAAACACTGAATACGAGCAATCTTACGTAATGCTGAAATCAGAAATATTCAAATATGCAAAACCACTATCAAAATATTTATAGATGCATTGGAAAATGGAGTTAAAAATATAAAACTTTTCGTAGTAATCATTTTCGTAGTAACAAAAAGTAATCATAATCTAACAGCGTAAGATTTACACAAATATTCAGCCCAAATACTTCAGCAAATATATTCCTATTTTTTTTATTTCGTGTGCAAATTAAACAAAATTTGATCTCAGCTACATGCAAATGTTTCTTCTAAAAATACCAAATGCGGAAATTTCCTATAATTCCAAAATCTCAACTATACAAATCAAAAATTCAAATAACTTCCAAAGCCTAAATAAAAAAGTGCACATTTCTAATACTTTAACATTATATATCGCACTCTTTTTTTTTTTTTTTTTATCTGATATAAGTGCGTTTTCTGATAAAAGTGAAAATATTTCTTATATAAGCTAAAATTTAAGAAATCCAAATGATATATCAAAATATCAACAAATACATCATCAATAATGTTCTATAACATCTTTTACAAAATTATGATTTCAATGTTTCGATAACATCTTATAAAATTCCTAGGATGTTGTTTTCTTTAAACGGTCATCAACATTTAACAGAAATCTATAATGACATATTAACATTTAGTGTAATTTCAGAGTAAAATATAAAGCCTTTTGTACATGGATTTATTTAGAATTCACTAATAAGAGAATAAAACAATTCAAATATTATGATTAGTTAACAATAAACCATTTTGTTTATCGTGTTTGTTTCTAATTGGAAAATTAGTTAAGCAAAAAAGGTACAAGGCAGTTAATGGAAAGAAGCTGTGATACATTTTTATGTTTCTTTTAAATCAAACACTTTTTCAAAAGACAAATTAATAAGGTTGTTTTTACATTTCTTTCAGAAAAAAATAACTCAATCCACAAACAAAAGAGACTTAAGTAATATCCATAATCAGAAAAGTAAGAAAAATGAGAGACCATTAAAGGAATTAATGAAAGGGGGACAGTCTTAGTAGAAGAAAAATAAAAAGAAAAAATACAAACAGAAGAAAATGATATCGTTAAAGGATAATCACTGAACGGAAAAGTTCACTAAATAAATTAATATAATTTGTGCAACATATATTATTGTTTTTGGCATGGCACTATTAAACTTTTTTAAGTTATGCTTTTTTGTATAGTCATACCATTAAAAAAAAAAAAAAAAAAAAAAAAACCGATAAAAGAAGTTGCGTTTATGAAATTGGATGGTAAAAGGTTTTATACAGGGTGCGTAAAGTATTTGAGAATCGAATATAGAAAACTAGATAACAACTTTATTATTGAAGAACAGCGCTGTAAGCATATAAATAAACTACATTTTTAATAATTTTGTTACATAAAACCGCCTGTTGCTTCTATAACTATCTCTATTTAAGACCTTAATATTCTACATGCATGAATTAAATGATCTTACTTACATTATATACAACTCCGACGATGGCGGCTACAGGACTCAAATCCTAAGAGTTATATGTGGTTGCGGAAATTTTAAGCTAACCATCCGTATGTTATTTAAGTCTTATGTGTTGGCGCAGAGTCTTGCCGAAGCACATAAAGCCGCCCATTTCATAGCTTAATGTTTTCTGCTTGCCTAATAACTTTTTCCATAACGTCGATATAGATGGCATAATTAACTTTAATGTCTTGTGGAAAGCACGTGTGGTGGAAAGTCATAAGGAGATTTTACGTGATCTTCATTGTTTACTATCCACAAAATCATGAAAGTTTCAGGACATTTTAAGCGAATAACTGTTATTAAGTCAGAAAGGTCCTTAATTAACAATGTGTCATTTCGCACGCTAAATCTTTGATTTTGTCAAAGGCTGAGAACAACCGAATTTTACCATGTTAGCTAAATTCTTCAGTTGGTTTAAGGGCAATTGAAAGACAAATTCGTGAAAAAAATCCAGTTTTTTTATGTTTTGAATCCTTAAGTTCTACCTATGGTATATTATTTTGTTTCTACGACAACGAGAAGTCAAAAACATTTAAGTAATTAAGTTTGTTTACAGCAAACATAAACATAACATATATAAACTTTAAACTCAATTTTCTCAAAATGTTGTTTTTCTACAGTTCTTTAGTTGTACCTATGGTATATTATTTTGTTTCTACGACAACGAGAAGTCAAAAACGTTTAAGTAATTAAGTTTGTTTACAGCAAACATAAACATAACATATATAAACTTTAAACTCAATTTTCTCAAAATGTTGTTTTTTTAACTTTGATGTACCTTTTTATAAGAACTACTACATACTATTGTTTGTAATCTTGAATGAATATTTTACACATTCCCTTGATCAATCTGAAGTAACATTTGTTATAAACATATGTACAAAATTTTTTGTTATTTAAAAATGGTTTTTATTCCAGATATTTTTTTTAAATAACTAAACAATATCTGTCTATAAAGTTAACTTCACTTTATTAAGAATTATTCATATTATGTATATAGTATTTAACATGGTAGTTATAGGACCTTTCAACTGCCCTTAACCCCTTGAGGGGCGGTGAAACTTAACTAAGATTTGCACCAGAATTTTTAATTAAGTTTTACTTTTATAACTTTGAGGAAAAATAGCTGTAAAATTGCTTTTTCTTATTTAGAAATAAAATATTTCCAAATTTCCGGTCGGAATTCAGCATTACACAAACGCAATTACTTGCCCCTCAAAGGGTTAAGAGACTTTTATATCGATTAATCGATTTTCTATTTTTCCGAAACGACTTGTCCTTTCCTCAACACATAAGTAGTTATCTCATTTCTTCATGGGCAACAAGTTGTTCTGTTTCTTTAAGACATACAATTCGTTTGCAGGTAAGTTGAATTTCGGGGATTGCCGTCAACTTTTTGTTAAGCTTACTAGATAAATTCATGTGTTTTCATCATGTCATAACATTTGGGATGGCTTTGAAATTGATGAAATGTTTTCATCTTTGACTTCCAACTCCTTACGAACTTTTTATGTGAAAGATTGGGCAACTTTAAAAAAAATCAAATATTTCTAAGGCACTATGCTTAACCTCAAGTGTTATGATTACAGCATGCATTTTCAGTTTTTGAAAATCTAAGTGTCTGCCATTATTATTATACAATAGCGCTAAAAAGTATTCTGACAACATCATATTCGCTCTTATTTTGTTTAATATAAAAATGCAAAAGAAAATATATTCCACATCATTGGGAACAATATGACTACAGTTATTCAAAGGTATCAAGTTTCTACTTATTTGTTTATTTTCGGCGGCACCGAAGAAATACGACTCCTACTTAGTTCAAAAGTATTTTGACAATTAGTTTACATTTAATTGTTGAAGACACCAGTTGCTGTATAGCTTCGATTAGTGTTTATATTGACTTACCGTGATTATTTTAAAATGCCGAAACGCAAAGAATATTCTATTGATATTAGAAAAGCCGTTGTAAATGCACTTAAGCAAGAGAGATGCAAGCATAAGTTGCTCGTTCTTTTAAAGTGTCTCGGCAGCTTCCTAGTACATGGAATAAAGTTTTTAATAAACGGAAATCTATCGAAAATAAGTCTCGAAGTTGCCGTCCAAAAAAAACAACTTTCAACGTTGACCGTACTATGCAAAAAAGCATCTATAAGTGATTGTCATAAGTCGGCTGTAGCAATAAAATATTAATTGAAAGAAAGTTACGGCATAGACATACACGTTTCAAATGTCAAACGATACCTAAATCTCTATGGTTTACTTAACCGAAGACCATCAAAAAAGCCTTTGATATCTGCTAAGAATAGGAAGGCTAGACTTGTATTTACAAAACGGCATAAATCTAGGACAAATGTAGAGTGGTCTAATGTTTTGTGGATCAATGATAGCAAGTTTAATTTAGTGTCATCTGATGGAATCAAGTATATTCGGCGTCCTAAAAACAAAAAATATGATATACGATACCAAATACCCACCATCACACATGGAGACGGCAGCGTGATTCTTTGGAGTTGTTTTTCACGCAGCAGAGTTGAACTCTTAGTTCGAATTAAGGGGAATATGGATCGGTTCATGTATGCTGATATATTAAAGACTCATATGCTGCCATACGCCAAACAAAATATGCCTGCTAAGTGGTATTTTCAGCAAGATAATGAACCGAAACACAAATCCAAGTACGTAAGTGACTTTATGAAACGCAGAAAAGTCAAGGTTCTAGAGGGGCTAAGCCAAAGTCCGGTTTGAACCCCATAGTACATCTGTGGGAGGAATTAGATCGTAGAGAAAGATGCCAACATTATTCAAATAAGGAGGCTTTACACGAACTCTTAAAAATGTGAGGGACCGAATTCCTTTAGATCGAATACAAAAGATAATCGACTCGATGCCCGCGCGTTCTGAGTCTGGTCATAAAGGCCAGAGGATATGCTACTAAATAATGACTGATTCATTACTATATTTCGTAATTATTGTGTTAAAACAATTTTTTTATTATAACATCAAAATACTTTGATTCACCATTTTATGATTTTTCTTGGGTTTCACGTTATTTTCTAGCAAATGCTAGTTAATTTACTAAAATTCTGTAAAAGTTATGATTAAAATATGATTAAATAAAATAAATGACAGATTTTTATATTTTATTGTTGTTTTTAATTAAGTCAATTATTACCTTCGTCAAAATACTTTTGAGCACTTCTGTATATACCAAAAAATAAATTGAATTTAGTAAAGTGTAGCAACAGCCAGAGAAATATATGTCTTCAATTACCTTACACCTGTATTTATTTTTAAAATAGAGAAGTAGTAAAGAGAGTAAATTCAATTTTTAATAAATTCATAGGTTAGTTTAAGAAGTTTAGTATTACTATTCATTTTATATACATATAGAATAATTAATATAAAATTTTAAAAATTATTAAAAAAACCTGTTAGTAGAAAATACTTATTCAGCGAATAAATCTTAATTCTAAATTACATAATTGTTACTTTATATAAATCAGCTTATTTGGATTTAAAAACATGTAATTTAATGTTTCATATTATAATTTAAAGCAACTAATAACACCCGGTAGAAAATTAATAGACTGAAATATACGCAGAGTTAAATTAATTGAAGGATAACAGTTATCCGTACTTCATAACATAGGTTGATTAATGCTGAATAATAGTATTACGAATTTACGAACTTTAATCTAGTCATAATACATAATAAGCCTCACATAATTATAAAGATGATATACCCATAAGAAAAATTGTGCCTTGTTCTTAAAATATAAAAATACACGTACACATTCTTTGTTGAGAATTTTATGTAATAGTTATAATTTCATTTAATGATTTTTTTAACCAAGAAAATGTTTTTGATTTATTTTGTGTAATAGTTTTATTTTCATATTACTCTTGCTTCTTTAAATATTATACATAGTAATCCTGATATACAGACATTCAACCCAATTAACGGAGATAATTAGCTATTTAGAAAACAAAAATCCAAGTTGGTATATTTTCAAAATTTTATTAAAAAGCGAAAAATAATAATTACTAAAAATAGATTTATTTATTCATAAACATACAGTTTGAAGAGCGTTTACTCGTAAACTCTTGAACTGTTAATAGCCTCTATTTTTTTATTACTATTTGTGCGAAGCTTGGAAAATGAAATAGCTTTTAAATATTTGCTGCTCTATTTATCAATAGTTTTTGAAAATTTTGAATAAAGACATGGTTATATATAATATAAAAATAACATTTATTATTATTATGAACAGCTGAAAATGCTCTGCTTTTAGATGAAAAACATCAAACTAAACATATCCTAAGATATGTAGATTATCTATCAGGATTTTGCCAAAAAGGTCTTAAAAAATAAATGCCCTAAACAATCTTAAAAACCGTGAGAAGAATTATAAAATAAAAGACATCAAAAAAAGCTTATGAAACCGGTTAAATAGTAGTAAAATTTTTAGCTTTCTTAGAAAAAATTATCTTACTTTCTTAGTGTTAGTGTTCTTGAAGTGATAGTTTTCCATAAGTAAAACAGTAGTTAATGATTTATAAAAAACAGTATAAAATTAATTAGAGCTTTTTATTATTATATTTAAATGAACGTCATTAATACATTTTTTATCAAGTCTTCTTCGAATTTCTGGAAATTAAATCGGACTGTTACTCCTGTATTTACCTTTCAGGTTCGAGTAAGATATATGGATTTCATTGTAGTAAAGGTGCTTAGGTAAAAAAAAAATATTTTTTTGCTTGTACTTAGCATTTTCTTTTTTTTTCTTTTTTTTCAGCTACATTTTTTAAATCAAAACATAATAGTATTATTTTGCAGCTATAATTAAAAAACACAGTAAATGAAAAAATTCACTTTTGATTAAAAAATAAATAAATAAATATAAGTATGTTAAATTGCCGTTGAAGATAAAATCAGTTTTTCTAAATGGAAACAGTCCCAGAATAAAACTTCCTTAGTTTAAAAATGTAATTGCAATAGTTGGATACAGTACGTCTAACTTTATGGGTGGTATGTATTTCTAGACATATATTAAAATGTTTCAAATATCAACGAAGGTGTAAAATGTTTATTATGAGAATTAATGAGAATTAATGAGTTAAATAATTTGAGATAACGATAAAATAGTAATATATTTATTTACTTCTTTTACATAGTTTTCTGATTTTAAAATTGCCAGTAATATTCTTCGGAATTCTTAGATTTTTTTCAATAAAAAACAAATTATATATTACAGGCTCATTCTTTCTGTTTCACATTCTGTGTTTCTATTAATTCGAGAAAATTGGTTGTCCTAATTTATAATCGCTGATCTCTTGGCAGTAAATTACATTAAGTTTTCATGGTTTTTATAAATTATTATTTTCGAGAAACCTAAATATTGTCTAAGATAAGGCTTTTTTACACTTTTTATCCCAACTATAACGGTTAGAGGCTAAATAACACTTTCCCCATGATATCTGATAGATCTTTTGGTTTTGATTTCAGAACCCTGTTTATACTTAATTTGATCTTTTCCAATAATATCAGATTAAAATGATTTTTCATAGTAACATAAAATGCATCATTCTTTTAACCCTTCTCTGCACGATTTTTTTTTATTTTTATGAAAAAAATTATTTGAAATCTATATATCGGTCTAATAATGGGGAAAATAGTAAAAAAAAATAAATTTCAAATTTTCAGCTAAAATCTGATATTTTATGGCGTGTACCCTATCTACACAATTAGGGTTTTTAAATATTGTATTGCTATATTTTACAACTAAATGAGCTTAAATTAATTAATTTTATCTTTTTAAGACTCTGCAACTTTTTTTATATTAATATTTTTAAGTATTCAGTAAAAATAATAAAAGTAAATTTTACCTTAAGAGCTTGATAGAATTTCTTTTGTTCCCAAAGAACAAATTCTAATTTCTTGTCAAATGCAGCCATCTGACATGGGCAAAATAAGTGTTATTCAATTATTTGGACTGTTCTTGATAAGGGACAGAGATCATATTGGTCAAATTCATGGCACATAATAAGAATTACAGTGTTTTTAGGCATGTGCCAAATGTGGCACGTGGTGCAGTGAAGGGTTAAGGCAATCAACAGACGAATTTAACACCTCTTACAATCAATGCATTTAGAAAAAATTATTTATGGCGGAAATTTCGCTTTCTGATGAAATCGGCCAGGATTTACACTTTCATTCAAGGAAAACCATGGAAATCTTAAGCACAAAACATTCAGTATTCTTACTGTCGTCAATTGTAATCTTTTCTTGAAAGAATTTCAAAGAAAGCGTACAAAGTAAACAAATAATCTCCATCTAATTATTAGTGATATCTCGTACTGCTTCCTTCACGCCGTCTTTAAATATTTTTTAATAGATTTTGAACACTATAAGCAAAGGATGTATGTTTCCAGCCTTACACAACTATTCTGCCCTAGTTGAAAAGGCTCCAAAATGTTAGGTTTGTTTTCTAATTTTCCTGTTTAAAGCCATCGCATTAATAATTTGGATTTTTGGGCCTTGTTATGCATGTTGGCTGCTTTTATTTGAGGAAAGCAATTACAGAAATTGAGTAGTCCATCCTAAACAATGTAGTACACTCTAAATCAAAAAAGAATAAAAACACACACTCTTTTACTTGCGATCGGGTTGCCTGCAGTACTTAAGTATTTTTTCCATGAAAGTGATTTCGCGAAGAATCACTAAAAATCTAGTTAAAATGTCACATTCACGAAACAAAGGAACTTTGAAAAATCGGAAAATTATGTAAATCCTACTGCCAGTAAAATTTCTGCGTTCTTACTTTTATTTTTTAACTGTAGACAATTCTACATTTTATCGCAACAGAGCCTGATTTTCAAAATATATTCTTACTTTAAATATCACTAATCATGGCAAACACAAAATATTTAGAAGACGTAGATTCATTGTCGCATGCAACTATTTTGAATTGAACTGTTAAGTTTAAGTACCAAATACACAATTAAGCGAACAATGAATTAATCCTACAGAGTAACATTCAACTAATATTGACAACGACCCACTTAATGTTTAACTTAACTTAAAATTGGCTGGACAGGCAAAGGACATCTTATTTAAACTGCATCGTTGAAGCGCTAAATGTTAGTCTTTACAAGGACATGAAATTTGAATATTAAACGAAACATGAATTCCAAATGAATGATTGAAAAGGATTAATACAAATATGGGACTGGAATATCTCATTTGCTTCAGAAAGTGCTATTTCTATAGCTGGGATGTATTGTTATGGAATATTGCTCTTAGAAGTATGTTTTTAATAAATTGATATAGTGGAAAATGATGTAATTAAACAAATACCATGCATTATTCATAAAAGATGTTACGTTAATGTAAGAAAATATGTTTTTTTCTAAAATAAAAGCAGAAATTCACATAAATACTAGAATGAAAGAAAAGCTGTGTTATTGCCAGATTTTATTGACGGGGAAGATTTTATTGACGTAGTTAAGAAAAATAAAGATTGTGTTTTCCTATGGATGTGTCGTTCCTGTAGATAAGTCGACCCTATTTTTTTAATACTAAAATGACGTATTTTATAGAGATGAGTTCAAGCTCTTATTTTGGAACATAAGTCCGACAAATCGATATCCGAACGCGCCCGATCCGATGCCGAAAGTATACAGTAGAAAATTGTTAATAACATTTTAAATTTGTCTCACGACGAATTTTATCATTTAAAAATACCTTCTTACATAAAAAATAATAATTAATCTTAATCTCTCTAAATTCTCTTAATATACACTGTGATTTCCGATGGATAAGTTGATCAACACATAAGTTGACCATATTTTTTTAACACTAAAATAACGTGTAGAGATGAGTTCAAGCTCTTTTTTGGAGCCCGAGGCCGAAGATTCAAAATTCGAACGCGCCCGATCCGGTAGGAAATTACACAGTAGAAAATTGTTAATAACAATTGAAAACTGCTTCACGATTAATTTTATCATTTAAAAATATCATCTTGCGTATAAATAATAATTAATCCTAAATTCTCTTGCATGATGACATTTAGAGTTTTCAATGACCCCTAAAAATCTGTTTAAAATAGCAACTTTATTCACACCAAACCACTGGCAGAAATTTAGAAAGTCACAATTCTTATTGTTTTAATGTACCATTGTACAATTTTGCCAGAAATACATCAATTCTATTTTCCAGTAATTCTGGAAAAAGAATTCAAATAGAAAGAGAAGAATAGACAAGGGATATCTCAGAAAATTTTCTTTATATTTCATCAATAACAACTCAATTCCCTTGCAAACTGAATTTTAGAGGATTATAAAAATTTTAAGAAACTTAGACTACATTCTTGTTTCTCAAATAGTATATGACAAGTTTTTTTTTTCTTTTTTCCAAGTTTCCAATAAATAAAATTTTTCTTTGCGCCCGAGCTCAAAGACTGATATGCAAATCAAGACGGGCTACATGGGCTTGGTTTGAGCACGTCTCATCTCTAGTATTTTGGACGTATTCGATGTATAAATCGACACGTTAATTCACTCACAAAAGAAACTACAGATTTTTTTTTCTTGAGAAAATAAAAGTGTTTGTGAAAAGTCACGACTAAA
Organism: Maratus speciosus; assembly: GCA_963932465.1. Classification (NCBI taxonomy): domain Eukaryota; kingdom Metazoa; phylum Arthropoda; class Arachnida; order Araneae; family Salticidae; genus Maratus; species Maratus speciosus. Next base: position 212,133,177 of record OZ010791.1, on the reverse strand, counting down.
AAATCACCTAAAGAAAAGCAAATACTGAAATGATTTGTTTGAAAATGAATCTTTATTTTTTCCAGAGTTTCACGCGTTGAAGATTAGGATTTGTACAACGATACTGTAAATTAAGAAAATTTTCCAGAACTTTGTGAAGATAACAGTAATGCAAACTATTTCCTTCAGATGAATAGTTTGGAATATCATTGGTAGCTTAGAAATAAATACCTCTTTGTATCGATAGTTTTTGCTTAAAATATTTCGAAATACTATACTTTCCTTTGTCTTTTCGTAGATATAAATTTTCCACTACGTCAATAGAAATTACTTTCCAAAAGTAAATCAATGTTTTTTTAAAGTAATAATTATGGAAAATAAGTATAGCAATTTTTAATTTGCGAAAAACACGTAGGAAGCGATGAATTTTGTGAGTCGTATTAGTAAGAAAAATATCGATATTTATTTCTTAAATATCGCTACAGCAAAGCTATCGACCGTGATCGTCGGATGTCTGATTTTTTATCCGGTGTATAAGTCGACTCCTGACTTTTTTTGTAGCTTGTTTAAAAAGTCAATTTATATTCGGAAAAATACATTACTTTTACATTTTTAAATTACCATTATTTTTTTAAAAGCTTCGAAAGTCTTTCCTTGTGGGTAACTACGTCACAAAAAATATCTATACTCCAAATTACCTTAATTTATGACGCGAATGTTACAATTTAAGAGAAACAATGTCATGAGACAATATGACACAATTATGAGACAATATCATTTGTCTCATAAAGATAGAGATAATGCTGTAAGTAAACATCATATCAAAGCTGAAGCAATGGTAGTATGAGGTGTGCACCGGTATCAGAGGCCAAATTTAACAGGCGCTCTATCAATTCTGTCTGTCATTATTACCGATGCGAAGGCGATCAGAAGAAAACAAAAAAACTAGTCGCACCAGTTAACAACTGCCTAAAGCTGATATAAAAGATATATGTTTATTGTTTAATTTACAAATCAAATAACATTAAAAGCAGAATATATTTAACTTACATGATTGCTTACCACCTCATTCATAAATAGTAAAGAAGACAGTAACTAAACACTTACCTAAAAAAGAAAGGAAGAAAATAATTAATCAAGTTATAATTAAAAACTACTATTTATACAGACATAATTATTTATCATCAATAAGAAAAATCGAGATCATTCCATAATACATTCTAGATGTACTATTTGTGTTTTATTTATTTATTTATTTATTAAGATTCAAATCAACAATTTGTACGTAATTCATTAGAATTTAAAACATACGCACTTTTTCTCTAGAAACACAATACATTGGTTTAATGAATTCATCAGATACAAACCATTACGTTAGATCGATAAACCTTAAACCTGAATTAAATCTTAATCCTTATCAAATTTTAAATAAACTGTATTGAAAAAGCATCATTGCTCATATTACTTTGTTCCTTGAAATGGAAAATGGTCATTAATAAAATAGTACAAAAATCATCAATCATAAAATATAATCACTTAACACACACACATATTATAATACTCCGCTTTAATGGTGTAAATATTGTATTACCTTACCTAAATCGATTATCATTATTATTATTATTATTATTATATAATTATTATTATATAATAATAATAAGAAGAATATTTATTATTATTATTATTATTATTATATAATTATTATTATATAATAATAATAAGAAGAATATTTATTATTATTATTATTATTAAAAAAGAATGTTATAAATGTCAAAATCAATCATGAGGTGCGAGGTAGGATTAGAATTAGAAAATTCAATAAATTTAGATCCAATAACACAGTCGCAGCAACACTATTGAGAGCGATCTTGCCAGTCAGGCGAGATTTTTTTTATACAAAATGCCACCACTATTTTCGAATAGTAATATTGCCTTATTTAAGCTGTCATTAAATAAATCTAATATTATTATTCAGAAAAAGTTATAAAAATTCGCAATAATAATAATAATAATAATAATAATAATAATAATAATAATAAGCACTTAACTGACAACACTGTTTGCGATCGACATTCCGACATTAAATGCCAATCTGGTTAGATGCTTTATCGGCACTGTCAGTTATTGTTACCTATGTACCGGTAATAGGAAGAGACAAACAAAAGTTTTTGTTCCAAACGCCAACTAGAAGTGCTGCGACATTCAGCCATATAAAGGGGTTCAGTAAATTGAAACATTCGGCACAAAGTATCCTACCTATCTAATAGTGCAGTTATCTTTGAAATATGTTCCAATAGAAGTTAGTTTGCCATATTCTATATTCAATACATTCAGAACTAAAGCAATTCTTTATCGGCATTCGAAAATAATAGTGAATAACAAAGAATCGTCCCTAAAAATAATTCACAACACAAAGACCACTACAACTGTCGTTTCTTTCCATGATGGTACTTTTACCATACTCATAGCGTTAATGTTGGCGGTTGAATTCATTTAGAAACTCTGTCGGTTAATAAATTACAATTAGCAAACAAAAGCAATTAGATTAAAAAACAAATTGAGTTTTATTAAACGACGATTTCTTTTTATTTTTATCAAACTACATTTCGTGTTTAATGACACTTTTAATAAACATTTAATTTAAATGTTAAGTTTTCTTTATTTATTAAATCATTATTGTTTGTTTTATTTAATACCAAAGGTTTATTTAACGGTTGGAAGGTTTATTTCATGTTGTTTATTAAACAACAATTGTCGTTTAACAAACTAAATTTAGAAATTCTGTCGTTTAAGTTATTTCATTTTAGATTAATTCTATCTAGCTCATTTATTTTTTTATTATTAATCAAATGTACTTATTATATTGATTTATGAAAGAAAAAAAATGTAAATTGATTCATTTTCAGGACAATAAGATTGACGTTTAATAGTTTAGAAAATCAATAAAAACTTTTTTTCGAATTAACAAAAAATACTTTGACTGAATCATGTAATAAATTCGGCATACTTCGTGAAAAAAATTAGTATTTTAAATCACTTAATCCAGTTTGAAATTTTTATATCCATTACATAAAGCACAGTAGAAATTTAATGATACAAACACCGGCGTAGCTACATATTCAGCGACCTGGAGCAAGAGAAAATGCACCAGATTAATTTTAACACAGTTATTCTAATTGGTAAATAAATCATGTGATATGTAAATTTCTACCTGGGATAAAACTGTTCTGAATTGGGCGAGAAATGAAATTTTTACGGAGTTCAATTACCTGTGATTTATTCTGTTGGGATGATCCAGATATCACACCAGATGATATAATTAATAAAGTTAGATGGGTGAATTAAATCCAGCAGATTCGTCCGAGATAGCTCAGATGGCAGAGCACTGGCAGTTTCAGCAATGAGATCCCAGGTTCAAATCCTGGTCCAGACACTTTTCGCCAAGTTGTAAATTTACATCTCACAAGAGAAAATAGTTCAGAAAATCAAATCACATTTTGATGAATTCAAATCATTTTGTTTTCTTTAAATATAAATTATATCGTATTTTAACCAAAAAAGATTTTATAATTATTTGCATTGCGCACACTTCTTATACAATGGATTTACAATGTTTAATGTAGTGATTATACAATGGATACTTAGTTAGAGAGAAGCGCTCACAAGTTATCAATGGTGTCATAAAAAAAAAAAAGCCATCAATAACAGTTTAAAATACGTTAGCATGTTCGTGTTGCCATAGTGGGAAAACCGTGCATTTGTTCAGTGCCCTATTGATCCCCCAAATTAGATCCAATCTTTAGTTTAATTTGGGATGTGAAAGGGCTCACGAAGCTTCCATTTTCTCCAGGGTTCCGGATTTTCATGATCGGACTTTGCATAATAAACCTAAAATTTTCAGTTCTCAATGAAATATAAAAACATATATTGAATTCATATTATAATTGTAACATTGTCAAAATATTTCTCACACATTTATTAAAGATTCTTTAATAATTTTTTTTTTTCATCTATAGACACTTCTTTTTGTCATACATTATTAATGAAAATCTAGTATATGAAATATTGATTTGTGTCTCAATTTTCAAAAAGATTTTTTAGAGAAAACATTTTCTTTCACTTACTTAAAAATGTTCGTACTGAATAACTTCAGCCTTACTCCATAGACGCTACTTTTTTTTAGTTTTCATATTATAAACGAAATTTTAGATGATTGCTTGGATTAAATAAATTTCATTACAAATAAATTATTCAAATAAAATCACGTGCATAATAAGATGATTATGAAAGTAAAATCGTAACGAAAGCAGGCCTTCATAGTGGAGTTTTAAATGAAATAATTATCAAAGAATTTTTTTCTTCATAGTAATACAGTTATTTTAAGGAAGTTTAAGGAATATTTTAAGAGGCCATTTGTTTCTATTTCGGTGAAAAAAAAAGGGGAGGGGTCAAATTCTATTCTATGGTAAGTTCTAAGCAATATCATCAAGTTTCCAACCTTTGAAAATCTAAACAGCTCATTTTCGTGTAATCATAAGACGATAATTACTTAATTATGATCGCTTATTTTACTGCTAAAACTTTTCTCTGTTTATCATAGTAAGTTTTATGAATTCTGTATTTAAAATGTGTCATGCTTTTAAAATGAAAAACAATACTCCAAAATTTTCGTTTTGTCACCTTAGGTCAGCGACATTTGCCTAAATCTATCTCTGACAACGTATTTTATAAACTGTATATATAAATGCATGTTTAACTTCCATAATAAGATTGAGATAATATTAAATAAAAACTTCAAAATTTTCGCTTTCTTCTCGGTATGAAAGACTTCCAGATGAAATTAATAAAAGCTACTCTTTTCTCAATAAATAATGCGATCAAACAGCTAAAACGATGCTGTGACATGCTGAGAGCTAAAGTAAATTTTAAAAAAATCATTTTGCCATTGTCGCTAATGGTAAAATTTAAAAAATAACAAGCATTCTGAAATAATGTTGGAGAGGTTGCCTTAATTGGCAGTGTGGTGGTGTGAATTAACCCTTTGCCCTAGAGTGGTGAATCTCACTCACCACTAGGCTCCCGTGTAAACAGACAGTGAATTCAGGGGGTGGCTCGGGGGAGGTGGACATTCGCTCCCAGAGCAATGAGTTGTCCCCCCCCCCCCCCTGGATGATTTGTGATTTTGTGTTTTCGATGGTCAAAAAGTGCAATTCTCCCCCCGGAACTGTATAATCCCCCCCCCCCCCCCGCAGCCACAGAAATCATTCCCGGACAGAAGTGTCTGAATTCAACACTGTAAATAGAGGCTCCAAATGCTCTGAGCACCAGTTTTTTAAAGTAATTTTCTTCGCCTTACCCAAATGCAGAATTATCAGCGATTAAAGATAGCTAAATAAACAGTAAGAAATTAGTAGTGTCTAGAGCATTCGGAGTCCTGATTTCTGCTCGACACCTGGAAACACTCTCGAGAGTAAAGGGTTAAAAGTTCGCGAACAGAAGTAATTTCTTTGAAACGACGCACAGTGGTCCCAAATTGCGATTATGTGGCCAAAAATCAGAAAATCGAAGTTTCGTATTTTGAAATGAAATAAATTCCACAATATTTAGAAATATCTGAAGATTTATATTCTTTAATATTTTTGTTTTATAAGCTCACATGAATTCGCATTGCTTATGTGAAGTTGGGGGTTTTGAGCGTTTTCTGCTGTTGCGTGAATTTCAGGCAAATTCGTTGCATTCACACCCTAACTAACACGTTTTCAGATAGTTTGTCGTTTTTTTCTTTGCACTTCTCTGAAACAACATTAAATTACATATTTAATTTGATTTTTCGATTGCAAAAATCTCAAAAATTAAAAAAAGAGAATTTTTTTTTTTTTTTTTTTTAAATACATAGTTTTAAGGAAATTTTGTACATAAAAAGTGATATATGAAAAAGTCCTTCCGAGTTCCTCGGACTTTTATAGTACAAAATGCAGAATGAACCTTTTAAAATCGTATCCCAAGAGATTTATTACGACTTTTTGCGACTTTTTGAGAACCAGTAGTTTGAAGTTGGACATTGTATACCAATTCTTACCGCAAAAAAATTGAAAACGAAAGTAAAAAGTGGGGATTTGAAGAAGAAAAAAATCCATAACTTCGTCAGTTAACAAGATATCAAATCCACATGAATTTATTATACATCTTTTTAATATTATCTACAACTTTTATATTGACAAGTTTTTTTATAGGACCAATTCTTACAGCAGAAACAAATTTAAAAATACATCGAGAGTGAAGAAAAAAATACTGTATTAAAGATGTACTCAAACCGAAACTGCTTATTTTCTGACTCATTTTTAAATTCGTTTTTGCTTTCAAACGCATCCAATTGGTAGGTTCTCTTATTCAGAAACTATATAGTGTGCCGTAAGGGTCGATTTTTTTATTAGGGCAGAATACATTTTTTAAAATGATATCAAAGTGGACATTTTGAACCGAAATTTCCAATGCTATTGTGTTGGAAACGAAAAATTGGGTCCTACTGAGAAAATAATTGTTTGTAAATCAAGTTTATAAATCAAGTTAATTGAACGAAAAGTAAAAACATAGGTCTCTTATAAATGTCTTAAAAAATCACTTCAGCAAGTTTCGTGTTTTTCCTTTTAAAACTTAATCTGAAAATGTGTCTGAAAATTTCGAGTTGTTGAGCATGGAAAAATATTTTTTGAATACTGGCTTTAACATGATTCTGATAAAACCAGCTCTTATATAAAAATGATATTAAAATTCGTCAAAAGTGGCCAGATAAATTTGTTAAAGTTGGTTTATCTCTAATCATGATTTAGTTTTTGTTGGTGAAATTGGCACTTAACTTCGAAATCTACCTGCGCCTGCAGGTCGAGCCGGCAGAGATTTTTTTTTAATTCGCGGTGGGGCTTAAGAGTTGGGGATATTATATATATATATATATATATATATTAATTATTTGTTTTGACAATTTTTCCCTTGCTTTTTTCGTTTATATCAAAAATAATATTAAGACTTCACTTTATTTTAAAAAGTAGATATTTAAAGTTACATATATATATATATACTAAATTCTACCAACATGCATGTATGGGAAATTCAATCAACTGAAAAACATCATTCAATGTTTTAATTTTTTTGATTATTTGGAAAGTATATTTTACCTACTTACAAACAAATTTTATTAATTTTCACGTATCGTCATATAAATCTATTGTAAAAAAATTTTATTAATGGTATTTTTTTTTTTCAGTTTATTATATGAATGTTAATTTAATTATATTAATTTATATGCGCATTTAAATTTGAATGAATACTTTTATGTAAACACTTATTTATATGGATTTCATACTTATTTACTACACTCACCACTAGGCTCCCGTGTAAATAGACAGTGAATTCAGGGGGTGGCTCGGGGGAGGTGGACATTCGCTCCCAGAGCAATGAGTTGAGAGTTGAGTGAACATTTTTTCTCATTAAACAAAGAATCAACCTCGTAATATTTTTTAAGAAATATATACAGTCTATCCGTTACGCTTTTACTATTGTAGAGAAATATGTCGACCTGAAACTGGATATTGGTCTAGAAGTATACCCCCCCCCCCCCCCCCCCCCACACACACACACACACTGAGTAGTCAATGGGCTCTCCTCATTTCACATCCCCGCTATCCCTATCTCTGATGTTCATTCATCCCCTATCCCCGCTTAGTTTGGAAGGGGAGAGCTTCCTACACATTCTCTGAAGAAAACCAAAGAACGTCTGTAATTTCTTTGAGAAAACATTAAGAAACATTCAGAAGCGGAAATTTCAGATGTACTAGAAAATTAGATAGGTAATTTTTGTATTTAATATTACCAAAATAAAGTAACAAAGGCAGATTTTTCATTTTTTATTGAAATTTCAATGATATTATTCTCTGTGTAATAGAGAGAGGCAAAAGAAGGCGGGGAGGGGCGAATTTTTTTTATCTAATTAATGAATTGAATGATTTTATTATTAATTCATAGTAAATAGATGTCGAAACTTATTTAATAATATTTTTAGATTTTCCTTGCTATGGGGACAAATGAAAAGAGGGGAGATTTCACGTGTATGTGCTCGGGGGGGGGGGGGGGGTAAATTTAGCTGATTGATTATTTATGTATTTTATTAATTGCTTATACTCTTTATTGTTACTTTGCAATAACATTAAAAAGAGAAAAAATATATTCTTTTTTATTAAGGAAATAAAAAAATAAGACTTAATTTATATTTTCAGGGAGGGAGGGAGAGAGGGGGGTGGGTTAAAATTTCAGGGGAGACTGAATTAGATGCTTTGCCTTAAAAAAGGTGAAAATATTCACCATAATCAAAAGTGGAAAATTCTCATTCCTGTAAAAGAAATCCTGTAAAAACAGAAAAATAAAATTTAATAAAATTTGCCCTCCCCCCCCTCTATTGCGCCCCCAAATTTCCTCCCCCGTAATCCCAATTACATTTAGTTTAAATTCACAATGTAACATCATTTAGAATGTTATACAATTAAAAATGAATCATATATAACCACTAGGAAAGCGAAGGAAATGATTTTTGGCTACTTGATCGCTATTTGGTATCACTGTGCAACGGTAGCACAGCATTTTTTCATCGAAACAGTTGAGATCGAAACAAGGTAAAATTTCACAAGAATATACCGAATTTAAAAGTGTGATCAATCCATAATAATTTGTTAATTATATTTTTAAACTATACACATAAATTTACAAATCTTTATTTCGCACTTTCTAATTTTGGACACTTGTGATTCATGAGCCTGGAGCAATTTGCTCCAACTGCTATAAAATAGGTAATCCGTTAAATGAAAACGTTTCACTTTCGAGTAAAATAAAATATTTTCAGTTCATATTGTTTCATTATCTGTTGTAGAATCTAAACTTTGCAATTACTAAATTACTTTTTTTAATTTTTACAGGTAAAAATTGTTTTTTTTTTATTTTTATTCAGTTGATTTTGTTAATTGTTTCACTGGTGTTTACAGGGCTTTTTGGCCTCTGTTATAAACAAGATCCGGCATTGTTTGGAACCGGGGCAGACAGTCACCACTATTTCCGATAGTAAATTTTTCCTTATTTCTGACAGAAATTTCGCATTTATCTAAAGGGGTTGACTCGGGCAGGTGGCCGCGTGCTCCTGTGATAATCCGGCTCTGGATGTAAGCATGACTATTTCAACTTTCGATTAAATAAATGTTCTTTTGTTTTAATTCTACAATAGAGAAGGAACTTTTCTGTAAAGTTTTGAAACCATTGTAAGCGAAAATTCCTCTGAAAATATTGTTTACCTACATTTTGATTTTCAACCAGTGCTGAGTCGTAAAAAAATCAGAAGTTGCATTAGAAAGTATAAGTTATAGGGTCACTTCATAAACATATGATATATGGAGTTTCTTTTTAAAAAATCCAGAAGGTATACAATGTATACCATCGTATACCTCCCTCTAAAGCCCTATTTTGAACATTATACAATAACAGTAGAAAAGTTTTCCAAACATAAAAAATCAAACTGTTTTGAGATTGAAATATTCCTCTCTATATAACTCATTATACAAAACCTCTGCATCTAAAAGTACCATTTCTAATAATAATAATGATAATAATGATAGTAACGATAATAATAATAATAATAATAATAATAATAATAATAATAATAATAATGATGATGATAATGATAATATAATTAAAAACTCGAAACAAAAAATGACGTGAAAACCAATTCATTTGATGATTTTACTTTAAGTTTTGTTAGAGGAAAAGGTCCAAATACCGGCTACCACTTTTGTTTTCAATCTAGATCATACAATTTTCAAAATTAATAAAATAAAAAGTGACAGCAGTGTACCTTGACATATTTTACACCTGTTTAGGGAAAAAAATCAGTTTTAAAGGCATTTTCTGTTTATAAAAAGCAAAATTCCGAAAATCATCAAATTTTGAGTTTTTAAAATGGGGTCGAAATACCGGCTACCTAATTTTTCATCCTAAAGATCACAGAAATAGAGCTAATGACAATTATTAAGCAATAAGAATATTATTTTAATAAATTGTATTGATTAATAACATTTCTTATGAACAGAAAAAATACGCAATTTTTAATAAATAAGTATTTTTGTCAAATTTCTAAAATTATTTACGACTATCTCTCAAAGTCTTCCTCCCATTATGTTTCCAATTTTGTTTTTTAACATTTAAAACAACAACAAAAAAAAGCTTGCTGATTGAAATGAGAATTATTTTATCTGAAAAAAATCAAAAACATAATATCACTCTCTGCGTCGGTATAGTCCCTATCAGCCCACATATCGCATTTTTAACATTGAACCCAGAATCCCCTCCCCCACTCTTGTCCACAGAAAAAGCACCCATGTAGAAGACACAAATTTATCATCTTCCTCTGTTGGATATTTTCCTTTTTCACTTTTTTAACCCTCTCGCTGCGTAATTGTTTTATCAAAATAGCTATTGCGTATTTAACTATTTCGCGACGAGCGTTTTTTAAGAATTTTTATTCTTTTGTCACCGGTTTTTCAAAGCAAAAATTTTTGTCTAATTTAATCGGGAAAATTCTCCGATTAAATAAGGCAAAATTTACAATAAAAAAATAACTGGTAGGAATAATCAAGGAGGGTTAATTAAACGGAAAAAATGTATCCCCGAGGAAATCTCGGGTTGCGCAGCGAGAGGGTTAAAATCAAATTTCTGCATCTTTCGCCAGGTTTACTCCGTCATTTTTTTCTTTCTCTTCACATTTATTACAGGCAATTTTGTAGTGTCCAACAGCGCTTTTTTGGAAAGTGATCCGGTAACCAGTGTTGGTCCTGAAGAATTACGGCCACGGTTGCTTTTTTCATATTGCGAAATGGGACTGGAACTATTTCTGAACCATTTAAATTAATTTGTTAATTATGGAACTATTTAAATTAATTTATGTTCCTCCCCTTCAAGCAGAGCAACCGAGAGAGGTCCAAATACCTGCTAGCCGGTATTTAGACCACTCTAGGTAGCCGGTATACGGATCACTGCTATGTTTACTTTAAAACTAGTATTACTCATTCATATAATAAAATACCAATAATGTGCGCATGGCAATTGAGAGCTAAATATGTCTAGAAAATAACTTAATCAACAATTCAAGCCAATATACGATCAGTATATTTTTAAAAATTGAGAAACACATATCTGAAAAACTTTTGATGTACCAGATTACGTAGATTCGATACTTTTGCATTTACTATTTGTAAATGAGACAGACTTCAGCGACGTACTTTTCACAACTTTCTTCTCTCAATTAAAGTTACAAATTCTGCCTATCACTGCTAGGCTGCGCTGCGCTCAGTTCTCAGAACACTTAGTAGCCGGTATTTGGACCTTCTCCTATATATATGTGTGTGTGTGTAATGTTGCTGCAACCACCATCATAAAACTTTAAAAAAAGATTATTAAAAAACTATTGCTAGCATCTTTTCTTTTAAAGGTAAAAATACAACCGAATAAAGTCGTTCATTAACCAGCTTATAATTTTACAGAAAACTGTTGATGAAAAATGGAACATGGTGTGGAAAAAAAAAAAAAAAAAAAAAAAAAAAAAAAAAAAAAACATTCGCCACTTGTTTTTTTACTTCTTGTGTACTAAAATATTCTACATGGAAGCAAATCTATATTATGAAGCAAAAGTATGGCCATGAGTACCGCTGACGTCATATTGACGGTGACAACACCTATCCACATAATTTCGCTTTTACTTCACTTTTTGAACGTCTAGACATCCCGCAAATTCCATTTTTACACCGTCAAATAGGAAAAAAGAATGATCTTTCAAATTCAATTTATTTGAAAGTGTATCCCAATTTATTGATTTTTTATGGTTTTTAGAATTATTTTCAAGCATGATTTATATATATACATATATATTTCGTGCACTTAAAACAGTGTGAATAGTTTATTTTAGTTTATATAGCATTAAATTCCGGCTAATAATTCTTAACAAATTTAAAATTCCATCAATAAATGAATAACGTAAATAAAACACAAATTTAAGAGAAATATAATCGAAATACCCGCTTAATCCACTGAAATCATCAGAATAAAAAAGGCTTCTGTAAGTAGCGAAGTTTTAGTCTATTAACTCCTGGTATGTGGCAAATACGAAAGAATAGTTTATAATAAATTTCAAACTTTAATTGAATACATTATTGTCAATTTTTCATATAGAAATGCTTTTTGGTCTTGATAGTGGTCAATCTAAAATCATATGTTAAATGTAAAAAAATTATTAGAGTTTCAACATAAAAAAAATAGAATCCGCCTAGGTTTTGTAAAAATGGGAAGCCCGTGCTGGATCCACTAGTCATAACAAAGCATAAAATTTAAACTCTGAGCTAAGTGACAGTGTACCATGTCGATTTTAAGCGAATTCATAGAGACTCTGTGATCATGTTGATTTTAAATAATCATGTTAAAATTTAAATACCATGTTGATTTTAAATAAAAAGAAATTCTGCCAAACAAAATCGTTTATTAATGATATTTTGTCGAAAACCGAACAATGTTGATGGCAACTAGAATAAGCGTAAAAACAAACAATATATTCGCCCTCTTTTTCTTTTTCGGATATTGTGATATGTACTGTAAACACACATGTTATATTTAAAGAGCTCCGATACTATGAAATTTAAAAAATAATAATAATTTTAATTGACTTAAAATATTCTACAGAATTTTAAGCATCAAATAATCCAAGCCATTTATGTGTACGATGTTTATTCTCAAGATTTATTGCCTCTTTTATGTTGCCCTATTTATACAAACTTTATTAACGTGGTGCATATTAAGTCTGCTTATCTCAGAATAATTTTTTTGTCAAATTTGCAGATTTTAAACTGTCAATTTTGAATCCTAAATTCTTTATAATGACAAAGACAGAAAATTCGCACGAAACTACTTCAGAATCTGGAATTTTTTTTTTTTTTTCATTTGGAGCAAAATTTTGAGAATGAAAAATCAGTTTTGATAAAATTAGCTCAAAAAATTAGTTTAAAAAAATAAAGTTGTTTAATTATTTATAAGCAATGTTCTCGTAAAATTTCGTGGATTACTAATGCGATCTGTATAATCGGGTGGTCAGTTACATGTTACACATAAAATTTTAAAAAGCTTAAAAAATAATTTTGTTATTTTGAAAGAAAATTATCAAAATTAAAATTTTCTATTCAATGCTCTAAAATGAAAAGCAACATTTGTAAAATAATTAGAATGTTCATTATGAAATTCTTATAAATAAAAAAGTAAACATAATAAAATATTGAGCACCAGATTGCCTTGAAACACACTATTATTACACCTCTTAACTTCGGGTAAAAAATAAAAAAAACTTTAGGCAATCAGAACTAATAATTAATAAATGTATAATTAAAGCGAACATTATTGATGACAAATGAATAAGGGTGTCAAAAGAGTGTTCATCTTCTTTTTAGTATTCTTGTTTGACCACTAATGCTGTGCCTAAAATGGAAAAACTATGCAGTCTGAGTAGTCAGTTCATCAGTTATATATAAAATTAAAAATGCTTAAAAAATAAACTTTTTATTTAAAAAAATGTTTTTCAAAATTTAAAATTTTCTATTCAATGCTTTAAAATAAAAAAAAACATCTGTAAAATAATAATAATAATAATAATGTTCATTACGAAAATCTTATAAATCAAAAAATAAACACAATAACATATTTGAGCTCCGGATAGCCTTGAAACACACTATCGTCTTCTTAACTTCGGATTAAAAAAATAAAAATAAAAACCCTGAGGCAGACAGAACCATTAATTAATAAATTTATAATTGAAGCGAACATTATTGATGACAAATGGAATAAGGGTGTCAAAACACTATTCATCTTCTTTTTAATATTCCTGTTTGACCACTAATGCTGAAAGACGCTTCTTTTGTCCGAGATATTTTTATTTCGGAAGGAGCAATCCTTCAGTTTTCTTTCTGAACTAGATTCCGGAGAAACAAATTTGGGCAACGCGGTCATCTGCCACCACCATCCTGTTTCAATGACCGAAGTGGTAACTCGATATTTAGAAAAACAATCGATAACCCTCTTAAATCGATGTAAGGTCAATGAGTGATGCGGAAGAAACTGATAATCGATACATTTGACGCCAGTGGCGGAGGATAAACTTTTAATTAAGGCAGATTAAGACTTGCACGGTTTACGCGTGATGATACCCAAGATGATTTTAGACGCGTAATGATTAAAATGAAAGAACGAGCATTTTACATCATAATATTAAGTTACCTGTAAAGTAATTTGATCCTACCCGCAATGCGGTTTCAAGTTAATTACGTCTTAGTTAAGAAAGAAAATTACAGAGACTTACATGTCTAGAATAAATATTACATGACAGATACACTTTATCATACAATTTTATAAACAAATGTTGCATAGACAATTTAAATGCTGTTTTTGTATTCTTAATTTTTATGGATAAAATAAACTAGTTTTTTTCCTCTAAAAATAATGTGGCAGGTAATTTTTTAATATTCACAATGCGGTTTTAAATTAATTACGCCTTAGTTGAGAAAGAAAATTATAGAGATTTACATGTCCAGAATAAATATTGCATGGCAGATACAATTTATCGTACAATTTTATAAACAAATGTTGCACAGACAATTTCAATACCATTTTCGTATTCTTAATTTTTATGGATAACATAAACTAGTTTTTTTTCCCTCTAAAAATAATGTGGCAGGTAATTTTTTAATATTCACAATGCGGTTTAAATTAATTACGCCTTAGTTAAGAAAGAAAATTATAGAGACTTACATGTCTAGAATAAATGTTGCATGACAGATACACTTTATCATACAATTTTATAAACAAATGTGGCATAGACAATATAAATGCCGTTTTCGTATTCTTAATTTTTATGGATAAAATAAACTAGTATTTTTCCCTTTAAAAATAAAGTGACATGTATTTTTTTAATATTCGCAATGCGGCTTCTTAAAATTAATTACGCATCAGTTAAGAAAGAAAATTATAAAGACTTGTATGTCTAGAATAAAAGTTACATGACAGATGCACTTTATCGTACAGTTTTACAAACAAATGTTCCATAGACAATTTAAATGCAGTTTTCGTATTCGAAATTTTTATGGTTAAAATAAACTAATTTTTATTCTCTAAATTTAATGTGGCAGGTATCTTTTTAATATCCGCAATGCGGTTTTAAATTAATTACTTCTTAGTTAAGAAAGAAAATTACAGAGATTTATATGTCTAGAATAAAAGTTACATGACAGATACACTTTATCGTACAATTTTATAAACAAATGTTGCACAGATGATTTAAATGCAGTTTTTGTATTCTAAATTTTTATGGATAAAGTAAACTAGTTTTTTTTCCCTCTAAAAATAATGTGGCAGATATTTTTTTAATATCCGCAATGTGGTTTTAAATTAATTAAGCCTTAGTTAAAAAAAGAAAATTACAGAGACTTACAAATCAAGAATAAATATCACATGGCAGATAAACTTTATAGTACAATTTATTAAACAAATGTTGCAGAGGCAATTTAAATGCAGCTTTCGTATTATGAATTTTTACAGATAAATAAATTAGTTTATTTAATATGGTAAGTAAATTATAAAAGCCGCACTGCGGTTTTAAGTTAATTACGACTTAGTTGAGAAAAAAAAATGCAGGCGTTTACATGTCAAGAATAAATATTACATGACATAAAAAATTTATCGTACTATTTTAAAAACAAATCTTGCACTGACAATTTAAATAAAGCTTTCGTATTCTGAATTTTTATGGATAAAATAAATAGTTTTTGTTATTTTCTTTATAAATTGTTAATTAAGTCTTAAGAAATAAAATTACGAAAACTCAGATGTCTGGAATATTACATTATACATACACTTTATCCTACAAATATAAAAACAGCTTTACTGAACAAATGTTGCATAGACAATTCAGTTAGAAAATTTGCATTCTTAGTTTTTAAGGATAAAATAAATTATTTTATTTTTTTTAAATGTTATATTTAATTTCTTTTTATATTGTTAGCCAAGTCTTAGTTAATAAAGATAATTATAGAGACTATAATATCTACGAGAAATATTGCATAACATCGAACAATTGTCAAACAAATGTTTCATACACAATTTTAATGTCGATATCATATAAAAATATATGTACATATATTGTGTGAGAAGTAAATTTTTAAATGTCACTTAATTGATTGTATAAATTTATTTCTACAAAATAAATTTAGATAACATCAGTAATAACAATTTTGGTTTTAAAAAAAGTTACACCAAGATTTAAAAAAAAAAAAAAAAAAAAAAAAAAAAATAGAAGAAATATAAATATTCCCATTACATTTTAATTATATGCATCTACACGTCACTATGACAGAGATACTAAATTTACATTCAAAATATTGGCAATGAAATTGTGAAACATTTCTTCCAAATATTTGGTGTAATATTGGCGAAATGTAAAAACCCCAACGTTTGTAGCACTAATGCATGCCAATATTGCCCAAGATATAGTCAATATAAGCAATATTTGTCCAATATTTAATTGCTAATAAAGATATTATATGAAATATCGATATCGTAAATGAAGTTATTAATGATTATAGATTTATAAAAATTTATCATTCTCCATAGCATGTAATTCATTCATATTGAACGATCATAAAAACTAAAAATTTAGCTATTTTAAATCTTTACTTTTCAAAACAAATATTTACAAATGCAAATAAAATAATATGTCGACACCTAAGTAGCCATGGGAAGTGACAATCAGAAAGAAATGTTCTTGAACTATTCTTAATTCACCTTATGCATTACTGAAAGGTTGGATTTTCAATTTTCGTTAAATCTGGTAAGTTATTAAAATTACTTTAGCTTGAAAACAGGTCTTACATCTATTATATTAAGCAATAAAAAAGAAAGCTTGTAATATTTATTATTCTAATTAAAATCTGAAAATCAGAAAGTACAAAAATTATGTCTACACCATTCCACTTTATTTTTGAGTGATGAAAAAAATTATTTTAAAGAATAAACGTTTGTTTAAACCATACAAGCGATGAAAAGGAAAGAATTGTAAGAGAAATTTTTTATTGTAAAGTAGACAAAATAATAAATAAATAATGTAGCAATATAATTCTGTCACACATTTTTTAATGCATTTTGGGGAATGTTATTTATATTCTGTTGAAATACCCTTTTTTTAAGTGATGAAAAAAAATTATTTTAAAGAATAAACGTTTGTTTAAAACCATACAACCGATGGAAAAGAAAAAAAAATGTAAGAGAAAATTACTATTGTAAAGCTGACAAAATAATAAATAAATAATATTGCAATATAATTTTGTCACGCACTTTTTTAATGCCTTTTTGGAGAATGTTATTTATATTCTGTTGCAATATAATTATTAATTTTCCAATAATTATTAGTATTAACATTTTTTTTTTATTAAACTGTTCCGTATATATATATATTTTTTATCTTTTCCACATTGGAAAAAAAAGAAAACAAAAAACACTGTAAACAATATTTCCTAAACAACAAAGAAATCCTTGCTATCTCTCTACCATATAATACAATACGAAACATTAAGGGCGGTTTTGGTCAAACCATTAAGAACAAAATCTTTGCAGCAGTTGCATTGTTTGAAGTTTAAACTATTATTCGATAAAATGGTCCCATTTAAATGAAGGCGATGCTATCTCCATCTTCAAATGGAAGGATGATGTAAATAAATGGTTCAAAATGATCGTTGAGATGCCTTTGTTTGTTTTCAAGAAAATGATAGCTATATTCTAAAGATATTTAACTTGCTTAAATATAGAGATATAATATCATGTATTTTCCTTTAAATTTGTTATATTTAACAAAAGTTTAAATAAAATATGCGTTAGAATTTTCAAAAAATAATTTGTTCTAGTATGTGATCATAATGTTTACTGTTTCAACTGGATGGTATTATTTTAAAAACAGTAATAAAAACGAGTATTACGCTATGATAATAAAGAACTCTATCTTTCTCGAATCATAAAGCAAAATGGCTTTCCACTTATGTCATAAAAATGCATAGTTTCAAAATAATATGCAATATTGTATGACCTATATTCCACCCTAGAGTTGTGCTGAATATTTATTCTTACAATAAATGGTAGTTTTAAAAGTAGCAACAGTTATCACAATTATATTTTTCTTTATATATTTGAATTAACATATTTTGGCACTATTTCTACTGTTGCCAAATGACACCTTTTCATGATTTTGATTTATGGTCTTTTTATTTATCATTTTAACATAATCATAAGTTAGACAATCAGTGAATGAAGAAGGATTTGTGATTATTTTAATTACAAAATTGTGTGTAAAATAGCTACAAATCAAAATCCTAAAAAGTAACATTTGACAATGATAGAAATAGTGTTAATAAGGTAGTAATATTTATAAATAACAGTAGTTTACCTAGATTTTATATTTACTACAATTTATATGTAAAGAAATTCTGACAAATGTATCGAAACACTATAAAAAATTACATACAGAACTTACAAAACAATTATATACAGAACTGATACAAAAAGAATTCTACATTTATTATGTTTAATAACATATACCAAAGATTCGGAAATTATTTTCATTAAATTATACAGAAATATATGTAATATTCTTTCTAGACATTTTGTATAAAACACTTTAACATCTGATTTTTATCTATTTAATTTTAAACACATATTTGGTTACGTTTTGTGTGAATTTTTATTTTTCTTCACCGTCAAGGGTTTTGTATCATTTCATAAATATGGTTTCTCTCTGAAAAAATCTTAGGGATTTAAAAAATAGCTTATACTTCCCATATTCTAAAATTTTTAAGTTTTACTTTTAGATTATCTGTATTTACTTAAATGCTTTTAAATACATTGAAAATGGCTATATTTTCCTAATCTATTCATGTTTAAAACTCAAAATCTAACACATTTAAGTTAATTTTATTAAACAAAAAACGTCATTTAAAAAGAATAATTAAAAATAATAAATAAAAAGCGAAAATATATTTACATAAATAAAAAGAAAAAAATGATTTACGAAGTAACATTAGTTTTAAACATCTTGGTGCATATGAAACGAAAGAATATAATCAAAGTAAAAAAATAAATAAAATTGGAATGTTATTAGTATCTTGAAAATATATCATACACATATTACATAATAGAACTAGCTTATTTCATATAGACTGGTAAGGGGGAAAAAAAGATGAAAATAAAGAAGTTTTTCAATTATAGAAAGAGTAAAAAACTGCAAAAGCCCATTTGTAAATTTATAAATGTTGTGCAGATTAAACACAAGAATTAGTATCGTAAAATCAATATTTATCTTTATATACCGAATACCTAATAATGATAAGTGACGATTACAGTATTACAGACCTCAAAATAATACACTGGCCTCCAAAAGTTAAGGTGCAGGGAGGACTGGATGCTTTCGATTGCACACGTTTAGTCGAATATCTAACAACATTGGCGAATTGTTCTTGAGCTTCTAGGATGTAAAGAACATGTTTGATTTTATATTTCTCGGTGAAGATTTATCGAGGAGTACAATGAGGGGGCTAATAATAAATGTAAGAATAAAATAATATTTGCGATCACATAAATAACAGAGAAGGCTGGAAATGGTTTGTTACTGTGGTAAATGACTATTTGGGTCCTGTTCAACGTTTGTATGCATTTGTGTAAGCATAGCACTCATATTCGTGAAGATGTTAACGTTTTTGTGAAAAATTCAAAAGTTTTTTGTTTATAGCATACAGAGTTTTCAACCAAATTTAACACAACTTTCCAAAAACCTGACAAAGAACAGTAGCAACAGTATACTGCAATTAAAACATGAATATATTGAATATTTGATGAGATATGGGCATTTATATGAAATAATTTTTAACTGCGCATGCGTGGAAGATCCTAAAATTTTTATTATATAATTTGGTAGTCAGCAATTTAGGGCAACTTATATAAAAAGTCCAGTCAAATATCGCGAAAAGTCAGAAAGATAGGGTCGATATAGTGAGTTGCTTCCTAAAAATAGCTTTATTATAAGGGATTTTCCACAACTTTTCAATCAGCTCACTATATATTTCTAAGTTTTCACAACATTTGACTGAACTTTTTATAGAAGTTGCCCCAAAATTCTGACTACCAAATTATGAAATAAAAATTTTGAAATCTTCCGCGGATGCGCAGTTAAAAATTATCTCATAAAAATGCCCATATCTCATCAAATATTCAATATATTCATGTTTTAATTGCAGTATACTGTTGCTACTATTCTTTGGCAAGTTTTCGGAAAGTTGTGTTAAATTTGGTTGAAAACTCTGTATGCTATAAACAAAAAACTTTTGAATTTTTCACAAAAACGTTAACATCTTCACAAATATGAGCGCTATGCTTACACAAATGCATACAAACGTTGAACAGGATCCAAATAGTCATTTATCACAGTGACAAACCATTTCCAGCGTTTTCTGTTTCATAGGTGATCGCAAATATTATTTTATTATTAAATTTATTATTAGCCCCCTAATTTTACCCCCGAGAAATCTTCACCGAGAAATATAAAATCAAACATGTTCTTTACATCCTAGAAGTTCAAGAACAACTCGCCAATAATGTTGGTAGATATTCGACAAAACGTGTGTAATCGGAAGCATCGAGCCCCTGTATCTTAACTTTTGGAGGCCAGTGTACTTATGACAATTAAAAAGATATATTTTGTAATTTGAGTTTCCTTATTACAGACAATGAAATTTCCCAAAGCAAATTAAAACTGAGAAGAAAAAAAAAATATTAGAAATGGGTACAGTGAAAAGTAAATGTTTATACCAATGCTGGATAAGTATGAGGACCATTGTGCAGTAGGAAAAATAATGAAATAAATTTTATCTGATTAACCTGACTAAGCAATACCATCCGAATACTCTAAATTTAATAGGATTCTAAAGACTTAAGAAACGAAACGATGTAAACTGTAAGAAAAAAAAGACAAATGTTTCTCCATGCACGAAAACATAATACAACCATGAATGAAAATATACAATAACCCCTGCCAAGTTACGCATTAATTCGAAAAGTTTTCTATATCCTTAAAAACCTCAGACACCAACGTATTTTTATGATTTTAAGAATCGTTTATAGAAACAAAGTTTCTTTTGCTGTCAATGAGGGTTGGAAACGTTTCCGAGTATTTTTGCAATGTATTAATCAGCTTTCTCAAACCAGGATATCGGTTTTTAGAATGCTGTTTATTTTTAACTAGCTAAAGTATCCAGCATTGCTCGGAATTTTAACAATGTTTGTTTTGAAAAGTCTACTACATTTAAAAATGGCGAAAACAAATTCAAAGAACCTCAAAATGTTAAAAAATGGCAATATTTCCAAAATCGGGTTTTTGCCGTGTTCAATACTTTTTTTTCAAACTCATATGGCGTTTTATATACATCTGCTGACATCCATTATATTTCTAATGCGGCGTAATATTCACCTTTTTTAAAAATTGTCAAGTTATTTATTTCATTTTCATTTTTCAAGAGGAAATCTTGCAATGGAAAAGTTGGGATGCAACGTTCACTTTTTTTCTTTTAATTCGTCAAACTATTTATTTCATTTTCATTTTTCAAGTGGAAATCTTACAATCGAAAAGTAACTGTTGTGGTAAGAATTTTATTGTGGATTTTTAATTATTGGCAACTGCTATAACGGAAAATGTTCAAATCGGATAGGAAATTGCTGTTAAATTGGTGGCTTTTTATTAATTAAACATTAACTATAAATTATTTCGATTCGGGATTGCTTTTCCGGATGTCTCGGCAGTGTTTTAATACACATGTACGTAACATTTCCCAATTCTGGCTTCCAAACTCTGGATTTGCATAGAATTACAGACAGACAGACAAATTATCATTTTTTATATATTAGATTCAAGATTTTCAGCTGTGTAATTGAACTCATACAAGCAAGAGTAACAAAATGATATTAATGTTAATGTTAATGTAATAATGTTAATTTATCATGTTTGTCTCTAAAACACGTCTGTTAAACATGAAGATGTTTACTCGAGAACCGATAGCATCCGCTAAACAAACATTTCGGGTTGACAAAACTGATTAATTCAGGAAAAAGGGTACTCGGAAACGTTTCTGAAAATCAGCGGCGCAAAAGATACTATGTATCTAAAAAGGGCTTTTAAATACATAGGAATAAAAAGGTATTTAATATAATCAAAGAAAAAAATACATAATAATATATTGAATCATTAAAAATTACACAATAATACATTGATTCATAAAAAGTACATAATAATACATTCGGATTTTAAAAAGGGTTCTTTAAATCCCAAAAATATATCGATTATTAAGTTTCTGAAGATAAAGAACGTTTTTCGAAATCTTTAGTAACTAGAAGTGGTTATTGTACATTTTCATTTGTGGTTATATTATATTTTCCCTGATTGAGAAACATTTGTCTTTTTTTACAGTATATGAATACTTTTTAACTATAAAATAGAATAGTTAATTTCACGTCATTAAATGAAAACACGAATTTATAAGAAGACAACAATATAACAAATAACATCATTTGCATTAAAAGTTATTAATAATAATAATATTTTGGCCGTAATTAATTTATCCTGATCAAGAAAACAGAGAAAATAAAGAAAAATCAAGTAACTAATGAAATTAATAAAAAGTAGCGAGTTTTGTAATATTTATAAAATGTATTTTCTGTAACTTCTGTTAACATGTTGGAATAAAGCATTACATATGTGTATTTTGTGTTATGCGATTAAAATGATTTTCAAATTATGAAATTAAGAAAAATTAAAGAGAACCTTTTAACAAGATGGCGTTAAATAAATCCTCATATACTAATTTCAAAACATTTTTAAGTATTGCGAAGATTAAAGTCTTCGCACACTCCTCTCTCTTTTTGAAGCATTAATACAGAGCTTGAACTATAAACGTTGATAAACTGATATAAACACAAGACATTCATTTGAAAGTGCAAATAAATTTAATTTTTTCAATATTCTCGATGCAATTTTGACATGGCTTGTTTTTTTTTTTTTTTTTTTTTTTGTTTTTTTTTTAACTAATCCACAAAAAAGGTGCTTTTGTCTAGATAAAAATTTTTCACCTACATTAAATATTTTGTAATGAATTATTCACAATTATAATCTTCACCTGTATCCAGTTTTTTTTATACCTTATCCATATAGCTATCATATCTATGTTCTTACAGCCTGCGAGCCCATTCATATAAAGTTCATGGATTGGATGCTGTAGCATTCGTCATTCGGTAACGATTAACGCGAGCAGTTCCTGTTTTCTCCATAAGATATAAAGAGAAATAACAGCACGCTGCCGTAGAAAGGTTCTTTAAAGGTAATTGTTCGAGATAAATTTACAAAAAACTGGTGAATAATTGAAGTATAATCTTCAGCCACTGTAGAGTTAAGGCTCACTGTCTGTCAAGAGTTTGGGACAGAACCACAAATTTGAAGGGAAACCTTGCTCACAATGGATCGAATTCCTCTTCAGATTGTAGAGTATATATCTATCAATGCATAATTCTATTTATTATTATTATATTTTGAAAATTTGAATAGCTCAATTTTGAAAATTTTGTTAATTTCAAAGTTTTTAATTATATTTTACTCCCAATTCGAACATTTTTCACAATTCTTCACTTAACTATTTTGCAAAGTTAATTATTAGGGAAACTATTAATATTATAACTACTGTATTAATAAATTAAAGGTGTTGTTTTTCACCAGTAATTCATAAATATTTCGTCTGTGTGTTAGCAAAATACAAATTTGATTATCAATACCTTTTTCTTCAAATTGATTTAAACATTCTGTTTAAAAAATATGTAACTGTTCATTTGGATTCATTTTGTTTATATGTAAAAATTGGAAAGCATACTAAATTTTCATTATTTGTTCATTCAAAAATCAACGGAAATGTTGTTGTTTTTTTAATTATCATATCTTCTTTAAAATTAATTACGAACTATTATATAACCCCCGTTCAGACACTTGTTTATATTTCACGTGTTTGTATTCTATAAGATATGAGTCAATTGTCTAAAGTTTCAAATTGAAAATGTTATTAATCTATAGATATCTCATTTTAAAATGTCACTGGCAATACCTATTAATAAAGTAGTATAACGCTAAACACTCTATATAAATTTTCACCACTCTAAAATTTTCACCAGTCCGGTCTCATCTAAAATCGTTCTCTTTTTAGATAAACCAGACTAAATAACTTATCTCTAATAATGGCAGGTAAACAACACATTAAAAGTATATCTAAATAATGTGCAGTTACTTCCTGGTGACAATTTCAATTCCAAAACAGCGGTATCATTAGCATGACTCAAAAATAGATGTAATCGATATATTTACATCGGAAAATCATCATAAAACAAAGCAAAAGCTATACAAAAGAACCGTATAGTTCAAAAATATTAAGGATTCGGGTGCTTTTGAAATGTCAAAAATTAGCAAAAGTTTTAAAACGTATTATTCTAAAGATTATTATACTCATTTTTTCTTATTTGTTCAAAATTTTGAAAAATATTTAAATAGAGCTACACTTTTGAATATTTCATTTAAAGAAATTTGTTTTTAAACCTATTTATAACATATTTAAATGTCTTTATTTTTTATTAATTTTTGGTTACAAATAGACGCAGGGGCTTGCAAGGTTGGAGAGACGATGGGGAGAGTTGTATATGGACATTTGCTGAAAGTAACCTAGTTTGAGGCCGATTTCACATTAATGCTTGTATTGTACCAGCTACTTTAATTCTTGGTAAAGCGCAATACCCTAGGTCGACCGCGCAAATGGTATTTAACATTAACCTGATTGCAGCCGAAGTCCAATCAGGTTAATAGTGAATTAAGCGTTTGAACGTTAGATTAAGCTGTCCGACCTTAACTGGTAGTTGAGGTAGACCGTGAATAAGAACGTAAGAATATGTAATACAGGGCATGTAGAAAGCTCATAAAGGTACTGTGTACCAGCCCTCTTAATTCATGTTCACGCCCGGTATCGAAGCACGTTTGTTGCGAGAATTGAAGTACTGTGAAGATAATACTTACGTAACTCAACCGTATTAAACTTTTAAGAAAATCTCAGACAAGCAGTAACTATGGAGTGACCTACTAATTCGAAAAAACAAACTTAAGAAAAAAATTTAACAATTCAAAACTTAAAAAAAATAATAATAATGATAATAAGAAAACATATTTTAAGAATATTAACTGATGAATAGCATTTTTAGGTCATTTTACAAAGATAATCATTTATTACACAAAATGTTACAATTTCATAAAAACCAAACTTTATTACGATATCGTGAGCGCAAGTGCAAAAAAAGTTTGAGTAAAATAATTTTATAAATGAAACATTCGATGGTATACTCTGTTTAGGCTAATAGCTGAATTTCTTTTAAACATAACTGGTTTTTTTATCCATTTTTATGGAAGATTTTGTTTGAAATGAATTACAAATCTGGTAATGAGAAAACAATTTTTTGATTAAGAGTATGTGGCCCCTTAAAAAATGCTTTAAAATATTATAATGCTACTTAAGAAAATATTTAAAAAATTTACGATTTGGACTGTCATGATATATAATCGGATGATTCTCAAACTAAGTAATCCAGGAAATTTTGAAAATTTTCCAACTGAATCAAAAATTATCAAGCCGGGATTCGAACTTTCTATATCCTGAGTGTACGAAAGTTTCTCAAAATTTCAATAACCAGTGAGTACACAGGCACCCGCCGCTTATCTTGTAGACCGTTGCTTTATATAATTTGAGATCTTTCCTGGAATTAACTCAACTAGGTTAGAAGTTTGATTTGGCTTACATATAGTTGTCTAAATAAGGCTTATTTCGAGAAAGACATTTTATCTGACTGATTATTATCGTCTTGAGACCTGTCGAATGATTTTAACGATGCAGGCATAGAAACCGATAACTTTAGACAGTTAATAATATTTCAATGCAAGACTCATGTACAAAACTGTAGTTGTCACATAGCAGACAGACAACAACATGTGTCATACATATGTCAAATACACTTATGTATACATATATCACATATACATATACTTATACACATATGCATATATACATACACATTTGTCAACATATGTCAGACAACATATAGTTGTCTGAATAGGGTTAGATTCGAGAAAGAAGTTTTATGAGTTTGATTATCGTTTTGATACCTGCCGTATGATTTTAATGCTGCATATATCGAAACCGATAACTTTAGACAGTTAATAATATTCCAGCGCAAGACTTGTGTGCAGAAGTGGAATTGTCATATAACAGACAGACAACAACATATGTCATAAGTCATACATATGTCAAACACACATATGTATACGTATGTCTAATATACATATACACATAGACATATACATATATCAGACAACATATAGTTGTCTGAATAGGTATTATTCGAGATAGAAGTTTTATGAGTTTAATTATCGCTTTGATACCTGTCTTAGACAGTTACTAATATTCCAACACAAGACTCATGTGCAGAACTGTAGTTGTCATATAACATACAGACAACAACATATGTCATACGTATGTCAAACATTCAAATGTATACATATGGCACAATACATATACACATATACTACATATGCATATACGTGTACACATACACATATACACATGTCAACATATGTCAGACACATATTAGTTGTCTGAATAGGGTTTGATTCGAGAAAGAAGTTTTATGAGTTTGATTATCGTTTTGATACCTGCCGTATGATTTTAATGCTGAATGTATCGAACCCAATAACGTTAGGCAGTTAATAATATTCCAACGCAAGACTCGTGTGCAGAACTGGAATTGTCATATAACAGACAGACAACAACATATGTTAAACATACATATATATATATATATGTCTAATATAGATATACACCTAGACATATACATGTGTCAGACAACATATAGTTGTCTGAACAGGTTATATTCGAGAAAGAAGGTTTATCAGTTTAATTACCGTTTTGATACCTGTCTTAGACAGTTAATAATATACCAACACAAGACTAATCTGCAGAACTGTAGTTGTCATATAACAGATAGACAATAACATATGTCGTACATTTATCAAACATACAAATGTATACATATGCCATATATACATATACATATGCTCATATACATATACATGTACACATAAACATATACATATACATGTACACACACACATATACATATGTCAACATATGTCAGACAACATATAGTTGTCTGAATAGGGTTTGATTCGAGAAAGAAGTTTTATCAGTTTGATTATCGTTTTGATACCTGTCGTGGGATTTTAATGCTGCATCTATCGAAACCGATAAATTTAGACAGTTAGTAATATTCCAAAGTAAGACTCATGTGCAGAACTGTTAGCAAGTTTCCTTTATGTTGTTTTTGTAATCCTATCAATCACTTTTGACAATACTATAATAAAAATAAATTTAAAAAAATCTTTATTATGAATGATGACTTGCACCGAGAAATATTAGCAAACCTTCCAACATTCTTAGTGATAAATAATCTCTTCAAAGAATATAGCTTTGGCTAAATTATCAGGTAAAAAAAGATTAAACAGAGCTTGAAGATTAAAACTGATGTCCTTGTTCAACATGTTCAAAACTGAGCTGCTAATATCAGCCGCGGGGGCAAGTTATTATAAGAGCTTTACTAAGAGATTAAGAAATCAAAACTGTCAAACAGAGATTAGCTTATTTTTCAATGTACTGTGTATTAAGCACAAATAAAGAAAGGAAAAAATATATAATAAATGAACTTCTTTCAAAACGTCTAAACTTTTAAGGTCTTATATTAAATTATTGTTTAAAAATGTTATTAAAATTAACTTCTCTCTGAAACGTAATTAATCATAATCGATATAGCTGCCAGTTTTTTCCTTTCTTAGAGAAAAGTAATATTTTCATGTAATAATAGAACAATCTTTATGATATGGAAGAAAATTATTTTAAATTATCGAAGGTTATTTTTTAATTAACCTAAAATTCTTTTTTATCTAAACTGTCAAACAGAACTTGACATTAAATTATTAAATGCATTAAATACAAACAATTAAAACAATATTTATTGACTTTCGCTTTAAAAAATAAATTTTAAAATAATATCTTCCATAAAATATCTCTGTATGAAGATACTGCTGTAGTTGACGAGTTTGAAAAATATAGTTAATAGTAATCAAAATAATTCACAACTCTTCTCTTTTTTCCCTGTGCAATGAAAAGATATTTAGAGTAAAGGAAATGTATTTAGTAAAACTAATTTAAAATTTTAAAAATATTTATACGTAAGGGAAGGAGGGGCTTGATACGGCTTGGTTTCAAGGCTTTTTGGGGCTTTTGTTTGGTTTTGTTCAAATAATGCGCACAGAACAAAATTGTTTTCTGCAATTAATTTATTGGGATTTCGACTAAGTGTGTGAATATTGTCATATAAAAATGTTGGTATTGTAATCCATCTAAAATCCTCCAAGGCCTTTACTACGCACGACATGTGCAGTAAATCGGTGCACATAATTGTGTTCATAATAATCACCTGAAACGAAAACATGGATTCTTAATATATATTAATTTTGCAGCTATCCTAACATTGATAATTGATAAATTAAATCAAAATTTTAGAAATGAAGTTGGAGATCAAATTTTGTGACTAATTTTTCATTTTCGAAACTTAAAAAATCAAAACTTTTAAGAATGTTAATTTTTTAAAGGTTTGTCCTCTGATTAAAACCATCTTATTTAATTTTCAAAAAACAAAACATCCATAGCTTTAACGATTTAAGCATGAGTGTGAACATCGATCCAAAAATGTTTGTTTCGAGGAAACCGCGTTTAAAGTTTTTTATTTGCTTTTTGTCAGCCGTGACACTGGTCAATGAAACTGATTTATGAAACCCTGGTCTCTGAAAGTGGGTTGTTACAGGAGTTAAATATTTTGTGGATCAAAAAATTTGTTTTTGAGAGTTGATTCTAGACACTTTAAGGGTTCAAAATATGCAAAGATTTTTTTTCCCTTTTTCCTGGGGAACCTTTCCTTTTGTTTTATCTTATATGGTAAAAGAAAGCTTACGTTCTTTAAAATGCTCTATAATAACACTAAATAATAATAGTAAAGAGAAAAAGAAACGTACAGAATAAACTTGTTTTGAAACACCAAATTATATCTGCTATATCATATCGTTGTTTTAGGATTCTATTATAGTTACGTATTTGAAAAACATAATTAATGATAATTGATGTATTTCTTAATATTGATAAATTTAACAAGAAAATGAGTTTCTGCACAAATAGGTCAACCATTTATTTAGCCTTAAAATATTTCTATATATTAATGTGTAAAGCACAAATATAAAGTTCGATTATACCTTTCTACAGGATTGAAAAAACAAAAATATTTTACGCGTCCTTACCTTTAATGAATACAACTTGACATTCTTACATTATTCAGTATATTGTAGTTCAAATACGAATTTCAAAATATAGTCCATCTGAATATAATTTTCATACGTTACGATATACATAATTCATACGAAATATATCCGTGTATTCAGGAACAGCTTGTGCGTCCACATATCCATGTCTTGTGTTAAAGTGTACAGAAAATTGTTATGCACTTGTGAGTATATTGTATGAGGAAAAAAACATTTGAAGATATAAAATAAGTTCTTTTGCACGGTCCGCAGATACCCATCCTAGCGAGGAGATTTGTGTGTCTATTGTTTTGTATGCATTTTGTTTATTCCTTATGTGTGATTCTGGTTTAAGGGGTCATATGACTAATAGATCTTCAAAAAATTTCATTTTTGTAAAAATAATTATTTGAATGAGTAAAATATTAGTAGTATTTAATAACAAAGCATAAGAAATTGCTGCAATTGCGCTAGTTCCAACACTGTAAAAAAAAAAAAAAAAAGACCGTAAATAAAATTCTTATAATTACGCTAGTTCTAACGCTTAAAAAAAAGCCGCAAATACTCAATCTTGCGAGGAAATTTGTACGTCTATCGTTTTGTACACATTTTGTTTATTCCTTATGTATAATTCTGGTTAAAAGGTCGTGTGACTATTAAATCTTTAAAAAATATTGCACTTGAAAAATACTTGATAAATACTTGAAAGAGCAAAATATTACGAGTATTTAAAAAAAAACATATAAAATTCTTATTATTACGCTAGTGCCTACAATGTGAAAAAGATGGCGGATACTCATCCTAAAGAGGAGATTGGTATGACTATTCGTTTATACGCATTTTGTTTATACCTTCCTTATGTATGATTTTGGTTTAAGGGTTCATGTGACTAGTAAATCTTCAATAAATTTGGTTTTTGTAAAAATAAATACTTGAAAGAGAAACTATTTCAAGTATTTTTTTAAGCATATAAAATTCCTATAATTACACATATAAAATTCCTATAATTACACTAGTTTCTACACTGTAAAAAAAGACAAATGTATCTTAATCTAAGAAAATATAACTGAATATACTATAATATATAAAAATGTACTATAAACCTATTTAGAGTTATCAAGATTGCGAATGTATTTATTCCTTATCTGTAGAAACCTCGCAAGTGAATATATTTTTGACGTTTAAAGCAGCACTTATAAAAACAAAATTTCTTTTTGCTGTCATTAGGGTGTCAACGATTTTAATTAGTTGATTTAAATCAGCGATTAAATTATGATTTTAATCAACCGATTTGTTTTAAATCATTGATTTAAATAAAAAAAATTTCAAAATGTTTAAAATGTCAAAAAAGTATTAAAATCTAATATGAACATAATTTGAAAGTTTCTACAGGTATTTTGACTTAGGAATAAACAAAAAAGAAGCTTTAAATAATTGTTTCTAAGCTTAATTCATGAGTATTGTAAAAAATTAAAAACAGTTGAGTTTGTAAAAAGCGTTGTTTTTAGGTTTTATCCAAAATAAAACAGTTTCATTTATAAATTATATTTAAATCTAGTATAATTTACAATGTCATAATTTCTTTAGGTAATCAACTTATGCATTATTTTATATAAAATACACATAGCAAGTGTAATACAGTTCTACAAGTAAAAGAATAAATAGTAATTAATAGCAATATCAAGTTAACGAAGAATGAAAGAATATCTGCTCAACAGCTAAATAGTAAATGAATGCATAAGAAAAAAAAGACTAATTGGTATAAAAATGTTAAACGCAGCAAGATCTTCTTCGGTATAGGTTGAATATATATATATATATATATATATATTATTATTATTATTATTATTTATTTATTTATTTATTTATTTATTTATTTATTTATTAACTTTCTAACTAAAATTAAAAAAAACAATTAGGGATTGAAAAGGCAGCAAAACTTTTCTAAAAAAAAAAAAAAAAAAAAAAAAAGAACCATTGAAAGCTAATAATCCACACTGAGAGGTAATAATGCTGTTACTTAAATACTTTGAGGATTTCAGATATATGTGGCTAACTTATATTTATTCTATATGAAAGGTTTAACTCATTTTCATACATTTTTTTTTTTTGTTAGCATACACATACATGTGTGTAAGAGTAGATTTTGGTGGTTTACATTAATTTTTCTAAATACAGATGCAAAACGAGCTACAAGTAATATTTGTTAGTTTTGTTATTTATGCTACTAACTAATGCAATTACTTATTTTCAGTTTTTATTAATTCTGTAATTACTTATACTGTTTCTTCTAGGCCATTTTGTTTTATGGTCCCGCACCATGCCCCTTTTGAAATTGGCAAAATGCACCTGTCTTAAAAAGAAAATAGTCGAAATTCGCCTGTAGTTGTAGCCAGAGATTTCTTGTAAAAAACTTCCCCATTCAACAGTATTTCTAAATTCATGTCGCCAAGATCTTGCAAAAATAATAGAACTTTATTTCTTTACAAAAAACAGGATATTATTAAAATAATATTTAATTCTATTTTTCAATTTGTTATTCCTAAAATTATTAAACATTATGGACACCTTATTTATCATACTAAAAATTATTCTTTTTTTTTTTTTTCTTATGTCATTACTAAACACATACTAATATATTTCCTCATGAAATAGTGCCCTTTTTTGGAACTAGCATCCTGTCCCTTTTTCTTTCTAAAATGAATACTACATTATTATCATTTTAATAATTAAGACTTAAAAATCTAATTAGAGAGTTAATTGTTTAATAATTATTAATTGAAGTAGTATTAACTATTTAATATAAAATGCAGTTAATAATTTTAATAAATGTTAAATATCACTAGTATTTATAAAGTTTTACATAATTATTACAATATTAATGAATAATAACATTATTGTATGATACTACCTAATGAAACTACTAATTTACAGTTTTTATGATTTCTGTAATTACTAACTAATAATTATAATTTTATTAATTAAAGTGTAAAAACATAGATTATGTTAGCAATTAGTGGTTTAATTGTTTTGGAAACCTAAAACTCTTAGTAGCTATTCAGTATTTGAACGCTGGGAAAAAAATCATAAAAATCTGATTTAAATTAAAAAAATTTTATTTAAATAAAAAAATTCCGATTTTTTTTTAATTTATTTTTTTTAAATCGAGATTTTTTTTACACCCTAGCTGCCACTGATTTTCTGAAACTTTCCGAACAGTTTTTATAGTGCATTAATAAGTTTTCTGGAACCGGAATACAAGTTTTTAGGATGCTGTCAATTTTAGAGCAAGCATTTTCCTCATCAACAAACATGTTTTACAGACAAACAAGATAAATTAACAACACTAACTTTAAAATTCATATTATTTTGTTACTATTGTATATATAAATTGAGTTACGCAGATGTAAATACACTCATGTCCAAAATTAAGGTCACAAACATAAAATCTGTGAAAACTGATGAACTATTCAATGTGTTGACACGAAATTTGGCACAGAGGTATATTACAATAGGAAAAAGAATATAGCAACATAACGATATGGAAAAGACTTTAATTGTGAATTAATATACAGGGTATATCAAAAAATGTTAAATCATGAATCAGAGATAAAGCATTTATCTCGAAAAAAGCCTGTATAATATGGAGTTTGACCACCGTGCACTGCTATACAAGCCTCACAACGAGCTCTTATGCGGTTTATGAGGCTGTCAATAAATGTTTGTGGCAACAAAGACCATTCTTCCAAAATCTCGGCTTTTAACTACTGGCGGGTCCTGAGAGGGTGGTTACGCTGTGCAATGGCTCTTCCTAGACCATCCCAAACATGTTCAATACGACTGAGGTCCGTAGACCTCTACGGCTAATTCATACGGCAAATTTCCTCTTCTTCAAGAAAATCATCAAGAATGTGAGCTCTGTGAGGCTTCGCATTATCGTCCATAAACATGAAAGCCGGACCTACAGCACCCCGGAACAACCTCATATAGGCTTCAAGGACCTCATCCTTATAGCGATGTGCGTTGACAGTACTCGCATCGAAGACTTGCAGTGGTGTACGACTGCTCAACATTATGCCGCCACAGACAAGGATTCATTTACCACCAAATCTGTCGATTTCTTTTACGTAGGAGGGATGATAGCGAGCTACACGTTCTCTCCAGATGAAAATTTGACGAGAATCACTCTGCTTGGTAAATCTCGACTTATCACTGAAAAGAACACTCCCCTTTCTTGTTGCGTCCAAGACTGATGGCTTCGGCTCCACAACAACCGGGCTCTCCTATTGGATGCAGTGAAAGGGACACACACGACTGGACGCCGGGCGTTAGGGATGAGGTCCTTGAAGCCTATGTGAGGTTGTTCCGGGATGCTGTAGACCCGGACTTCATGTTTATGAACGATAATGCGAAGCCACACAGAGCTTACATTGTTGATGATTTTCTTGAAGGAGAAAAAATTCGCCGTATGAATTGGCCCTCGTGGTCTGCGGACCTCAATCCTATTGAACATGTTTGGGGTGGTCTAGAAAGAACCATTACACAGCGTATAATCCCCTCCCAGGACTCACCAGGAGTTAAAAGCCGCACTTTTGGAAGAATGGGCTTTGTTGCCACAAACATTTATTGAAACTCTCATAAACAGTATGAGAGCTCATTGTGAGGCTTGTATAACAGTGGACGGTGGTCACATTTCATATTAGATAGACTTTTCCCGAGATAAATGCTTTATCTCTGATTCTTGATTTAACACATTTTCATATACCCTGTATCTTAATTCAGAATTAAAATCTTTTCGATATTGTTATGTTGTTATATTTGTTCTCCCATTATAATATAACTCTGTGCCAAATTTCGTGGCAACACAGTGAATAGTTCATCAATTTTCACAGATTTTATGTCTGTGACCTTAATTTTGGACATGAGTGTATTTAATTGAGAACTGATAGCATCCTAACACCAATATTTCGGTTTAAAAAAAACTTATTAATGCACTATAAAAACTGCTCAGAAACGTTTCTGAAAACCAGCGGCAGCAAAAGAAACATTGTTTATATAAATGTCCATTTAAATCTCGAAAATGTGTTAATTTCTTAAGGCTTCTAGAGGAGAAGAGTGCTTTTCGGAATCATAGGTAACTCAGAAGAGGTATATATTCATTCATTCATGGTTATATTATATTTTCCTAGACTAAGCAACATTATAACATATTACTTAACATTATAACATAACTAACATATTTTCGAGATTTTAAGAATCATTTATTTAAAAAAGTTTCTTTTGCTGCCAATGATTTTCGGAAACGTTTCCAAGTAGTTTTATAATGTATTAATCCCTTTTCTCAACCCAGAATATCGGTTTTTAGGATGCTGTTTATTCTCAATTAAACATTTTCAGCTGCGTAAATGAATTTACACATGTAAGAGTAACAAAATAATATTAATGTTAATATTAATGTGTTAATGTTAATTTATCATGTCTGTCTGTAAAACATGTTTGTTTAACATGAAAATGTTTACTTGAGAAATGATATCATCAGATAAACCAATATTCCGGGTTGCAGAAGCTTATTAATACACTAAAAAAGGGTACTTGGAAACGTTTCTGAAAATCGGTGACAGCAAAAGATACTACGTATTTGAAAAGGCCTTTTTTAAATACATAGGCATAAAAAGGTATTTAATATAATAAAAAAATGTATAACAATATATTGAATCATAAAAAATACATAATAATACATTGAATCTTAAAAAATACATAACAATACATTCGGATTTTAAAAAGTTTTTTTTTTTTTTTTAATCCCAAAAATATATTGATTATGAGGTTTCTAAAGATAAAGAGCGTTTTTCGGAATCGCTAGTAACTCGAATTGGTTATTGTACATTTTCATTCGTGGTTATATTATATTTTCCTACATTAAGAGACATTAGTCTATTTTTGCAGTGTATGATTACTTTTTAACTATAAAATAGAATAGTTAATTTCACGTCATTAAAGGAAACCACGAATTTATAAGATGACAATATAACGATTAACATCATTTGCCTTCTTCAACAAAAAATATTAATAATGATATATTTTGCAGTTATTAATTTATCCTGGTGAACAAAATAGAGAAACTAAAAAAAAAAATCGAGTAACTAGAGAAATTAATAAAAATTAACGAATTTTGAAATATTTTATAAAACGTATATTCTGTAACTTCAGTTAACATTTTGTAATAATGCATTATATATGGGTATTTTGTGTTGTGTGATTAAAATTATCGTCAAATTATGAAATGAATAATTATGTGCACCAATTGAATAATTTTCAGTGAATAATTATATGTACTAAGCGTTCTCTGTAGACAGCAATTAAAAAATACTTTAAAGTTAATTTTCACAATAAAATAAAATATAAATGGTGAGCAAGATAGCTCTTGAATTACTAAATATTTTCCATAAAAGGTTCATGGATTCTAGATTAAATCTATAATCTAAAACTGAAATTTGTTTATTGTTTCACGCGCAAAAAATAATTAGGAATAAATAAGCTCTAAATTTTCTTTAAAAAATGATACATACTATCAATTTTATTTAAAAAAAAAAAAAAAAAAAAAAACAGAAATTTTGCTCTGAAGTATAAAAAATTATGTTTAGAATATGCCAGTGCAATGGCATATTCTAATTATATTAATAAAATATACTTTGTTGTTAAATTTAAGAAATTTTGTGTAATCCTGCTGCTACATCACTTTTAGCAATATAAAATAATAATTGTTTTTAACTCTCTAAAGATAGTACATTTTTGCTTTGTAATCTCAATAAAGTTTCTATTTATAAATAATACTTCCTTTTTCCAACAATAAAAAAATTAGTTTCGTTGTAAGTGCTTTCTAAGATTTTTTTTTTTTTTTTTTTTTTTTTTTTTTTTTTTTTTTTTTAAGGAGTCGAAGATTACTTTTTTTTTTTTTTTTTTTTTTCGACATTTAGCATTTGTGTGATCCATGAAAATTTTCAAATCATAAAATTAATTGATATCGCAAAGAAAATATATCTTTATACGAGAAATTGAATAAAAAAGAGGAAACCGATATTGCTAAAATATATATATTTTTTTTCATTATTATGTCGAAAAAAAATACACTATTTCATGATTTTACGATAAGAATATAAACTGTGTATATGTAACTGTGTAAGAATATAAACTGGGAAATATGTGTATGTCTTTCACTGAAATGATAATTCGAAAGATTTTTTGATTGTATGCAGAAAATTCAATAAAAAAGGAGCGGTCTTGTATTGTTTTTTAAAAAAGTAATAATTACTCAGTCAAAAAGAAAAAAAATAATATTTGATACTTTTAAGATAAGAATACAAAACATTTAGTTATTCACTTCAGACATCCATCCAATTGATGGGAAATTTTATATCTGAATGTTTTGCAAACTATCCTTTAATTGATTGTCTAAGATTTCGGTTTTAAATTCAACTGAAAACTAATTTATTTTAAATATTAGCTTAATGCAATGTGCGTGCCATTCATTATAATGATGATTCAGTTTTATTGAAGTTCAGAAATGTGAATAAAAAGTAAAAGTTTTATATCTTCAAAAATAGGGTGCTTTAATTTAAAAATAAATAAGGATCAAAAATAAAAATAAATCAGACGTTTATTCTTATAAAAATGCATCCATTATTTACCAATAAGATTGCAAACTGCATTGTATGATTATTTCAAACTATTTGTAAATTTGTCATACAACAAAAATTTAGAAACTCAAGCCAAAAGTGATGTCACCAGCTTCAGGCGCAAGACCTGATAAGTGGTCAATTAACATCATTAGTTCTCATAAATAATGCACCATCCCATCAATCAATAAATGAATCAATGAAATGTTTTGCAACAAACACCGAATAGAAGTTCTTGAAATTAGTGAGTATTTATTAATCATTAAACCCTACTATTTAAAACTATATGCAAACTTTCATTTGACTGCATGTTCTGTTAGTAAATTATGCATGAATATTTTAGCACTTGTCATATTTAATTGTCTGATTATATTTTAATAGTTTGAGAATTGCATAAGTGTCAATTCTATACAATGGCTAAAATTTATAAATAATTGTTTCTTATTAATGTTAAATGTTCATCAAAAAATTACTTTGTTTGTAGAAAAGCAATTATTAAATCAAGACTCATATCATAAGCATCCAGAGAATACAAACAGACAGATCTATAAAATACTTTTCTATAAGACAAAAATAGCAAAAATGGATAACAAAACAGAATTACATTGGACCGATATTGACATTACATTGCAGTTGTCAACTTTTCGATAGAAATATAAATATTAGTCGACGAAAGGGTGAAAAAATATTATTTGTATTTTATATTTTTGTTTAAAAATAAAACCTTTTTTAATTTGTTGCTCGTTCTTACTACACTCAAACAAAAAAAAAAAAAAAAAA
The DNA here is from genome assembly GCA_963932465.1 of Maratus speciosus. Lineage (NCBI taxonomy): Eukaryota > Metazoa > Arthropoda > Arachnida > Araneae > Salticidae > Maratus > Maratus speciosus. The sequence goes on along the minus strand of OZ010791.1, from coordinate 212,095,110 downwards.
AAAAAAATCCTGCGTAAAATCACTTTGCATGTGCTGGCAATAATGTTCCAGGATATGTACTCAGATAAAAAGTACATGTACCATAAATTATTTTAAAGCACATGTACCTTAAAAAGTAGTATATATACCGTATATATACTGTAAAGCTATTTGTAAACTGTATATATACTGCATATTAAATACATGGTATATTAACTGTAAAAACATTTGAAATCGGTACATGTACTGTTTACTAAATTCAACTGCATAGTAACTTTCGAAGTATAGGGGACAGCGAAAATGAATCGCCAGAAATCTCTCATGATTGCGATTGGAGTTCTCAGCTTCGGGTAGCATACTTATGAATAAAGACATACCTCAACAACAAATAAGCGTGGATCCCGCAGAGTAGGAGAATTTCCGCTTTTATTTTAAACTTGTGGGAAATGAATTTGATACTAAGCTGAGAAAAAAATATGGCTCTGGCATCTAGAATCTAAATTATGGCTCTAAAAAAATAGTTCCATGTCGTCCATATAACTTTTAGTTCTCTTTGTTAGAGAGTTCTAAAGACTCTTACTAGAATTCAAGAGCATTTTCTTATATCGTTGTGATCAAACTTATTTAAAAATCTCTGCAAATAGATGCGAACACAAGAGGTTACACTGTAAAAAAAAATCTGTAAAGTTACTAAAGTTTTTCTAGGAAACTGGGATTCCTAGAACTTTTTATGCAACGGCAACAATAAAAATTCATGTAACAGATACACTTTTGCACCGAAAATCAAAAAATCTGTAAGGTTACTAAGAATTTTTTAGGAAACTGGGATGCCTAGAACTTTTCATGTAACTGCAACCAGGGATACAGATGAAATTTTAGTAAGATTACTGCAATTTTAGCAGATTCATTTGTAAAGCTACAGATTTCTGTAGCTTTACAAAAACTAGTTTTGCAGATTTACAGCTTTTTTTGTACAGTTGCAGATGAAAGTTTAGTAAGCATGTAATTTTAGATATGTAGAACTACAGATTTTTTTTACAGTGTAGTTTTAGTAACTATAATTCTAGTTTATGAAACCATTCCAGAAATCATGCGGTAATGTGTCGCTACTGAAATGATTCATTATCGTTTCGTCACCTAGAAAACAACAGACTAGAAATTCTAGATAATTTCGTCTATTCATCTTAGTTGCTTACCCTATTCGCATAGCTCGGAAATCCATATTTCTAGTTAAGAGGTTCAGAAAAAAATGACTACCTATTCATTCTAGGTGAAGGCGATATTTTATTTTTCTCAGTGTAGTAATTTAAAAAATAATTAGCAATAGATATGCCATATATTTATCAACAAACAGTTGTTTTACGGTACAAATGCCGTTTACAAATAAATTGGTATATGTACTATTTTTAAGCTTAATATACCTTAGGAATACAATACTCATACTATAAAGAAGAAAAATGGTACAAATACTATAAAATTTACTGTAAACATACGGAAATTTTACAAATAAATAAATAAATAAAAATACGATGTATCGCGCATTATATGTTGACGAAGAAAATTTACAACTAAATGGCCAAATTTTAATAAATGAAATTAATAACTACTTGTAATTCAAAAAAATCAACAAATTTGTATAAAATAACGTTGTTGTTTTTTTATATATAAAAGCGTAGCAGCATTTTAATAATAAGTATTAGAAATATTCAATAAATGTTTTAAAGTTTGAGTTAACTAATTGTAGCAGCGAATAATTTAGTGAATGGTAAAATTAAAAAAATATTAAAAATAAATTAAACCAGATAACATAAGGGTTGATATGTTTTCAAAGCATAAGAAATGACGTATTTCATTATTATTATTTTATTTTATGCGAGCTTCAGATTAAATAGGTTTTTAAAATTGATACATTATAATTATTTAACTATACAAAAATGCATGAAATTTATAAGGAATGGTAAGACTTTCAGAAATATTCTTTCTAGGAATAAAAAATCAGAAATTAAAATCCATATATGTTTTAGTCATTTATGTCAAAATCTTGAATTAATTTAAAGAAAAATGTAATTTTAAAATGTGATATGCAGTTAGCACTAGATAGAACTTAACCACATAGGATGTTTCTAAGTGATTAAATTCAGGGAATACTCGAAATTGTTCTAGAATAAATCGTTGAAATTCATAAAGATAGCTCTTAATCAGCATGTGGAAATAGGCCCATTCTGGCACAAACTTTTATTTTCAATTTAATATCAACAAGTGATATGAAATTTTCTATAACAAATATAAATGAAATATTTTAGAGATGCGTTTTATGTTCAGCTCATAGAACGTTAAAGTGAAATTTAGATAAATTTTAGTAAATGTCAATATTTAAAGTGGAATGAATTATGTATAATTCATTCATGCAAAAAGAAATATGTATATGTTTCATTCTTCTAAATAAATCTTTCATTCTTTTATTAATTTTTAAATCATATTTATTAATTATGATGTTAATAATTTGTTTTATTTTTAAAATGTTAACATAGAAAAACGTAATATTTCAAACATATTTTTTACTCAATTCATGGAGAATGAAATATATATATATATTTGAATTTCAGTAGCACTAACCTTTAAAACATAAGAAAACTCGCATTATCCATGCGAGCAAAAATATAATCATTATCATAATATGCAATCGCTCTATTATTAATTGTTATATATTTATTAATTATAATATTATTTGTATTTATTTTAATGGTAATAAATAGTATTATAAGGGTAATTTGAAGATTCGCTGACACATTAAATAAATTAATTTGAATTTAAATAGTACTATTTTATGAATGTGTGAAATCATGTCTTATTCATGCGTTCAAGAAAACTAATTAATGGATGTTATAAAACTTCCTAATAGATTCCTTTTTAGGCTACAAAATTATATTTATATGTTTTATCTTATTATATTATCATTAATAATATTAGAGAGAGAAATGTAATATATCCATGATAATTTGGAAAATCAATCTCAGATAATTGAGGAATATTTAATCTTTATATCCAATCAGTTTAAAAAATAAATCAATATCTTATTAATAAATAAATCACTGGCTAAGCTTCCTTTTTAATTCTTTTTTTTTTTTTTTTTTTTAGTCTTATAGTCATTTTTAGTTTTAAAAAAATTATCTGTAAAGTACCATTGTCAAATTTGCGATTGAGTAACTTCTACATTACCCTATTTTGTTCTTCTAGAATTTTTAAGAATTAATAAAGATCAACTGAAATAATTAGAAATTTAACAGCACTTTAAAAAATTCTAATGCTTGTACTTAAAACGTAAAATAATAATGTAAGGTGTCAGAGGAATTTGTGTGAGGGGAATCTATAGGGGAAAGTAGGGTGAAACCCTATAGTTGTTTAAATCCAGATATCTCAGTTTTGAAAAAGTTGAGTATCCCTCTATCGGATAATGGTTGAAATAATTGGCTTTAAAGCAGAAGATGAAGCGGCCATTACGATATATCTATACTGGCATTTACGTAGTATTAATTTTATCCTTTTTTAGTTTTAATTTTTTCCATTTTTCAAAATTCTTAAATATGATGACATTTGAAGTTACGGAAACTTTTTACATTATTATATGTAGCTTACTTAAAACGTATTGATTTCCCTCTTGGTAACATTTAGAAAAGTATTTTTAAGGCATGTTTTCCGACTCACATTCTGCTAGGGTAAAATCGGATATTCTACTTGCGATAAAAAGGATACTGGAAAATAAAAATTGAAGAGCTTGTAAACAATTTTTGAAGAAAAGACAATCTAAACTACATGGAAAAGCTTGATTATGACTTTTAAAAAGGTGATAAAGAAATGAACTTCTTTCCTACGATTTCTCGAATTGTAATGAAGATATTAAAGCATTAGATTTATAATTGAAATATTATTTGTTTAATTACTCAGTTAAGGGGACAGTTTACCTTTTCAATAATTTTGTTTATTTCAAAAAATATGGTTCAAATAATGAACTCACTGCATTTCAATGTTCAACTAAAAGTACATTTTGAAAAAGAAAAATAAACTGCATATTTAATTAAAATTTTTAAAAAATATATAAAAATTTGATTTTTTTAAAATCCCAACTACCTTTTTAAAACTGATATTTTTGCCCAATTTTTCTTTTAAATATTTTCAAATGTGTATTAAACAAGTCTGAGCATTAATTTTTAGATACATCTAATATTACATTTAATATAATTTTTTTACAGATACATATATTGTATCTAAACGTCTAACACATCTTGATATACTTATTTTTTTTTAATAAAAAAAACCCTGAAGGCTAATTCCAAGCGCAGATTTATTACATATATAATATAGAACATATACAAAAAACTTTAAATCTCTATCTCAAATACAAAAAAAAGCTTTAGCATTTTTAAAACAGGAAAGTGACAAAAATATGAACATGGAGTAAAAGCCATTTAAAGTTTTAATTTGTGTGGGTAAATACGCTGGGCGTATTAACAAAATTGAAAATATCTCGCGGTATAATTGTCGTATGGGTAAAACTAAGGTGCTAAAATATTCATAATTAAACAAGCTTTCATTTAATATTAAACAAGAAAATCGATTTTTTGACCAATTTTGAGATAAACTGTCCCCTTAACTTGAAAGTTAATGGTACAGTTTAATTAGCCAGTATTATCTCGAATAATATAATGTTTTCGTTTTTTATTCAATTATAGGGAAAAGAAATTATAGCTCAAATAACTTTTAAAAACTACTCCAATAATTAAATTGTCAAGTAAATATATGGAATAAAATGTAAAGTTGAAATATATTTTTTTTTTTCTGAGTCATTTGGAATTATATATGTTTTTTCTTGATCAACATATTGATTAAAAATAATGGAAAATTTCTTCATTACTATAAAAATAAAATTTTATTGGATTTCAGAAATTACATTTTTTGTTATTTCTTTCGCATTATATCTAAACGTTTAAAAGTCTCTCGGTTAGGAAATTTTTTTAGACTGTTCTTTTTTCATTTATGATGCCTTTTACTTCAAAAATAGTATAATAAAATTAACCAATACTCATAAAATAAATTAGCTTAATTGTCATTTTTCTCGTTTTTATTCAGCTTTATCACAATTTCATTTCTACAGTCTTATATACTAGGTCAAAAAAAAATCTAATTTATTATACTATTTCTTTATTGTCAATAGTATAACTCACTACCATAAAATTTTTATTTACTGTTTCTTAAACAAAATATTATGAATTATTGAAATTAAACGGGTTTAATAATATCATATTATCTTCCTTGAACTAAAAGTTTTAAATATAATTTGGTCTTATATTAATACTGGCAGTCTTATATTAATAATGCAGTAAATCAAACATGACGGCTGAATATGAAAATCGTATTAATTTTTTTTATTTATTTAATAAAAGAATGTGAAAAATATTAATTCCATGTAATTAAACTGTTGAAAAAAATTAGCTTTGCTGTTTTGAAGGTAAGACAAAAGAATTCACTGATCGAAAATAAATATCTGATAATTTCCGTCTTATAATTTGATTTTGCACCATCATTTAAACTTAATCTGGTTGTGTCTCTAAGCACAACATTTTTTATTGTGACTAATTGGCTAATATAACTAAATTGAGATCCTTTGTAATAAAGCAGGTTTTCGTATGATTTTATTTTTTTAATATATACTTTTAACACTTTCATGGTAACTCCGATGAAAATTCAATAATTTAACTGAAAATACCTATATTAATGTTTCAACTAAAAAGGAAAAGGTGTACACTGAAAGTTTCATGGATTATTATAAAAAGCGATTGTATTTATCATTTTATTATAATAACTATTATAATATTAATTTATTCTATTGATTATTATAAATATCGAATATATTTATTTGCAAATAATACTTGTTTTAAGTATGTCACTTTCGATTGCAGAAAATCTGTAAGTAAATAAGCAACAAAATAACTTTTAAATGGAAGTAAAAAATCAGAAATGACACTTACTGGAGATGTAAAATATATAGAACAAGATCTTTTTTTTTTTCATCCATATAAAGAGGGCATAGTTTCCTTGAAATTATAACCGTCTTCTTTACAAATTATATGGTAAAAGAAGATCTAGTTCTAAATATTTTTTCATCTTCAGTTAAAATATCATTACTATTTTTACTGCTTTATTTAAAGATAATCTTATGAAAATTACTATTTAAAATTCTATAGGTTTTCTTATATCTATATTTGTTACATTTATTCCAAACAATTTCTCTTTCAAAAGTTTTTAAATTTTTAAATAGTAATCAAAATTCATGAATGCAAAAAGTACAGATTTAATATTCCTTTATTTATTTATTTTTAAATATCTCGAAAAATATGTTTCTCATATTTCGCACATTACAGTATAAGATAAAAGTTGAAAGAATCATACTTTTCTCGCTTGAATTATTTAACAATAACGCTCCTCATCCTGTAATGTTTCATATACGTGAAAATACTCCCAAGAAGCTTTTTGCATCATAGCAAAATACTTTTGCAAATAAAAACAAATTAATTTTTCAAAAAAGCACCTGAACCATTGTTTTGAAAAGCGCTAATATACTTATTTTGCATTATTTTTTCAACAAAATCTAATAAATTTCGGCATGAAAACGCTTCCCAACTTTAAAATAAGCTTCAAAATTATTTTTCTAAATTATTCTAAAATATTTTAATATTCTTTGCAAACTTCGTGAATTGTGAAAGTTAGGTTTTTTTTTTAGATGCGCATTTCTTTTTATTTCTACTGTTTTAAAACCATTTTTCAAGATTTTTGAAGTAATTTGAAATTTAAGCAACTCAACAAGAGCTTTATTTAATTTTTAATCATTTTTTATTTATGTGTATTACTTTCAAAATTCTGTCGTGTAGTGTTTAACGTAATAAAGACATGCTTCTAAATATTTATTAGAAAAAGCAAATACTGCTCCTAAACATCAGTTGTTGCACAACTATAGAAAAAACCTAAATCTAAAATTTTTAAGGACAAAAATTTTATTTTTTTACATTTAGGAAAATTCCAATAACAAAACTTAGTTAAAATCATTATTTGTTTTTCAATGCTTTTATTATATTAAAATTAATATATCATACAAATAGTATAATAATAACTTTTTTAATTTAATAAATAAAACTTAAATATAAAATTTTAAAGGCAGAAATTTTAATTTTTACATTTAGGAAATTTTCGATCACAAAACTTAATTAATATTATTTTTTTGTTTTTCATTCGTTTTTATTATATTATAATTAATATATTATACAAGTAGTATAATAATAACATTTTATAATTTATTAATTAATATATTGTGTAAATTACGAATATATTATATAAATAATTATTAATATATTAGAAAAATACACCGCGATAAAAACAAGCACATGGTTGTAATTATGACAAAATTGAAGAAATTCTAATCTTTTATAAGCTCTCCCACAATTTTTATCAACTTTCAAAATAAAATGAAAAAACCTTCTGTGAATTCAAAAACCAACATGCAAATTTTGAATGATGTAATATGATGCCATTTAAAAAACAGGATTAAAAAGTCCATTTAAAAGAACTTTTAATTCATAAATTATTGTTTAGTTGTTATAATTATTGTTTAGTTATACATCAAGTAGAAGTAACTACAAAATAATGAATAAAAAAACAATATAAATTATTAACATAATTGTGAAATAATCTTGCCTGTTTATAAATCTTTTGAAAACATCAATCATTTTTTTTTTTAAATTATTATGTATAATTCCTCTTATTCGCATTCATTTTTCATGTAAAATTCATATTCAAAAATAATGTTTATAGTTTAATTTTTATTTTCAACCGTATAAGAAAGAATTTAAACGACGACATTACTGTACATTTTCAACCTTTAAATGTTAATATAAGATTCATCGGAACTAATAATAATGATATATTTGTATTCTTAAATCTTTTTTTAAGACATTTTAATAAGTGAAATGGCACGTTAAAAGAAGTAATAAAAAATTATGCTTTAGTTTATTTTAATATGATACACTTTCAGATAATAGAAAAATACATAACTTAGTTTTTATATAACAATAACTTTAAATATCTAATGAGATTTAATGAGTAATTTTTCTTTAAAATTTAAAATTTAAAACTTAAACTTTTATCTTATATTATTTCCGAATTCAAAATAAAATATATGCTGTAATCATTGAAATGAAAGTAATCCAATTTTGGATTTTATATAAATGCTTAATTATATCTTACTCCATCGTGTAAATAAGCGTAAAATTAATTTATTCATTTCTAGCATTGAGTTTCGAAAGGAGAAATGGAAAACTCATTTAGAAATTTGATATATTACGCAAGTGTTTAGGTTTCTTTTACTTTCTACTATAAAATCAGGAATGTATTGATAAAACGTTATGACGTATACTTTTAGAATACAATTTTAAATAAGATTTCTAATTGAGTTATATTAATATATAGCTTAAAATAATAGGAAAATAGAAATTTTAAAAAATTAAATAACAGGAAAATAAAATTAAATAGACAATATTAATTAATTAATTAATTAATAATTTTTGAAAAAGGAACATTGTTAATGACAATATTTATTAATACATTTTTGTATTATAGATTTTCAGTGAAAAGGAGAATTTGTAGTAAATTTATTATTTTATGTGTACCTCTCAGTCATAATACCTGTCCAGTGAAATGCAAAATTTTAGGCATATATTTACATTAGCCTAATCAATCTAAAACGAAAAGCAATTTTTAAAGTAATGGAACCTTAGTCTTAAGGAAAACAAAAGGATATATGCTTTATCGAAACAGAATTAACAATCGCATGCACAATTATTTACTTAGAATGTTTTAAGGATTATTTCATATCATAAACACAATGTTCTATGGCAATTACGTTAAATGCTGCATTTAAAAAATATTTTAATAGGTCGCTCACAAAACTCGCAGAAGTTATCATATTTATAACGTGTGTATAGGTCGTATTTTCCATTTCATTAGGATTCCATTCGCATTTCCATTTCAAATATATATGGGGCATTCTCACAATCTTTTGACTTTCGGGAATATAAATCTGTTGAAAATGAAATTGCTAAAATAACATTTTAATCTGATAGACGAATGCCTTAATGATTAAAAATACAGAAGAAATGGTTAGCAGCAAACATTTTTTTTTTATTTAACTGCGGTTTATGTTAAATTTGCGAGTTTTATTTTTCTTTACCATTTTACCACTAAAACTTTTATTTTCTTCTAACTTTTTACTTATAATGAATTTGCATAGTACCACAGGACATTCAAATAAGAAATAATAACAATGTAGAATTTTTAGTACAAAAATTTGGCATAATATTGTTTTAAAGGGGCGTTAAAGAAAGGACGGTAAGGTAAAAAAAAAAGGGGGGGGGACGGTATAGGGGAAAAAAGGACGAAATGGGAAAAAAGGGAACGGTAAAGAGGGAACGATAAGGAAAATTACCACCTTTTTTAGGCAAATCATGTTAAGACTAAGTGGTAGCCACAATGTTCATTGATTTTTAGAAACAGTTATTTACATTGGATTAAATAAAAAAAAAAATAATAATTTACCTCGAAAAGTGCAGGAATAAACCTTGGGGACGGTAAGACTACCAATAAAGCCATGATGCTTGAAATTGATATTTAAATTCTACAGTAAATTTCCTGTCAATGAATTTTAAACATTCTTTCTCTAGAATACTTCTGCATAAGAAAAAACTTGAAAAAAATTCTGTGGCTGCATCTTAAGTGATTTTCTGTATAATTTTAAAAGAGGGACGGTAAGGAATCTAAAACCCAGGGACAGAGTTTAAAAAATAATAATAACCCTAAAAATGTGTGCAGGTTAATTTTTTGCTACATATTTATATAAATCAATAGTTCCAGTTTCGGAAAAAATTACGTCGAATTATTTTTATTGAAACAATTTTATACAGACAGCTCCAAACTTAAAAATCAACATCAGAGACACGGGATGGTATAGGAGTTTTCCTGGTATTTGGACCCCCAACATCGTCCAAAACTTATTTATCTCGTTAATATTGTTATGCAATCATGCAATGGGATGTTCCCCAGTATATGAAATAAAAAAAAAAAAAAAAAAAACACAAGAACATGTACTAAAATAAAATTTATTATTCAGGGACATAAAAGTCAAAAGATTGTGATAATGCCCAATATATATATATATATATATATATATATATATATATAACCATTATGTAGTTACAATTCATTATCTTTTTCTGTTATTAAAAATAAAATTAATAAATTGACCATCAATACGTTACACTTACAGTATACAAAATAAAGCAGGATCATCTATTTTTAACTTAATGTATCATCATCAACAATTCTTTTGCCCGATATGTGTGATATATATATATATATTTGAAAAAATATCAGAAGTCAATTAGCCCACATTTAATTGCAATATCAAATCATATTTGCATAGATAATTAGTAGAAAGCATACTAAAATCAAGAGTACAATATAAAAGTAAAAGTAAAATAAAATAAATAAAATTATACATATACTATTAGAAAATAACTTCATTCCAATATTGTTAAATGCACTGTGACAAAGTTTTAAGAAAATAAAAACTTATATTTTGAAACATGATTTCAAAAACAATGCTCCACAATGCAAGAAAGTCGCAATGATTTCTGTTTGAAGTTGATTGTCCATTAAACAATTTCTATTCCAAATTGCCCGATTAGCTGAGACAATACATATCAAAATAATAGAAAGAAATAATGTATATGTTCTGAATGTCATACAAGAAAAAATGCTGAGGAATTACCAAGATGAAAGACTTTCATAATAGTAAATATAATCACTTCATAATTGGGTGGGGGGGGGAGAGAATTTTTTTTATTGTTAATAATTTGAATAAGAGAAAGGAGACAACGGATTTCTTTTAAATATCCAGACGCACGCTGCAAAAAGAACTTGGGAAAATGGGTGTAACAATCAGATAAGAAAAATCATGTATTATCAGTTAATAGGTTACATTTATTCCACTAAAACTGTTAAATAACCACAAAGTTAAATAATTTAACTAAAGATGAAACTACTAATAATCATTTAATAATTAAATAATTGTACAATTAATAGAATTATTGTCTCTTTTAACTAAAAAGTAGTAATAGGCATGTTTTATGAAAGTAGGAATTGTTTACTCTATGGTTGTATTATAAGTTATAATACAGTATGGGGGACGGCATTTGCTGACTGATATGATAAGTAAAAAATAAACAGGATAAATTTATATACATATATACATACAATTAAAATTAAGTGACACATATATATTAACATTTATTTATATTTTTAGACTAGTTTCAGAAATAACTTCTAAAATACAATATGAAATCATAAAATTGTGTTTTTCTTTTTAAAATGTTTTTAAAAGTTTAATGCAAATATTTTCCTTATAATAACAAATAAATATTTATAGATATATCTATATTTTAAATAGCTTTTTCATAAGCAACTTTGTTTAATTTTTCGGGATTTAATACACGAAATATATCATAAAACTAAATGATTTTAAGTTTTGTAGTGTAATAAACTCACATGCAACATCCCAGAAAAAATAAATAATATGATTAAATTCAAAAGAAATATAGTCCAAATAATATGACTTAATTTCGAATTTAATTTATTCATTTGTTGACAAACCTTTACTGAAACAAGTTATCAAGAAACATTTATGCTATATGTTTTATATATAAAGTATTTAAAAAAAGAAGTTTTATTTATTTATTTTGTGTGTGTGTGTGTGTTTAAGCACGGAAAATATACTAAATTAGATGATAAATTGAAAATGAAAATTATGAGACATTAAAAAAAAAATTCGAGCAGAGTTTCATTTCGTAAAAGTATGACTGATGTATGCGTATAAATCAGAGGATTCTAATTATATCCGATTTTAAAAAGAAATTTTATTAATCTGATCCAACCTATTACCAATCATATTCCTAATCCGACTTTAAAATAAATTTTGTTAGCAATTCATATAGTATTAAAGCCAATATGGTTTATATTGCATTCTATAAAAAACAACAGAATCCCCCCCCCCCCCCCCGCCCCACAGACACACACTCGCACGCGCACACACAAAAAATATTATTTAATTTTATTTAAATTGTTGCCAGAAAAGGAATAGAATTTGATATAAAAAGTTCACATATACTCATTACGACATTAAGAAATATATATAGCTTTAATAAAAAATTGTTGATGTTATTTGCATATGATTGCGTTCAAATTTGTATTTTTCATATTAAAATAATTTCTTTCTCATAATATTTTTTTTCCAAAAACATTTTACGCGAGACAAATTGAAATTGTATATTTTCTCTAAGCTTAGCACATGTAACAAGTGAGAATAAATAGCAATAACTTCTGCCACATCATTTTTATTATTATTGTATATTTTGGTATTATATAACATCACAGTTATTTAATTTATGTAATTAAAAGTAAGCACAGCGAATCTCTGTTACGCTAAATATGTATATATGTGTGTGTATTTACCATATATTTGGGATAAATGTCTGAAAATATTAAAATAGTGCCAATTTACTTATGTTTATTTATAATACATTTCATTGTTTGATTAATTTTTCTATTAATATGCGATTCGAAACATTTTTCCAACTGAGAAAAAACAATATTTCAAAATGAATTTTCACATTTCTCAAATGAACTTTGATGAATAATAATATTATTGATATTTTATATTTTCTACTTTATGAAATTGTTAAAGCATTCTAAGATTAGAAGAGATTTCAGGTAAAGTTTAATAGGCTGCTTTATGTGAACCTACTATTCTTATGTCTATAAAAGCATCACTTGAAGTACTGAAATATAGACATAAATTAATGGCTTGCTATTAAATTACTGAATAATAATTAGTTAATCTGTGTAACTCGGGTGAAATTATTCTCTTCACTATCAATAATAATAACAATAATAATAATAATAATAATAATAATAATAATAATAATAATAAAGATATGTTATATTTTCATATAAACATATTTCAAATTTCTTTCCAAATTACTTTCTAGATAATCCAAGTATTTTTCTTTTTATTGGCAAAGATTATAGGTAGGGTTTCATTAGGGTATTATATGAACTTGACATTCTTTAACAAAATATAGATATACCAACTTAGCGTAAGAACTTGCTTTAAAAAATTACAGGATAATCGATAGTTAATCCAGACAGCTTTTAGATATTGTTTCAATCCGAAGACACTAAACATGCATAATAATTTAAAGCCCAAAATAATGTCTAAGGCTAAGGCCATATAAGCAATGCCATCAGATCACTCACCTCCTCCTGTAACGGTTTCTTCACTCACAACAATCCAGACAAAGAGGCAGGTGTGTCAGGTTCAGAGATCCATTGCTGACTGATAAAGAAGACCTCTGAGGCTTCAGATCATAGAGACCCAAATGTGGGTCACCAACACAGGATTTTGAGTTTCCCGCTCTTTCCCGCTAGACACGCGTCTCGCATCTTTTCTTTTTGTGTGTTTGTGTATGTGTGTTTAGTTTGACAGATAGAGGCACCAGTATTATAATCCATTCATTGTGTGGAATAGATTAATTTCTTTTCTTTTAGGATTCAAAGATAGGTAATAAAAGTGGAACAGATATGAGGATTTGGGTGTTCTTCTTTTCTTTTTCCATTTATATATGAAAAAGAGAGTATCACTTTAATTGTGAGAAATGTGAAATAAATTTCTACAATGTATTTACTAGCTTACTAAAGTCAGTAAGTTACTATAGCATATCGAAATGGGGGATGCTGTATTTGTAGCTCCGGCACTCGTGATTTAGAGAAAGGAGCGTAACCAAAATGTGATAAAAAAATGTTCCGCAATTACCTTCAATCCAAAAAATAAGATTATAAGGAATAAAAGACAATAAACAAGGGGTATTACGAGATTATGTAAACGATCATCCATGAGGGTAATGGTCGCAAGCAGGGCAGTGTATATTCATGTGGCCAGATGCTTTACATTATTTTTCAACTAAATATAATTACTTACATACAACGACAAAAAAATGGTACTCGAAACTAGAAAAAATTGGTATTTTTCAAATTATTTTACTCATTTCCCTCTTCTTCTTCTGTTTTTTTATTTTATTAATATACATATTTAAAATAATTAGATTGAAATAAGACTCTGTTTGTTATATGAGGGAACTAAAATTAATCTTTTCTTCAATTAAAATTGTAATAAAACTCCTTCAGGCATAGTAATGTGCAAAATTTACAGTTATTACGAATGGTTTCTTAGAATGTATTTTATAATATCTTACAAAGCTATCATTTTATAATATTCTCTGAATTATGACGCGCTGGGTTTTGTTTTACGATCAATAAAACTGAACCGAAAATATCGGAATATATAATTCAAAAATGGCAACTTCACACATAAAATAAATGTATTAAAATTGTATATCAGACAGGAAATTTGAAATATTAAACCAGATATGAAGAGAATGTAAATATATCTGTGGGTGAAAATGCGAACGAGACCGAGTAAAAATAAATTGTCGAAAGTGTTACAAAGGGTATATGATTCCGTCATTTTCCAAGCGGAAATGCTCATTAAAACGTCTCAACTACTAAATTCATTTGTCCTGAGAGAAAAACGTAAATAAGATAGGGGAGACGAGGTAGAGAAAAATTAATCGTAAAAGGTTTAATTTAAATATTTTCCAATTCGTACAGATACTAAAAGAAACAAATGTGATGGGAAATGTTGCTCGCACGCAATAAAAGTGACACAATGCGATAACACAGTTATGACAGGGTGCAATAATAATACGCAAAAAAATCATTTTCTATATTATTATTGCACTAATAGTCTGACTTCTGCGTTTCTTGCTACAGGAAAAGCTTCAAGCTTTCTTCTCCAAAGGCTCTGTGGTCAGTTGTGACTTTTTTTACTGCTCTTCAGACGTTTGGAAGCAAAGCGCGAAATCAATAAAAGAGATTCTCCCCAGGAGTGGGGGGCGATGTCCCATATCAGGGACCCTCCATCGCTATTCCTCACATTATCTTGCAGTGGGACAAAGATTTTCCACATCAAAGAAGCCGAAAATCGACGCCTTCTATCGCGTACATAACTGTAATCATACGGGAAATTGATAGGGTACGCTATATGTCACTCTGCCACTACAGAAGAGGGGAAAATAGCGTAGAAGATGTGATGAGATTACATTAAGTTACAGCGGTTCCTTTGTCATATTTTTTGTTGTGGAGAATCTTCTGTAGTACTGCAAAAGAGGACCGTTCCACGGAAGAAATTCTCTGACATGTTTATAACCCCTTTTTCAAATGTCGATGAAGAATATTATTTTGAATTTATAAAGAAACATAAAATAAAAAGCTCTTTTATTTGAAAAAGTGTATCTATCTACTTTCAAAGCTAAAATTAATAATGGAAGTTCCCACATAAACTGCTATTCCTTTTGTTTAATCAAAAATAGGTTCTATACGTTAAATTAATCTAATGTAACATTATCAGTTTGTTACCAGTTATATTTACTAACGTACTTTATATGTAATTGAGGAAATAATCATTTTGTAATAAAGAGAATTATGAAAAAAAAAAAAAAAGAAACAAAGAAAGGAAAGAAGAAAAGAAAAGAAATAAAGAACTTGATGTAAAATAAAAATTTGTTACAGTTTAGCGGTTTTTTTTAACTAACATATATATATGTATACAATATATAACTTTAAGTTTCGTTATCGGCCAAATAAAAGCATTTCACAATTTATATACTATAAATAAAAAAAGATAAATTAAATTAAAAAAAATAATAAAAATATTTCTTTTTTAAAAATGTAACAGATATATACTTTCCTCACTTGTATAAGCTTTAAAATTAAAGTAAACAATTTTAGAAAATTGCAATTATCTTTAAAATATTTTTCCTTCTGCAATTATCATCCTTACGAAAAGATTTTCATCGTAATCTGACTGGATGCAAAATATTAAAAAAATTCTTATTCGTATGACTTAATGTTAAGCCCCTTTAAAACTATATAGCTTTGGGAATTTACAAATTTAATTTTTGTTTCAACATTTAATTTTTGTAGCAACAAATTTTTTGCATTGGCTTTTTTTCTACATTTAATGCAAAACTTCCAGAAATACAATTTTCTGAAATAATTGCTAATAATTTTTTTTAAATGTTGATTCTGTGAAAAGGGAATTAGATCAACTTTAAAGAGACGAACTTAAGTTCAATATTTGAAATGTAATATGTGATATACATATACGTTCTTTGTGTTACAGTATTCAGTCTATATCATATTCGAAGGTTTTGTCGGTGATGAAAAAGAAGAAAAAAAGAAATTACTTTGCTAAAACCTATATAAAACATTTCAGATAGTAATTTGTTTTTTGAAAAAATAGATTTTTAGTAAATAATTTTTATTTATTAAAATATCAACAAATGTAGTTTTTATTCAAAATTTTATTTTGGATTAAACACAATTAACTGGAAAACTAATATTTCAACTACATTTAAGAATATAAATTAGTTTGAACTGAATATATTGCATCAAAAAAAAAAATTTAAATAAAAAATTAATTTTACAGAAATTAATTTTTTTAAATTAATTTTTAAAATTCTCAGAAATTACTATGTAATTTTGTCGATGATTAATAGTTTCTTGTTGATTTTCACATGAAATGCTAAATTTAAAGTAATTTAGGTCACAGATTAAATAATTTATTTTTCAAATAAAGAGATACTGAACTGTTCAGATATTTAGATATGCTTGTATGCCATTAAGATGTTTTTTTCCGGACAAAAAGAATTACTTCCAAAGTAAATGTAGTTTCCAGAATAGTTAGTCTAAAATATTCTTTGTTAACAATAGATGCATTATAGGCATTTGGAGTACAGAGGCACCTTTTCTAAAGCTAAAGTTTTTACTCAAATTCTATGAAAAAATTATTGTTCTTTACAGGTTGTGTATTTATATTTATAGACTTATTTTAAAAATGTGAATGCGCAAAAAGTGAGCATATTAGTATTAGAATTTTTCTGCATAAAATATTTTTCTGCGTACATCTGAATGAACACTTTTATGCGATTGAACAACATTACGAAGTTTTTGAAGAAATGTTGAAATATTTCTACATTTATTTTACGTAACAGACTGTACTAAATGCATAAGATTGTTAAGTTTATCTAACTATTTTCACTTCCTAGAAATTCGAGTAAATAAACTTGTTTAGAATCGAAGCAAAGGCAATAATATGTTTTATATAAAAATACAGAGATAAAAGCAATTTATTGTTAAATTTCAAATATTTTTTTCAAATTCGCTAAGATTAAAAAACAGTTTTTAATTCCGATATTCCCAGCCTTAATTTTTAATACTGACTAGAGAAGCATACCGTGCTACTCATGAAAGTGTAAGTATGGAGATTTGTCGCTTTTAAAAAAATATGTACGATTTTTCATTCTGCTGCAATTTTCATTGTATAAAAAAACCCAGAAAATATTTACTTTGATTTAAATAATTGTTTTTCTATTCTAAAGCTATTTATAAGAAAAGACTTTTTCTCAGGACTCATAAAATTGGAAAAAAAAGACTATTTTCAACATTTAATATCTTTAAAGGCATGTGATTTAAAAGCACAATTTTCATTGGGATGAAAGATATAAGTATGTTCTTTCAATTCATGTATTTAAAAAATTAGAAGATGCAGAATTAGTATCTATAGGGAGCTCCAATCTGTCTGACATTTGACGAGCAGAAAATTGGCAGCTTACGTGCAGGATTGCAAAATAAATTTTGTAACAAGAATGAAATTTTTGTGCCTTCAGATTGTAATAATTACCCTGAACCTAAATAAATTTGCATTTGAAGCACTTTTATATCTTTAATACGAAGTTGTAATTAGCTGATACAATTCGAAAATTTCACCAGTATAATCACCTAAAAAATATATTTTTTGAACAATAAAAAGGAAATTTTAGGTTCAGTTTATACAGACTAACATGAAAAATATGTTTTAATAATTTCATGAAAAAATATTCAGACGTTTTTGAGATATACTGCGCGTTATGCACAAAAAAGTCATTTGGAGAAAAATGACTTCAAGGTTTCGGAAACACCACTTCAGCAATAGCGCCGGTATAATTCTAAAAGCTGAAACTTCTGTTCTAATGGGAATTTAAAGGAAACAATTATTTCAAAATATTCATAAGAGATAGAAGTGTAACATCTAAAAAAATTTAAATTTCGAAAATTTTGAAGCTTTAAGAGTCCTGAGACCTCTTAAATAATGTTAAAAAGAAAAGTGCATAAATTTCTAAATTTTAAATTCTCATAATATTTACAACAGTAAGGCGTCAACATAATATTTAGTACATCATAAAAAATAACAGAATATCTAGCTATAAATTCAATTTAAATTTATTTATTTTAATTCTATATTCAGGGGAATCAAAATAATAAATTAGCTGATATGTCGTTATATTATTATTTTTAAACATTTTAATTCTTTTACTGAAGTAGAATATAGAATGGATTTTGATGGTCACTAATAAGAATTTACTCTTTGGCTTCTGACCGTCTCATTTTACAGACATTTAAATATGCTTTACCATTTTTATTGTTTAGACTTTAATCTAGTGTCTAAATTCAGATTTTTGGTAACATATCTATAATAATTGTGTTTCAATTCGGAAAATCTTTCTTAAACTATATTTCTAAATTTTAAAAGACTAAATTACTTTTTTAAATTTCGATTGCAATTAATACCAAAAACATATTTTTAATTTAATTCATGAATTAATTTAATTCTACCAGTAAAATATTGTATTCGGTCAGTTTTCCGTTATAAATCTGCATGATGTGCGAAATATGCTATGCAGAATAACAAAATGTACTTTATGAAAATCGTGAAATCATCTTTATATGAAGTATTTTTAGCATTTAATAAAAAAATTTGAAAGATAAGTTTTGGTCTTTTTAATTACTCATAGAACGAGAAATATCTGTCTCTAAAAAATCGTTTTACGTAAAACTTTAAAGTGGAATTTCCTTTGAAGAAATTAAGTCTAGCCAGATTACTTGGATCTGGAAATAAGTTCTACTCAATTCCGTGTCTGTTTAAAAACTTTTTTTAACGTATAAATCTTCATTCTAAAACTGAGTTAATTTTTTTACGGCAAAAAAGGGAAAAACGTTTTTCTCCCTTTTTTTGTGTGTGTGTGTGTGACCTTTTACTGTACGAGAAAATTTGTTCTTTGTGCATATGGTCTTTTTCCTTTTGAATTAACGTTTTTCCTTTTTCTCTGAACAATGAAATAGGCAATCATAAAATATGGAGTTTTAATAACTGTAAGGGATGTTGCTTTTATATGCTTTTTCATATGGAAATTACTTTTATAAATATTTAAACTAATATTTCAAAAAATTAAATATTTCGAAAAACTATGAATTAGTCGTACACTGAAAAAAAAAATTGTACCACTTGCATCCAGAAAATAAATTGTGCCTCTAGAAAAAATAGTTCCATGTCATCCTTATAAATTTTAGTTTCCTTTGCTAGAGAGTTCTAGCTATCCCTATTAAAATCCAAGGACGTTTTCCTATAGCATCATATGGTCAAACTTATTTGAAAATCTCTGAAAATAAATGCGAACACAAGAAGTGAGATTTAGTAACTATAATTCTAGATTATGAATTAATTCTAGAAATCAAGTGGTAATTTCTCGCAATTCAAACGATTCATATTATATTGTATCGTTTCATCACTTAGAAAACTATAGACTAGAAATTTTCAATCATATCGTCTATTTAGTTTATTTGTTTACCTTATTCGCATTACTCGGAAATCTAATTTCTAGGTTAGGGATTTAGAAAATGATAACTATTCGTTCTAGATGAAGGCGGTATAAATATAGTATATATATGTATATTTTTTTTTAGTGTATTCAAAGTTTCCCATGATCTTTCAAAAAAAAAATTTTTTTTTCGTTAGATATCAATTACCCTACTCTATCGAGCTATATCGGCTATCCGAGGTACGCACACGCCTTAGATTTTCCAAGGAGTATGGCACCAATACATCAGATCAGAAATTTTCTATTTCATATTTAAATCGCAGAATTTGCAATCATCTTATTTAATCGCAGAATTTGTAATATACACGTATAGATTAGACACCAAATAAATTTGTAATGTACACTCCTTAGAATTTCCAAGGAGTATGGCACCACTATTTCATATTAGGAATTTTCTATTTCATATTTAAATCGTAAAATTCGCAATCACTTTATTTAATCGCAGAATTTGTGATAGTTTTCTGTGATTAAATAAGTCGAAAAATTCTAGTAAAAAAATTCTGGCACGCACTATGTAAATCCTACATCATTTTACAAAGGTAAAAGTGTCCATAGTTTTGAAGCATGCTCACTAAATTAGGAAAGTAATCCATGAAAAATCCACAGTATCACTTTAGTATAGCACAAATCCTCACCTACCTCTGCAGGGAGTAACTTTTCCTAAAGGGAGTAGTAACTTGTCCTCTGTCTTTTCTTTTTCCAACACAACACACACACCACAGGTAAATTGTCTCCAAGGTTCGCTGCCTCACAGAATACTCTTGTTACACACAATCTGTTTAAGTCCTCGATCCACCGTTCTTCGATTTGAAAACTGTGCCAGTGTTCCACAGACAAACGATCAAAGGGAACAGGCTTACTTCGTTTCGGCTTCTGTCGCGATTCGCAAATAAACTGCCTGTGGGCGCCGGTTGTATCTTTTATAGGCAATTACCTGGTGACCCAGATATGGGATGAAGTGGATCCTGGTGAGATTTCTAGGGGCCCGGAACTGGCGCCCAAAAAAAGGCCCACTTTCGCCTACCCGTGCAATCATCACGTTGGGAAGTGGAGACTTTTTTTTTCTTTTTAATATAAAAAGTCAAAAGGTTTCATTAACTGTTTCTCTTATGGTTTGTTCTAAATCGGAGAATTCCTATGACCAGAAATTCGATTGCTCTATTGCTTATACTTTCTCCAAGCGGATGCTGGTATGTTGCGTCACGAAGAAAGTTCTTTTAAAGGATAGTGAATTAAATAAGAATAGTTTAAAAATGAGCGTTGTTTTAAGGAATGTGTGTTCCCTAAATATTCTCTGTCATATAACAAATGATATAAACTAATCTCGAAATTTTATATCAAGCACTTAAAAAATATTTTTAATTTTAGCTTTAAAAAAATCATTTTTTTTAAATATAAATCCAAATTTTATATTATATGTCCAACTAATCTTTTTTCATAATTATCATTTTATTAGTACCTGTTTATATATTTTAAAACAAATTTAACAGATTTATAGATACACAAACTGACTTATTTAAATTAATTAAGGATTACAATAATATTATTAATTATAATAATTACATTATATTATTATAACTTTTTATTGTTGTATCCCTATATTCCCTTTATTATTATTAATTTATATTCACCTTATTACTATCCATTAAATAGGATTCAAAATTATTTTTGCCTTTCCGTGCTCTTATCGTGTTTGGTGTGGAGACATTTTATTATTATTATTATTAAAACTAAAATGGTTCCATTAACTGTTTCTCTTATGGTTTGTTTTAAATCGGTCAGTTCCGATGTCTATTGATTTGATTGCCCTATTACATATCATTTCTCCAAATGTATGCCCAGTATACCGTAAGTCAAATTCTTTTAAGGGATAATCAATTAATTAATATTTTGAAAGGATAGTTTTTAAAATAGAGCATTGTTTTAGCAAATGTGGTTTTTATTTTATGAAAACAAATCCAGCATCCGGCAGGTTTTTAAATGATCAATGTTTCAACAAATGTAATTTTTATTTCATAAAAATTATATAGAACAATTATACAAAAAATGATTTTACTCTTTTCGAAATAGCTGTAGTCGCATGTTTAAACCTTTATTAAATTAAATATTCTCTAAGACAAAGTTGCCAATTCTCTACTTTTTAAAAAAAAACGCTATAATTATTTTGAAATAGTAACATTCGTTTTACTTTATGGCATATTAAATTAGGTGAATATAAAGTAAATTATACAAGTTCAAAAAAAAAAAAAAAAAAGAACAAGAACAAGCAAACATGCAATTAGAATAATTTTTTTTTAAAAAGCAGTCCCACTGGCAACACTGACTAAAAGAGTCTCTTTAATTCCCATTTGCTTCGGCCCAAGAAAAAACGCAGATTTTAAAAAATATATAATTATCCATTTTTCATGATAATTTTGACAACTCTTTTCTTAAATCGTCTGGACTGTCTCGAAAGACAGCAACAGCAAGATTTAAAATTTTCTTTTATGTCATTCATACTTTTTTTTTAATTAATATATCCCTTTCATTTAATAAAATTTAAAGCATCGAAACAATCAGGACGCTGGAAACGAAAACTTTTTAATGACTTTACATGTTTTTTATAATTGGTGAATTCCGATGTGTAGCGATTAGATTACTCTATTACACACACACATTCATATACACTCTAAAAACAACATTTTCATAACTGAGTAAAAAATACTCAAATCTGAGTATGTCACATAGTCAAAATGTCTCCGAATCAAAATTACTCAAGTTTGAAACATGTATATACTCATTTCTGAAAACATGGACATACTCAGATATGAACACATATCGCTTTATTCGTGATGTTTGTTCACGATTATACATGATGTTTGTATTTATATATTGTTGATGGTTGTGAAATTCCACCTGCGAAGTCCTTCCTTTACGAATTCACCTATTCTTCAGTTTCAAAGGCTGAAGGATAAAATTTACGCTTTCGCGATTATATTACGACAGCTTTCAAGTGTTCTTCCGCGAACACGATAAAAATGTAGTTCGCCACATCGCATGCTATAAATTATTACTGAAAGAAGCGTTTTCTTCGAAATCATAACAAATGAAATAATATGAATAAATTTAACTACCCTAGTAAAATTTACTACGTTTAACGAATGATAAGTAATTTTGTTTGAAATTGAGTATTTCTGGTATTTCAGACTTCAAAGCATTGGGTCTTCATATTTGAAACAAAAAGTTTCATTATAAAATGAAAACATAGATTTACTCAGATTTGAAGGCGTCATTTTTCTCAGTACATATCTGCATGTGCTTGTACATTACATATTGAAGTAAGTCCTTTTAAGGATAATGAAATATATTATTATCAATAGATGGTTCCAAAATAAAGCGTTGTTTTAGAAATATCATTTTTGTTTTCATGAAAAATAACGTAAAACAATTATTTAGTATTTATTTTTTCCCGTTTTGGCCCCTCTCTCTTTCATCTTTGAAAAAAGTGAGACCGAAAAAAAAAAAAATACGGATAGAATTTAAATAGAAAAGTTGTTTGTGACTGTGATTAAATTGAGTATTTCACGATTATAATTCCATTCTGTGGTAGTTTTGTTTTAAATGTTTTTATTATATTTCGTTGCAAGTATAAACTGGTGTAAACTGTGTGTTTTAGTTGGAGGCTTTTTATTCTCAAAACTGCTTACCATAACCACTGAATAAATCAGTTTCCTAAGCAAAAGACATTAAGCAATAAATTAATTAAAAATTCAAGCCTATAGAAAGTTTTGCATCCCTCTAATTTCCCTTCCTTGTATCCATGTACTTCATAGGATTATATGGAATAATGGCCGAAGGTACACTATAAAAATTGATGTAACGTTACTCCCTAAAACTGGTGGCAACATGCTGCCTTCAATTTTATGGAGTAATTTAACTTATATAACGGTGTAATTTAAATTGATATAAGTGGTGTAATATTACACATTAGTGTAACGTAACACCAATTGTATCGGTTAAATAACTCATTAAAATAGAGGCAGCATAGCTGCCACCAATTTATTGGAGTAACGTTACATATTTTTTTACAGTCTAAGCACCAATTATTTTTTATTCCCCTTACGGAAATTCTGCTTACGCCCATGTTTATTTAACTGATTCCTTTAAAATGAAAATGTTTATATTAACAAGGATACCCCAATTTAATTATACGACACACATTTCATAAAATATTCAGTCATAAAAAAAATCTTTATTTTTGTAAATCATTCATGTCAGTATGTTCTGTTTATTAATGTTTCTCATTTTCGTCACTAAAAATGATTCATCGAGAAAGTTAAACATATTAGACAAGCACTATTTCAGAAGCATCATCTCGGTAAAGTGTTTGTTCGCTGACCCATGAAACAATGGAATGACAATGCACCCTGTCAGACAAAATGACTGTTTTAACGCAAGAATAATGGTAATAAAGGGTTTCATAGAAATGTTTTTCCTATAAACCTCGTGTCCAACAGAACGTCATTTGAAAGGCTTGTTAATCCATGTAAACTTCATTTATCAAAAGTATGTTTAATATACTTTTTTTTTTTGAGTCAGATTTAAATTGAAAATCGCAAATCATAGTATAAAAATACGATTGGTACCCATCGATTAGTAATAACGTTTACTAATTAATGCTCCCCTTAAATGTTGCATAGCGGGCATATTATATTAAAAATTATTAAAAAAAATTATGTTCAATATTTACGCCAAATTTCGACTTTAGGGGAGACCGGGACTAGTTGGCTACAGGGGTAAGTAGGCACAGTCCT
Organism: Maratus speciosus; assembly: GCA_963932465.1. Lineage (NCBI taxonomy): Eukaryota > Metazoa > Arthropoda > Arachnida > Araneae > Salticidae > Maratus > Maratus speciosus. Next base: position 212,070,365 of record OZ010791.1, on the reverse strand, counting down.
CATAAATCGCCTGTTTGTGGATTGATTGACCAATCAGTCACAGAGTACCTTTCTTCTTGCTTTTTACAATCCTCATTGTAGTTTTGCAGCGTTACCTACGTGCAATGGACATTTATTACGATTTTTCTATTTTTTGTACTCATGAGTAATTTTTTGTTGCTTCATTCTTTTTCTAATTTCTAATACGTATCTTAATAATTGCGATTTAACTTGTGTAGTTTTTCTTAGTGTACGATTAACTGTAACTACCCCATTTGTGATTTACTTGGATTATTTATGTTTAGAAAATTACGTGTCCCAATTATGAAGAAATTTATTATGGGGCTAGTAGACGCATTGAACACGGGGCAAGTTGGCTCGGTGTCTGGTGTGTGCTGGCAGCTTGAAAAACAGCAAACACCGAGAAAAGTGGTTGCAATGCAAGATTTTGGGCACATGAGGCTTACCCAAACGGAGACAGTCAAATTTTTATTTGTGACAACTGTAACTCTGATAATGATATCGAGTAGGATAGAAGTTACTCAATGTTAATATTTTATTCATTATTTTTATGTCTGTATAATTTAAAATTTACATTGTCCGGCGATTACGCCTTTGTTTAAACTTACTAGTAATAATGAAATTGATTTCTCTTAACTGCGTGTTTATTTAAATTTTTATAAAGCGTGTGTCAACTTACCCCATAGGTATAGGCAACTTGCCCCGTGACGGGGTAGGTTGGCGCACAATTTTCCTTTTAGTTCAGGGTTCCGCTAAACATAAACTACAAAAGCTACAAACTCAAAACTCAGGGGTATTTGTAGCCAAATGGCTGTTCTTTAAAAGTGCAGTTGAAGTTTGTTAAAAAAACTTAAACAAAAAATTAACGAAAATTAATAACAAAAAACTGCGCCTACTAGCCCCATTGTCCCCTATATTTGGAATTTGGAAATTTTACCTTCGAATAACATACGATAGTTATTAGGGCTAGTAGTTATGCAGGTGTGTTAAATTTATTTTTAATCATTGCAAAATAGCTTGCAATGCGGGTAGTTTATTGAGCATATCTCAAATACTACTTTTAACATTGAGCTGTAATTTTGGATTTCTATATTTTAAGCTTCTAAAAATAGATTTTTTCTTAAAAAATCCACAGATTTAAATTCATATTTTTCTCGAAAACTAATTTCGAAATATACATTTTTTCGAATCCCAAACTGCATAAACCTGCATAGTAGGTAAACTGCTTGACCAAATGACTTCTCGTTTGGTATCCGAGGGCATAATGTACCGAATAATACAAATATTATGTCCAAATTAGGTGTTATTGTTGAACACTTTAAAGTTTGTTATAATTTCTATATGTGGACAATCTCCTAAGTAAAACTTAAATAAAGTATTAATTAATTATTAGACATTGTTAATTATCGTCACATTGTTGTACGATGACTTGCGGTAAGAATTAGTAGCTGTAGGGGGTTTTACCCTGTTTTTCTCAAAAGGCTATACAAAAAATCTAACGATGCTGAAACCAAATGTATTTTTCTGAGTGATCTATGCATAAATATTAGATTCATAAGTTATATAGCATCTTACCATGGGCGTACCCAAGGGGGGGGCTAATGGGGCTACAGCCCCCCCCCCCCCGAAATTTTCGAAAGTGATATGAAAAAGTGCTGCTTTTTCGTCTTTCTTTTTTAGAAAAAAATTTAATTTTTTTCAATCATACAGCGGACTAGCCATTTTCACAAGTCCTATATTAGTCCACATTGACAACAAAGAAAAAAAAGGGGGCAGACGGGGTTACAGCCCCCCACTCCTCCCGAAAGAGTCGAAAAATGAAATGAAAAAGTAATTTTTTCTTACTTTTTTAAGGCAAATCTGTAATTTTTTTCTTCTGTCATATAGCAAAATAGACATTCTCGTTAACACCATATCAGTCCACATTGACATCTCAGCATACCCAAAGATGGGAAGGGGGCTGATGGAATTTCATCCCCCTCCTCTCGAAATAATCGAAAATGAAATGATAAAATAGTGCTGAATTTTTTCTGCCTGTTTAAGATAAATTTGCATTTTTTTTCACTATCGTTCAACAGACTATGCGCTTCCTTCGCATAGTTCCATAGTAGTCCATATTGACACCAAAGAAGAGAAAGGGGGCTGACGGGGTTACAGCCCTCCCCCCCCCAAACCAGAAATAGTCGAAAAATTAAATGAAAAAAGTGTTTTTTCCTTACTTTTTTAAGATAAATCTGTAATTTTTTCTTCTGTCATACAGCAAAATAGCCATTCTTGTTAACTCCATATTAGTCCATATTGGTATCACAGCACACCCAAAGATGGGGAGGGGGCTGTTGGAATTACAGCCCTTCTCCTCTCGAAATAGTAGAAAATGAAATGAAAAAATAGTGCTGAATTTTTTTTCCTGTCTGTTTGAGATAAATTTGCATTTTCTCCCCTATCATTCAACAGACTAGCCGTTCCCTTCGCTGTGGTTCCATATTAGTGTACAGTGACACCACGTTATACCCCCCAAAAAAGAAGGGGGCTAATGGGGTTACAGGCCTCTCCCCAAAAAGTCGAACATGAAATGAAAAAGTGCTGATATTTTTCTTTTTGTTTGAGATAAATTTGTATTTTCTCCCTATCATTCAACAGACTGGCCGCTCTCTTCTCTTTAGTTCCATACTTGTGCACAGTGGGCCCACATTATACCCAAAGAGGTGAAAGGTGCTAATGGGGTGCCCCCTTCTTTAATACTCGAAAATGAAATGAAAAAAAGGCTGATTTTTTTCTTCTTGTTTCAGATAAATTTCTAATTTTTCTTTTGACATACAGCGAAATAGCCATTCTCGTTAAATCCATATTAGTCCACATTGACATCACAGCATACTGAAAGAAGGCGAGGCGGCTGATGAGCTTACAGCCCCCTCCTCCCGAAATAGTCGAAAAAAATATTGCTTTTTTTCTTTCTGTTTGAGATAAATTTACATTTTTTTCTCCTCTTATTCAACAGATTAGCCACACTCTTCTGTTTAGTTCCATATTAGTGCACAGTGACACCACATTACACCCAAAGAAGTAGAAAGGGGGTGATGGGCTTACAGACCTCTCCCAAAATAGTTGAAAATGAAATGAAGAAAGTGGTGTTTTTTTTTCTTTTTGTTTGAGATAAATTTGCACTGCAATTGTTTTCTGCAATACAACGAACTAGACTTTCTGGCTAGTGTCATATCAGCGCACAGTTACACCACTGTATACCCAATGAGGGGAAGGAGGCTGATGGGTTTATAGGACCCCCTTTCGAAGTAATCAAAAATGAAAAAAAACTCTTTTTTTCTTTCTTTTGAGATAAATTTAAATATTTTTTGTGCGACGCAGCTATTCTGGTTAGTCCCGTATACTAGTGCACAGTGATGCCCCAGCATACACCCAAAGAAGTCAATGGCGACGGGGGTTATGAGGTTACAGCTCCATTCCACCTCCGAAGAGATAGCAGTGAAATGAAAAAGGGCTGATATTCCTTCTTTTTCAGATAAATTTGTTTTATTTTCTGGCATGTCACGAAATTGTTTTTCGTGTTAATCCAAAATTCTCCTCAGTCCTGCGATCAAATTTACTTGAAACCACAAAATCAATTTTCAAATGACTGAAAAATAGCTCCATGCCTGTTTTACGGGATAAATGAAAACGTATATGGTCAGTTCAAGAGACTTACAAGTAAATTCGACAAATCTAAAAGTAGTTTAATTTAAGGAGATTTTTAATTTCTCTCATATTCGGGGACCAAGATTGTCAATGCGGAAGTATGTTAATGCAGAGTAACACTACAGCTAATCACAAGTCGATTTCGGGTAAATCGGAAAACCGGAGGTGCGAAGAGTGACTGTAAAAGTAGCTTATTAACTTTCATTTTTCTGTCGCATCTCCATGCCAAGAATTTGTGTTTTTTCCACGGTTTTATGACAAAATTTGCGTTTCCTCAGCAGTCCTTTGAAAAAATTCGCTTTTTCTGCGGCTTTTTGCCGAAATTCGCCGTTTTTTTGCACACTCCTTCGTCGAAATTTTGACGAAACTTGTGTTTTTTCGTGATCATGTCGAAATTTGTGTTTTTTCCGCGTTTTCGTCGAGTTTTTGATGACTTTTTTTTCTCGGATTTTTGCCGAAATTCGCGTTTTTCTTTTACGAAACCCTTCGTCGAAATTTGTTTTTCCGTGGCTTTTTTGACAAAATTCGCGTTTTTTTTTTCTCGTCATTTTGACGAAATTCGCGTTTTATTCGCGTTTTCTTTGACGAAGGTAGCGTTTTTTTGCGGCTGTTTGACGAAATTCTCTTTTTTCCCGCCGCCTTTTAACGAAATTTACGTTTTTCTGTGGCCCTTCTTTGTGCCCTGCTTTTAGGTAGATTTCGTATGAAATACTACCTATTGGGATCGTTCCTATGTTGGAATTTCTGAAAAAATTTTGCAGATCTACACCGATCATGACCCCTAGAACCGAAAACCACCCTCAGTAAAAAACTTTATATCTATCTATCTATCTATCTATCTATATATATATATATATCACTTTCTTCTGGACACGATAACTTTCGTAATTCTGCACCAATCTCTTCCAAACTGATACATAAAATCAATGGGCATAAAATCTCGGTCAAGTTCGTTAATGGGTAAAATCGGACCAAGGGGAGAGAAATAGGGAGGGGTTTTGTGAAAACAGAAAACCCCCCATAACTTCTTAATTTTTGTACATATCAAATCAGTTTAAAGTTTTTATTACTTCTAAAAATAGGGCCAAAAATTTTTGTATCACAGATTTTTGATAAAGTTAAAAATGGGCTCAAGGGGCGCAAAAAATAGGGTTTTTGGGAGAAAAAAATTCATAACTTCGTCAATTCTCAAAATATCAAATCCAATTAATTTTATCATGAATCTCCATAACATTATCTACAACTTTTATATTCACAAGTTTTTGATAGGACCAATTCGTACCGCAAAAAAAAAATTAAAAACGAAAACAAAAAGGGCGTTTGAAGAAGAAAAAAATCCATAACTTCGTCAATTCTCAAGATATCAAATCCAATTAATTTTATCATGAATCTCCTTAACATTATCTACAACTTTTATATTCACAAGTTTTTGATAGGACCAATTCGTACCGCAAAAAAAAATAAAAACGAAAACAAAAAGGGGGTTTGAAGAAGAAAAAAATCCATAACTCCGTCAATTCAAAAGATATAAAATCCCCATGAATTTATCATATATCTTCTTAATATTGTCTACAACATCTATATAGACAAGTTTTGGATAGGACCAATTCTTAGAGCAAAAACAAATTAAAAATACATACCGGTTGAAGTAAAAAATTGATCTTAGTAAGGGTGTATTCAAATCCAAACTGCTTATTTTCTGACTCATTTTACAATTCATTTTTGCTCTCAAAGGCTTCCAATTGGTACGTTTTCTTACTCAGAAACTATATAATGTACCGTAATGGTCGATTTTCTGATAGGGGCAGAATATATTTTTTTAAATGCTGTTAAAAAGGGCATTTTGAACCGAATTTACCCAAGCGGATTGTGTTGGAAAAATCATTGTATTAAGGATGCGCTTAAATACAAACTGCTTATTTTCTGACTGGTTTTTAAATTCATTTTTGCTCTCAAACGCATTTAATTGGTAGATTCCCTTATTCATAAACTACATAATGTACCGTAATAATCGATTTTTAGATAGAGGCAGAATATATTTCAAAAAATGATGTCAAAGTGGGCATTTTGAACGTAATTTCCCGAAGCGATTGTGTTATAAACGAAAAATATTGTCCTTCTGAGAAAATAATTGTTTATATATCAAGTTTTAATTAATTGAACAAAAAATAAAAACACAGGTCGCTTATAAATCTCTTCAAAAATCACGTCAGCAAGTTTCATATTTTTTTTTAAATTAAAAATGAATCTGGAATTATGCCAGAAATTTTCGAGTTGTTGAGCATGGAAAAGTATTTTTTTAATACCGCCCTAACATGATTCTGATAAAACCAGCTATTATATAAAAATGAAATAAAAACTCGTCAAGAGCGGCCAGATAAAATTGTTAAAGTGGATTTATCTATAATCATGATTTAGTTTTTGTTTGTGAAATTAGTATATTTGACTTCGAAATCTACCTCTGCCTGTAGGCCGGGCCGGCAGGGATTTTTTTCTTTTTTGCGATCCTTTGACGAAATTCGCATTTTTTTCGTTTCCCTTTGACGGAATGCGTGTTTTTTTAGCGATGCTTTGTCGAAATTTGCGCCTTTTCTGCGGCCATTTGACGAAATTCGCGTTTTTTTCCGATGTCTTTTGCCAAAATACGAGTTTTTTTTTACGCAATCCTTCGTCAAAATTTGCGTTTTTTTCTCGTCTTTTTTATGAAATTCACGTTTTTTTGCTATCCTTTACTAAATTAGCATTTTTTCACAGCCCTTTGACGGAATGGGTGTTTTAAGCGATCTTTTTTTCGAAATTCTCATTTTTTCCGCGACCTTTTGATGAAATTCGCGTTTTTTCGGCGGCTTTTTGACAACATTTGCGTTTTTTTTTCGAGATCCTTTCTCGAAATTGTCTTTTTTCCGCGGCTTTTTGACGAAATTCACGTTTTTCTGTGGCCCTTCTTTGTTAGCCTGTTTTTTCTTCTTTTACCGATCCTTTAACGAAATCCGCTTTTTTTCTGCTTCCCTTTGACGGAATGCGTGTTTTTTTAGCGATCATTTGTCGAAATTTGCGTTTTTTCTGCGGCCATTTGACGAAATTCGCGTTTTTCCGAGGTGATTTGCCGAAATACGAGTTTTTTTTACGCAATCCTTCGTCGAAATTTGCGTTTTTTTCTCGTCTTTTTCATGAAATTCACGGTTTTTTTGCGGTATTTTACTAAATTAGCATTTTTTTCACAGCCCTTTGACGGAATGCGTGTTTTAAGCGATCTTTTTTTCGAAATTCTCATTTTTTCCGCGACCTTTTGATGAAATTCGCGTTTTTTCGGTGGCCCTTTGACGACATTTGCGTTTTTTTTTTCGATATCCTTTGTCGAAATTGTCTTTTTTCCGCGGCTTTTTGACGAAATTCACGTTTTTCTGTGGCCCTTCTTTGTTAGCCTGCTTGTTCTTCTTTTAGCGATCCTTAAACGAAATCCACGTTTTTTTGCTTCCCTTTGACGGAATGTTTTTTTAGCGATCATTTGTCAAAATTTGCGTTTTTTCTGGGCCCTTTGACGAAATTCGCGTTTTTTCTGTGGTCATTTGCTGAAATTAGCGTTTTTTATGCAATCCTTCGTCGAAATTTGCGTTTTTTCCGCGGCTTTTTGACGAAATTTGCAGTTTTTTCTCGTCTTTTTGATGAAATTTGCGTTTTTCACTGTCACTTTGACAAAATTCGCGCTTTTTCAGCTTTCTTTTGAAGGAATGCGTGTTATTTTAGCGATTCTTTGTCCAAATTTGCATTTTTTTCTGCAGCCCTCTGACGAAATTTGCGTTTTTTCGGAGGTCATTTGCCTAAATTCACGTTTTTTTTACGCAATTCTTCGTTGCATTTTGTGGATTTTTGACGAAATTTGCGATTTTTCCCCGTCTTTTTGATGAAATTCGCGTTTTTTTTATCCTTTACGAAATTAGCTTTTTTTCGCAGCCCTTTGACGGAATGCGTGTTTTAAGAGATCTTTTTTTCGAAATTCGCGTTTTTTTCACGACTTTTTGATGAAATTCGCGTTTTTTCTGCGGCTCTTTGACGAAATTCGTGTTTTTTCTATGGTCATTTGCCGAAATTCCCTTTATTTAGGCAATCCTTCGTCGAAATTTACGTTTTTTTTAGGCAATCCTTCGTCGAAATTTACGTTTTTTCCGCGGCTTTTTGACGAAATTTGCTTCTTTTCTCGTCTTTTTGATGAAATTTGCGTTTTTCTGTGTCCCTTTGACTAAATTCGCGTTTTTTCCGCTTCCCTTTAACGGAATGCGTATTTTTTAGCGATCCTTTGTCGAAATTTGCGTTTTTTCTGCGGCCCTTTGACAAAATTCTCGCTTTTCGATGGCCATTTGACGAAATTCGCGCTTTTTCCCGCGGCTTTTTGACAAAATTAGCATTTTTTCTCGTCTTTTTGATGAAATTTGCGCTTTTCTGCTTCCTTTTGACGAAATTTACGCTTTTCCTTGTCCCTTTGACGAAATAAGCTTTTTTGCGATCCTTTACGAAATTAGCTTTTTTTTTTCGCAGCCCTTTGATGGAATGCCTGTTTTTAGCGATCTTTATTCGAAATTTGCATTTTCCCCGGAAACTTTTGATGAAATTCGCGTTTTTTCTGCCGCCTTATGACGAAATTCGGGTTTTTTCTGTGCTCATTTGACGAAATTAGTGTTTCCTCCGCGAGCATTTGACGTAATTCGCGTTTTCTCCCTGATCATTTGACGAAATTTGACTGTTTTTTCGCAATCCTTTGACAAACTTCCCCTTTTATCCGTAGCTCTATGACAAAATTTCGTTTTTTTTTCCTTTTCGGATCCTTTAAAAAAATGGAGATTTTTTTTCTGCGAACAATTGATGAAATCGTTTTTTTTTTTTCGACGACCTTGTCAAAAATTGCGATATTTTTTAAGTCCGAATTTTCGGAAAACTGGGAACAAAGTCACCCCTGTCCCTCCCCCGCCCCTTGGCTACGGCCTTATTGTCAAAAATGATTTCTGTTTATAACACAATTCAACGTGTTTCGTAAGATTTAGATCATTATGGAAATTTAAGTCACCCCCCCCCCCCCCCAAATAAAATCCTGGGTACGCCACTGCATCTTACTTCAAAATAATAATAATAATAATAATAATAATAATAATAATAATAATAATAATAATAACAATAATACTTTTACCTGAGAAATATTAGCGTTCAGTATACGAATCTCTTTCTTTAATATTTCAGGCAATTTTTTAAAGTTATTTGTTATTCCAATATTTTGATATTTATTTTTTTCACTTTCATCCCAAATCTTTATCTCTTTAATATATTTTATCTAATGTCTGTATCTAGCGGTTCACGCTATGTAATACGCTCAACAGACCGAACAATTTTGCTTTCTACAATTCTATATACAAATCATTAAGATATAATTAACAATTTCAATATGCATCTTTTTAGCCTAGCAAGTTTTCTGCTTTATTGGATTTATTTATTCAATGGTCAGAATCTGAGTAGTAATCTGACATTGTCGGTAAGGCATCAGAATTTCCGTCAATATTCGAGATATGTGGAAAAATATATTGGCCATTAGCAGCATTTTATCACTATTCTCCACGAAATTATAAATTAACCAACATGAATATTTTTTATAAACTCATTATGCACTTCTCATATTAATGGTTCACTGTTGAACGATCACAAATCTGTTTGATAGTATTGTTATCAGTGATGACATAAGCGAGATTTTTAATTTAAATATCTACTACTATTTCCAGCAATTTTTGCTTTTTTATTTACGGAATGTTTTTAAATAAAGTGGAACTTACTAGTCAAAAATAGTGGTAGATGCTCTGAATAAAAAAATTGCCAACAGGAATTTTTCGTTATTCCTTTCTAGCGGCTTACTTAATATGAATAAATAAACTTGTTACTTAAAAAATATATCAGTTGTATCACTTTATCTGTATATACACTTTATCTATACTATCACTTTAAATATATCACTTTTCAGAATCCAAATGATATTTTGCATTCTGTACTATTATTAAAGTTGTAAGATATGGGGAACACTTCCCAAGCTGTATGTCTGAGCTAGTTTCCTTACAAGTTACTTTAATAAACCTTTAAGTTGTGACTTTTCTTTTCTATAAAATTCCTCAATTAAGAACAGTTTAGTTTGTCTATGAAAATAATGCCTCTATTACGAAAGATTTCGCAAATTCACGGAAGTAAGTTGTTGATACAAACTCGATTTTTGAAGGTTCAGTAGTAACTCGGAAGTTGCAATCGTGCTGTTTCAAATGCATACTTTAAATGAAGAAGTGTTTTAAGCAGATATATTTTTTAAACAGCCCTGCAGAGAGAGTTTATGGTCTCCGGTAGTGAGTTCAATGCTGGCCGTTAAGTATATCATTAAAAAAAAAAAAACCTTGTTGAATAATTTAATAATAACAATAATTACCTTTTTTTAAAGCAACACAGAAGCTCCTGTACACATTTGTGAAGCCATTTTCAATGTAAATCAAAAATAAAGTTGATTGATTTGAAATTAATAACTACTTTTATCAGATGATGAATCGTATATACATATTTAGCTATCACGGAGCCCTCTGAAGCCCGGGGCGGCTGGCTTTTTATCAGCTTAACTACTCTGCAATTCCACCACTGTTGATGACTTCTTCTTTATATATGTAGGTTTTATTATTGATAATATTTTTTTAGTATTGATAATTGTAGTTTTATTTTAAAGGTTTTTCGAGCATTGTATAATTGCATAAAGGGCAGTTTACCTCAAAATTGGTGGAATTTTATTTTATATTAAATGAAGGCACGTTTAATTATGAATATTTTGGCACGTCAATTTTACCCATACAGTAATTAAATTGCGAGATATTGTAAATTTTGATAATACAACCAGGGCAATTTCCCACACAAATGAAAACTTTAAATGGTTTTTTCTCCGTGCCCATATGTTTCATGTTTTCAAAATGCTAAGGCTTTTTTTTTGTATTTGATATAGAGATTAAAAATTTTTTGTACATGTTCTTTATTATATATGCAATAAATCTGCGCATGGAATTAGCCTTTAGATTTTTGTTTTTGTTTTTTAAATAAAAGTATATGAAGATGTGTTAGATGTCATCGTTTTACACTATATGTATCAGTAAAAAAATTATATTAAATGTAATATTAGATGTATCTAAAAATCCATGTGCAATCTTATGTAATATGCATTTGAAAATCTTTTAAAAAAATGCGCAAAAATATTAATATTAAAAAAGTAATAGGGATTTTTAAAAATTTAATTTTTTTTTAAACTTAAAAAAAATAAGTATGCAGTTAATTTTTTTTTTTTTAAATGTACGGTTTTTTTTTTAACATTGAAATGCAGTGAGTTCATCCTTTGAATCATTATTTTTTAAAATAGACAAAATTGTTGAGAAGGTAAACTGTTCCCTTGACTTGTAAAACTGTACTTAAATTGAATTAACATGTACGAGTCTTTAAATTTTTGCCCTCGTTAGTTATTTTAATTAGAAAATCTTACATGTAAAAATGCTCGCGAATGCTTTTCTGCTGGTTTATTTTTAAAAAGAGAACCCCCAGACTGACTCTTTAAAACTCAGCCCTCGCTCATTTGTAACCCCTCTAACATCTTACTGCGACCCCGGTTTTACACTCTTTTACTACTATCCAACGTGTTTTTACTTTCTTCTGTCTTCACCTCATTGGTTATTGAACAGCATTTAATGCATCGCCATACCTATAAGGGGTGTTACCGTAGGGGGGAACCCTGTTCTGTCACCAAATGCCTCCAATTTTGTTTCCAACTTGGCGATATCTCTAATATTCCGCCAAATTCCCATAGACTACCATTTTAAACCAATAGGGTTTTACTTGCTTTCAGAAAATCAACAAATTGAGATATTTTAATGCAACAAAAACTAATATTAACTTAAGGAATTATATTAATTATATTTAAGGGAGTCCAAGTAAATTAAATTATGAATAAAAGTAACATGATACAATGCTTAGTATTACTTTCCCAAACATAAATTTTAAGGGAGACCAAACTAGTTGCCAAGGGCGGCTTGTATTATTTTGAATACAAATGGATTAGAATAGAATGATGGAAATAAATCTGAATTGCCGCTCAGTTGGCGCACCAGCGGAAGTATTACCGTAGCAACGTTGCACACCACGACTCAATGTGAAATGAATGGCAAATCGGTTATGGATATTACTCGGACTCGCAGATCAGTTATCTGGTTTCCATTCAATTCACATTGCCGTGAGATGTATGATGTTGCTATGAAATCATCTCCTGTTGTTGCATTAGCTGACTGGTCATTTTATTAGCTTTAACAGCTAATCTATCACATGCTAGCTGCCCTTGGCGACCAGTTTGGTCCCCCTTCAATAACGAAAAACTATTGATTTTAATAAATATCATGATCGAGAGTAACTCGTTTTTACATACATTATTATACATTATTATTATTATACAATACAACATTTTGATATTTTTAGGACTTAAGGGGTTTCGGGACTCTTAAGATTGGAAAAAATGACAAAAAAGGACCATTTTCAACATTTAATATCTGAAAATGTATTTGATTTTAAGACACAATTTTAACTGGGATGAAAGATATAAGTTCTTTAATTTCAAATATTTAAAAATTGCAAGATGCAGACTTGGCATTTACAGGGGTCTCTAAACTGTCATACATTTGACAAACAGAAAGTCGGCATATCAGATTACGCGCAATATTACAAAATAAATTTTCAAACTAGAATGAAAAATTTTGAGCCTACTTATACTTCAGATCATAATAATTACCCTGAACCTAAATAAATTTGCATTCAAAGTATTTTTATATTTTTAATACAAAGTTGTGTTTAGCTAATGCAAAATCTAGAAAATTTCAACAATATAATCACATTTTTTAAAAAATTGAACAATAAAAAGAAAATTTTAGGTTCAGTTTATATAAACTAACATAAAACATATGTTTTGAAAATTTCATGAAAAAATATTCAGAAGTTTTTGAGATATCGTTATGACCAAAAACGTCATTTGGAGAAAAATGACTTTCAAATTTCGAAAATACCGCTTCAGCTATTGAGCGGGTATAATTCTTAACAGCCATAACTTCTGTTCTAATGGGAATTTCAAGGAAACAATTGTATAAAAATGTTCAGAAAAGATAGGAGTAAAGAAAAAAAAATCGAAAATTTTAAAGCTTTAAGAGTCCTGAGACCCCTTAATTATAAATTAATACTTTAATTTTAAGGCAATTTTTCGTTAGCCCGTCATAGGTGATAAATCGCCAAATGTTCTCTGTAATTCCTATAGTTGTACAGGAATTGAAACAACAGTTAATTTAATTATGCGCCAATAAATGCTCACCACTATTCCAAAAATGGTTGTAAAATTGAAGCATTTTAAGGGTTGAAAAGCTAAAAATAAATTATAAGTAAAAAATAAAGAGTGCAATACTTAAAAAAAAATACACTTTCATCAATTAATAGTTTAATATATTTTTTTAATCTATAGTCTTGTTAATTGAAAGAAAAAGATGTAATTTTGAATTGTGAGCTCATTTATAATTCAGGAATTCGTTGACAGAATGTTATTCTAAGAATTTTGGTAGTGCTTGCGTATTTATGTTGTAGGGATTAACATTTTGGGGACGAGCGTCACGTATATGGAATACGTACGGGCCTTATTTTTAGTATCTTTTTTTCGGTATAATAATCTTTGCCTTATCTTATCACAGAATGTTTGCTATTAAAGAAGTGCAGGAATACTATTCTAAAATTATGATACTCAGATATAAAAAAGATATTGTACACAAGCGCTCATTCCAAATGGACTAAAAGTTAATGACTGTGTCACCATCCAAATCCAAGTACTCTGTAAAGGAGTTTAAACTAAATATTAGTGTAAACCAACTACATTAATCTTGAACCAACTATAATGGGACTACACAAAGCACTACTTAAACTTTATCCAGAGTGGTTTAGAACTATATTTCAAAAATGTAAAGGCAGGTAGAGGCGACCTAAATAAGCAGACTTCGTATAGGAACGTGGGTGCGGGAATGCAGAGTTGAGGCAGTAGAGTGCGCTGTTGAGTTCAGTGGATAAAAGCAATTTGTTGCCTTGAATAGTCATTCTCCGCACGAATTTCGAGCATCATGTGTTGTTACACGAATGCGGAGTTTGATGACATGCATTTCATGTATGGGGCTGCGCAAGGTAATGCAAGCGGCTGCTCAGAGGATGTACAGGGAACAGTTTCCGGGTAGGAATCTCCTGGATCACCGAACATTTGAGGGTTTTCATGGGGTGTTGTGCACGAGTAGATCGATTTATGCTTCGAGGCGAGATACGGGCACTGGAAGATATCGCAGAATTCTTGCTGTGAAAGAAGCAGTATTACGCACAGTAGAGGACAGCCCTTCAACAAGCTCGAGAGCTGTTAGACGTTCAGTGTACGTGAGCAATTTCCTTGTGCAGCTCCATACATAAAAGGCATGTCGGTAAGCTCTGTATTGGTGTAATGATGCATGTTGCAAGAAATCCCTGCGGCGAATGACGATTCATGTTAGCGAAGCGCTTTTATCCGCCGAACTCAACAGCGCCCTCTACTGCCTCAACGCTGCATTTCTGCACCCATATTCCTATACGAAATCTGCTTATTTGGGTCCCCTCTATCTGCCTTTACATTTTTGACATATAGTTCTGAACCATCCTGTATAGTATTTAGAAATACAAATAGTGATAGCAGATTTAAAAATAGCGATAATTTTAAATTAAATTTATTAGCAACAAGAATAAAGATCTTAAAACTAGTTCGTACGTCGTATTAAAATCTGTAACTTAATGCTTAATATTTAAATTTTAATACATGCCTTGAAATATTCCTTTTTTATGTTTGAGAAAGAGATAACTTTTACGACAAATTTTTATGTGCGTTCGTAATTATATAAATACGTAGCACCTATAGTCGTCGTCTGGTCCGTACGTCTGTCTGTCTATCGGTCCGCATATAACAGCGCAAAACTACACAACCGAACGATTTGAAATTTAATATACAGTAGAACCTCGATTATCCGAAGTAATTGGTACTGACCCTCTTTCGGAAAAACGAAATTTTCGGATAATCGAGAATGCTTCAATTTTAAGATTAAGGAGTAATATATGCGCTATTTCTTATTAGAGTAACAAGTGCTTAATAAAAATAAAGCAATAGCAAAATAGGAACAAGAATAAATTAACTGAGCTTTAATTTTGAAATTAAGTACCTTTTACATATTTCACAAGGGTTTGAAACAATGTTTTGTTTGTCGCAGTTTCGATTGCCTTTGCTTTGAAGCTCTATCACGAAGTTTTTAAATATTGTTAGTTCGCCAGTATCACAGTCATTCTGCTGCTCCAGCCAAGCCAAACCTTTTGCAAAACATTCAAAAGCTTCAGAATCACTAATTTGTTCGTTTTTTTCGTTCGCACTCCGCAGCTTACGGGAGCTCAAATTAAATTAAAAGGAATTCTAAGAAAGGGGATCGAAAATATTTATATGTACTCGTGGTTCGGAAAGGACTGCTTGCACACAAGGAACATTATAATCTTAAAAAAAAAAAAAAGCTTTTAAAATGGATTTTGACCACAAGAAATGTGATAGTTAAAAAAAAAGCTTTAAAAATTGATTTCGGTTAATCGAGAGTTTCGGTTAAAAACGTTTCGGATAAAAGAGGTTCTACTGTATATAATTGTTGCAGAATTTTGTCGAGTCAGTTCAAATTTTATGAAAATCGAATCAAAACTTAAAACGATATTAATAAAAGTTATCTTCATTCTATTAAATCCTATCATACGTAATTAATTCAATGATATCCCATGATAGGTAATGATTCTAGGTTTCCATGTTGATTACGTCTTATTTAAGATGGAGTCATATTATTTCCTTATTACTAAATTTAATATATATAATCGTAATAAATTTGGTATTCATGCATTTTTGCATAAAAGCGCAACAGCTATTGCACCAAGATCTGAATATTTATAAAACTAGTTATAGTACGAACGCACCTCATTTTCTACGTCTGGCGTACAATTTCCAACTTGTTTATCTTATGATCAAATTGTTGAAGAAATTTCACATGTAAGTCAATAATACTGCAGTAGCAATTAATATGGAATTAGAAAATGAAATGAAATATTCGGGGATAAATAATGATACAAATATTCTTTGAAATGCACATCGAATAGCACATCATTACAAAATGATTTAACTTCTTTAATAATTCATATTAAAATAAATTAATACGAATTCAAGTTTTTGATGAATAGAAAATTTTCTTCTTATCATAATGCGATGCAACTTTTTTGAAATAATATTCTTCAAGATATCGCATGGTCTTATATTAATGCAAGTCTAAATTTTTAAAATATCTGATTTTAAAAAGACTAGTTTTTGCTTTAATGATCTAGAGAAATTTTTAAAAGAATATCGGTTTCTTATTATGTATGTTCATTCGTTAGAAGATATTTTATGAGGCATGTTTAAAAGCAAAAAAATGCTACAAGCATCTTATTTGCATGTAAAGAAATAATTTTTCTTATTGAGACATCCGTATATATTTAGTTTTTTTTTTTATGTATGTATAAAACATACATGTTACACATTTCACTCACTTTTTCCAAAAATAAACTGTAATTAGTATTTATAATAGACAATATATATTTGAATTGTATATTTATAAGATTTCGAGAAAATGTAAGGTATTAAGCGGCTAAATATCCATCTTATATGATAATTATGAAAGTGTACTTGAAAAGGATTTCTCATTTATCAAGCTGAAATTATTGAATTAATTTTAACTAATAGATAACAATGCGTCTAAACATCCTTTAATTATGTGCGTGTGTCATTTAAAATCTCAAAAATAAATTTTAAACTATGTTCGAAATCCAATTTTTCTTTTTCGATCATGTTCTTGGAGAAAGCTCATTCATATGATATAGACCCGGAGGCGACTACACAGCCCATCACCTCATCGAGTTGACAGCTGAAATTTCAGGATTTGACAGAATTCAGTTCGAATATTAAAATGCAACTGGTCTGCCAAGTATAGGTGCAGATTCGAAAAATTTTTAAAGAGCCAGTGGCTTCTAAACCCAAATAACTCAGTAGCCACATTCTGAAAGAAACGCATAAAAGCAATAGCGGTTAT
This sequence comes from Maratus speciosus, assembly GCA_963932465.1. NCBI lineage: Eukaryota > Metazoa > Arthropoda > Arachnida > Araneae > Salticidae > Maratus > Maratus speciosus. The sequence continues at coordinate 212,053,446 of OZ010791.1, read as the reverse complement.
ATGGGGGGAAAATTCAGAAATTCAAAGTGAAAAATAATTTACACATGTACAAGAGAAACACAGACTAATTACATCAAATGCGTATATTTCATTTAATCAACAGATTGTAGAAACGCGAATTTCGTCGTTTGCAGAAAAAACGCGAATTTTATCAAAAGATCGCAAAAAAAACCCCGCAAATTTCATCAAAGGATTGCGAAAAATCCGCGAGTTTCGTCAAATGATGGCGGAAAAAACACGATTTTCTTCAGAGGATCGTGACAAAATAACGAAATTCGCCAAAGGGTGGCGATTTAGACACCGAAATTTAGTCGCCAAAGCAAGAAACTTAGCGGGGAAAACGCGAATTTCACCCAACTTCACAGAAAAATCCTCAACTTCGTTAAAGAATTACGGAACTAGAATTACGGAAAACACTAATTTTATCAAAGGAAAAACAGAAAAAATGCTTAATTTCGGCAATACATCGCGAAAAAATCCGCAAATTTCATAAAAGGATCGTTATAAAAACCTGAATTTCATCAAAGAATTGCGGAAAGAACGCCATATTCGTCAGAGGATCGCGAAAAAAAACCCCGCGAAATTCGCCAAAGGATGGCAACTTAGACGCCGAAAATTAGTCACCAAAGCAAAAAATTTAGTCGCCACGTGGTGACCGTTAACTTCACCTATACTGTCAAGTCATATTTTAGTGTAAAACATCTGGAAAACCTATTTTAGAGGTTGAATGCTTGGTTTACCATTGTGTTTTCCTGCTCCCAGTCCTCCATGTTTTCATATGTTTGGGTGCAGGAAAACACAAGGGTAAACCTACCAGTCAACCACTGAAATCGGGTTTGCAGGTGGCTTCCACCAAGATATGACTTGGCAGACCAGTTGCACTTTAATATACGTGTCGAGTTTTAAGTAAGCCTAGAATTTCAGCCGCCAACTCGAAGAGGTGATGATTTGTGCAGCAGCCTCTCGGTCTGATACACTGAGTAAATCGAAAATGAAAATTTTAAATTAAGACATTTTCGCATTTTTTATTTATTGTTATTATCATTATTATTGTCGTTGCTGTTGTTTCGCTGCATTACTTTTGTTTTATTTCGTAAAACACATCCGACATTTTCATATACCTTGAATACTTTCTACTAGTGCTTTAATTTACAGAAATAAATTTATTGAACTATAAGAAGTAACATTTTTTTCTGGACAACTGAAAATAAATTAGTCTGCATTATCTGGAAAGTAATGTAACATTCTTTGTGCAGAAAATTTATATGAGTATTTTAAAATGTTATTTTTTTTCTAGCACAGTGTTTTCTAATTCCATTAAAATACTGTTATTGTTTTTTTAATTAGAAATAAACCTTGTTTGACACTGAACAAATGGATTCGAAGCCTTATTCAGGTAATTAAAAGATAATTCCTTTCATTTGATACAACACTGACAACATAATCGCTAAAGCATGACTGCCGAATGCAAAATGTACACAATATGCATACTGCCGTCCTAATCCTAATAGGCTTATCATCGTTTTTTGCATTATTTTTTCCTCGTTTTTTTTGCAATCTGCATGTTTTTTTAATCATGGCAAATAAGTGTTGGGAATAAACCAACCTATTTACAACTGAACCTACACGTACCTCAGTAGCAATTTTTTTTTATGACTGAAAAAAAAAATTATATTGCAAAAATAATAAATGGAATGAAATGAATAATAAATAACGCTTTAAAACTTAAGCTCAAGATATGCATAATTCTTTTTTCCATAAGATAAAACTTTCTTTCGGAAACTAAGGACTACCCATAATATTTCGTGGCAGTCCAGTCAGCTTATTGGTATTATGATTTGACAAAGATAAAATATTGGTTAACCCTTTATTTACTGATGGTACTTACAAGTACCATTAAAATAACTTTTATAAAATTCATTTAATACATTAATTAGTATTAATACACTTTAGAATAACTTATAGATGCATTACTTTATCTTGTTCCAAAAGCATTATTGGTTACACAAAACAAAAATATTTTTAAAAGGATTATTTCTTTTGCCTTTGCATCTTTTCATTTTTCTTGACGTTGAGGGGGGAGGGGGGGGATTTTTCAATTCGGAAATGTTTCTATATTTCTAATGTAAGAACATTATATTTGTATATTTCCTAATCCTAAAAGATACTAAGAAAAATATTTAAAATAAAAGATTTGAGTGGTGTGATAAATATTGCACAAAATCCCTATAAATTCCAATTTAATTAATCCTTCTTAGTCCTTCAATCCTTCTAAAATTCTTCTAAAATTTATTAAATTATTATGTCAATATTCTAATGAAGTTTCAAAAATTCACGATAGATGCTTTAGAAGATGAAATTTTCATGAATTCATAATTAAGTACATAAAGGGTTAAACGAGATACTGGATTAGATGATATTACTGTTCATGCTTTTTAACAATAATTAAAATTGTCAAATTACTTTTAAAAGTTTAATCCAAACATTATTTACACTCATGTCCAAAAATTAAGGGTCAGTGACCGGACGCTTTCGATTTTACACGGTTTGTCGAATACATACTGAAATTGTTGATTAATTGTCCTTGAACTTCTAGGATGTAAAGAACATGTTTGACTTCATATTTTTCAGTGAAGATTTAGCCGCGAAAATACACTGGTGTCCAAAATTAAAGACCAGTCACAAAATGCTAATTTTTAAGTAAGCGAATACTCAAAAGGAAATAATATAATTCAAATAATTACTATCCCTACAACACAGCTAGTACATATAGCATCTCATTCATGTCACACATGGTCACAAGTGTTACAGTCACTACGGTGAAAAAAATAGGAAATTCCACACGTCTCATTATGAGTCTCAAATGATCACTATATGTGACTCCACTGAGACGTCAATGTGACTGCTGCTTTGTGACGAGTCACCAGATTACTTTACAATGTAGGTACATTGTGACTCTCATGTGACTGTCATTTTTAGACTCAGTTTCAAAGTCATCATGAACGTTGCATTATGATAAGTCACCAAATAATATCACATTATAGTCACATGGTGACTTTTCACAAAAGAACACAATGGTGACTTCACAGTAGTCTCTGTGTCCCCTGAAAATCATCATGTGACTTTAATGTGACATTATTTGGTAACTTATCACAATGCAGCGTTCACGATGACTTTGAAATTGAGTCTGCAGATGACAGTCCTATGAGAGTCATAATGTAACTGCATTGTAAAGTCACACGGTAACTCGTCACAAAGCAGCAGTCACAGTGACGTCTGAGTGGAGTCACATATAGTGATCATTTGAGACTCATAATGCGATATATGGAATTTCTTAATTTTTTGCTTCACCACAGTGACTGTGACACTTTTGACCATGTGTGACATGAATGAGATGTTATATGGACTTGCTGTGCTGTAGAGATAGTAATATTCGAATTATATTATTTCCTTTTGAGTATTCGCGTACTTGAAAATTAGCATTTTGTGATTGGTCCTTAATTTTGGACATCAGTGTAGCTACGGAGTAATTAATAAATTTAACAATGAAATAATATTCGTGATCACCCACGTGACAGAAAATGCTCAAGAGGGACTGCCACTGTATTGAATGACAATGTGGATCCTGTTCAACGTTCTTGTGCATTTGTGTAAGCATGACACTAAACATGTTAACGTTTCTTTAAAAAAAATCAAATTTTTTTGTTTATCCCATACAGAGTTTTCAACCAAATTCAACACCACTTTCCGAAAACGAAAAATAACAGTAGAAACAGTATAATGCAATTGAAACATGAATATATTGAATATTTGACGAGATTTGGGCATTTGTATGGAATAATTTTTAACCGCGCATGCGTGGAAGATTCTCAATTTTTTATTTCATAATTTGGTAGCCAGCTATTTAGGGCAACTTATATAAAAATTTTCGACAAATATAGCGAAAATTCAGAAAGATTCTGGCGATATAGTGAGTTGCTTTCTAAAAGTAGATGGCAGTCTGTCACTGGCGACTGTTTTTATATTTTAGTTGGACAGCCATTTTTAAAAAAATAAATTTTGTAGCATATTTTTCCTGTCCGTGTCCATGTTGTTAAATTATACGTGAAAAATTTATTGTTTTGAGAAAGTGGTGCCAATACTAAGGAACGCGCACTTCAGTAATAAAAACAAAACATCGATCTTTTTCAATCACATTAAGTAATATGGAATAGACACCTATATAGTATATTTTCAGTAAATTTTTAACAGTTATAAGAAAACTGTTTAATTTTATTTATCATAACAATACAAAAATTAGTACATTTTTCTATATCTTGATATTGACTTATCTCTCAATATGCGTTAAAAACAAAATGAAGGAAAAATAATTTATTAATGCGACACTTGACATTGTTTGGAAGAACGAAGTGTATCGAAATCTATTTCCACTTAACTCTTTGCGACGCTCAAAACGTTTTGTAGATGTTCATCCATAATTTTACATCTCAGACTGCTTATGGAGCTCCTGTTATTTATTTTTATCCAAATACATTTTGTACAATTCCACTAATCCAAACTTCTCTTTCAATTCTAAATTAAATTACAATCCACAAAATTAAATCTCAATCCGTAAATAGGAATCGGATCAGGAATTGATATCAACTGAAAATTGCATTAAAAATAATGAAAAGTGTAAGCGCATCCTTTTGAAGTCTTCTAATCTATTTACAAATTCGAATTTCAGATCCGAATAGACTCCCGGCTGAAATCATTACCTTCCGACTGTGCAAACAATGTATGGAAATGGATAAGTTCGTTTGCACGCAAATGCTGCTCCCAAAGTCCAAGTTTCATTTGGAATGCAGATGCATTCTCCTACATTTTGTTTATCGATCGATCCTTACCTTGTAGATGCTTATTTACTTCATTTAGATGTTCAGTGGCATCGACAAGAAATCGAAAATCACAAAGCCAGTGTTAATCTTCAAACTCTGGTAAAATTCTCGATTTGCTTTCAAAGAATATTTTAATTTCGTGTTTTTTTTTCACATCGTACACTCTTGTGAACATTTGACGATGGTTTAGTCACCTTACGTCTGGATAATATGTTATGTCAGTGCTCTTTGCTGTTATGTTTGCTACTTAATAATTTCCTTTTATAAAATATGTTAATTCTGAAGCAACTTTCTTAAACACATTTTATTCCGCACTACGTTTTCTTTCAATTCGCTAACTTTATTTTGCCTATTTTTGCAGTGAAGTATCATCAGGGGACGCTGGACCATTTTACATAATAAGGCCAAATTTAGTATACAATAATACTTGCAGTAAAGGGATTCACCATACCTTGACGCTATATCAGAGCTACTTTGTCCAGTATAATAGTCAAATTTCTTTGACTGTTTAGTACGGTAATGTCTTTTAATGTTGTATTCTTTTATCGCAAATATAGATTCTTTGCTTATCAGAGAGATGACTTTCGGTTTGAATTCCACAAAAAAGTAATTTATAGTTCACTTTTCTTGAAAAGTTTTTCTTTTCTTGGGATGTTTTTCGAGAGATGTCATTGCAGATTTTACGAATACCGATTTTTATCATCAAAATTTAAACTCTGTCCGTACTTGCTTACAAGTAATACTTTTTCATTCTAGGCAGCGTCATGCATTGTCAATTCAATTTCTTTAATTCATAGGGTATGTGCGGTATTCTGCGATTTAAACATCTCAGAAACTCTGACACTTTCTGAATTCTCCTATTTGTTACCATAGACTCCTGATGCTAATAGGGGTCCGACTCCAGAAAGTCTGCTCAAAATTTCGTTCCAAGTTACAACGGATTGTTATCCAGCACTCATCCTTACACTCAGCGATAGGTGCTGGAGAAATAAATTCATGTTTCTTGATTGTAGTTTTTTTGGCTGAGAACAACCTCAGATAAAGAGTTATGAATAAAATTGCCGCGCCGGTACAGAATTAATTATCTGTCACGTTGGTAGGCAAGTTTGCAAATTTCGATTTCAGTTCGTATACTTTCTTACCAAAAACTTTAAAATTTAAGATATTCTTACGATTGCGGGAAAAGGACTTCGAGCCGTGGCTTGGCCATTCCTATTTAGAACTCATAAAATTTATATTTAATGTTGTATAAATATAGGTAGTCCTTCAACATCTATAGTTACATTAAGTAAATTCAACTGCGAATTTCACTAAGAAGTTTTTAAGTTGGGCTACCAGGAAATATTTATGCATAAAATTAATCAGTTGTAAAAAAAATAATAATAAAAATCACAGATGAAGTATATCATAATTAAATGCATTCTTATTTTAATATTCATATATAGCATGTCTCAACAAGATTAGAAAACAGGCTCTATTTTTTTTTTTTTTTTTTTTTTTTTTTTTTTTTTCTGTTAGATATGAGTAGGCAATGTAAATTGCAAAAATGTTCAAAATACGATAGGAAATAAGCTTATATTTATAAAATAGCTTTAGTATAAATAATATACCATAACACTTTTTAAATATTTTTAACCCTCCCCCCCCCCTCTTCCCCTCCTTCTGACAAAATTCGCAAATTGGTTTCTTTCCCCACCTTTTATTGCAAAAAGATCTTTACAAAAAATATCTGCCTGTATTTTTAAAACTGAATGAGTTATGGTTAACTTAAAATTTACCATTATGAATGGAGGCCATATATCAAATTACAAGCGTAAATCTGTGTGATACTGCGAGAAAGAGTAAGCACGAATAATAAATGTGCAATTAACCTCAAACAAAAGATAATCGATGGTTGCAACAATATTAGTGGCAAAGAACTCTAAAACATTTAATAGAAGCCTTATCAAAAGAGCTCAGTTATGTATCACAGTTAGGAAAAAAAACCTTGAGAAGGCTTTGTGAACTGCTTTTATTGAATCATGTTTCTAAGATTAAAAATTATGTTACATGATCACTGCATGTGTAATTATTTATTTAGGTATGTTTGTGGTGATTTTTCTTTTACACTTGTTAATACATTTTTTATATAAAGAGCCTCATCGTCAATTTGCATATGCTCCTTATCTTACAGATGAAATAGCATTTTGAATGGCAAATAATGAGACTCCGTCCTAGTACAAAAAAGTGGTATATCAGTTTGTTTGTTTTTTTATCACTGTTATAATTACTTAAATTTTTGTTGCAGCAAAATAAAAAGTTTTTTAACTGACGAATTTTGTTTAGGGGAGCGGATTGGGCGGTAGCCATATCGAAATTTAAAAAGTGAATTTATTTTTTTAATTAATGGAGACAAGTTCATTACCATAATTTTCTTTCCTAAGTTATTTTGAAATCTACAATTATACTTGTCTGGAACAGGTATTCAATTAAAGAGTATTTCAACATTTTCGTGGTACCTGTATATACATCGCATTAACAAGATGTTTTAACATGGAAGCTAACTGATGTTGTTTGGAGCATTACACATAAATCCTTTAATCGTTGTTACATTAAGCGACAAAACGATGTATTAGGGTAATTTATCAAATTAATGAGCATAGCTAATATTTTTGTATAAAATGTGTAAGTGCTTAAAAAAAAGAAAGGATGTAGTAACGCAGAATTAAAAGAACATCCTGAAGTGCTCTTGTATATATATATATTACATATATAGGGAGAGAGAGATAGCATTCACTAGAGTTTGTTAACATGACGTTAATTAGAATGGTTCGAAACTCTAAAAATACATATCGCTCACCCACAAGAAAAGTGACACATCTCGTAAAAATTCATTTTGTGTTTTACTCCAGTAATAGGTCTGTCATAGGTGTGTTTTGCTGCACAAACAATTTCATAAGTGTAGTTATACGAAAATCGATTTATTACGCTATATGTCCATTCGTGACCACAGAAGAGGGGTGGATTGTGTGGGGAGGTAAAACTATCCAACCCTCCAAACCTCATCATGTCTTCATTCTTAAGGATTTTATGCACCTTTTTATTCCTGCATGCAGAGCTAAGGGCAGCAATTTCATCTTACAGTAAAATTACGCAATTTTTCTTTTGCCTCTCAAATGAAATTTACTTTTGTCAAGATGTGTCACTTTTCTTGTGGGTGAGCGATATCACCATTAAATATGTTACTCCTTTAATTCGGTATCGATGTTACATTAAGCAATTTCGACTTAAAATTTTATCCAAGTAAATTAATAAGTTAATGAGCAACTATCGTTCATGCAGAAAATGTTTATGTAACGAAATAATAAGAATCTGGTACTCCATAAATATAACACATTAATAAACATAACAATAAGACATTTTTATAAATGACTTTTATTTCTTCAGATTTCAATTTGAATTAAGTATTCATACAACAGTTGATTCTTGACATAACTATTAAAAAATAAAATTATCAACTCATTTTTTTAAGGAGATTGCAGATTTGAAATGAGCAAGAACACAAAATTTTATTTTTACTTTCTTCTCTTTAAAGAAAGTATTGTAATCGAAATTTCTTTCGACTTCCAGTTTTAACGGATTTACGCGTTTTAGGGGCCAGAGATCCCGAAAAACATGTTTATACAAAATGTCTGTGTGCCCTATTCGTATCATTGAAAAGTGTATGAATTTATGCATAGAATTGAACCAAATTTCATATATGAAGCATTCTCACAATCGTTTGACTTTTAAATCCCTGAATAATAATTTTTATTTTAGTACATATTCTTCGGGTTTTTTTATTTCGTATACTGAAAAACATCCCATTGCATGACTGAATAACAATATTAACGAGATAAATAAATTTTGGACGATGTTGGGGGTCAAAATATACTACAAAATTCCTATACCGTCGCGTGTCCCTGATGCTGATTTTTAAATTTGCAGCTATCTGTATAAAATTGTTCTATAAAAGTAATTTGATGTAATTTTTTGCGAAAGTGGTACTATTGTTTTATATAAATATGTAGAAAAAATTAACCTGCACACATTTTTACGGTTGCTATTATTTTTTAAATTCTATCCATGGGTTTTAGATCCCTTACCGTGCCTCTTGCTAAAATTAACAGAAAATCACTTTAGATTATTTTTAACAGTGTACTTCTTTTTGAAACAATTGTACTTAAAAAAATACGAGTACATGGAAGTTCTCATTTTTAAGTAAATTATTTTTGAGAGTGTAAGTTTGATTTCACCAGATTTTTATTCCTGATAATTAAAAAATTGTGAGAATGCCTCATATATGTTTTTTGGCTATGGCCAGCAGGCTCACTTGAATTTGGAAGTAATATGCCAGAAAAGGTACAATAAAAACGATTTTTGTGCTATTTTTAGTACTGTTTTATCGAAAAGTGTATGAAGTTATGTATAAAAAATTGGTTTTGTATTGAAGTAATAATATTGACGCATTAACTAGTGTAACAACTTTTTTGAAATATCAACAAGTATAAGAAGGAAGAAAGTTTTGGAATCCGCACATGAGACTGGTTGTGTTAAAATTTCTTGTATTAAATTTGAAAAATATCAATATATTGACATTTATTGACTGAAAATCTGTTTTCATAACTTCTTAATGGTAAGTAATGAAAATAACGTATCATAAAGTATTTCAAATGCATTTTTCTTAACCCCTTCGCAACGAGCGTCTTTCACAGTATAATTAAAATCTTCTACCACAGATTTTTTAGGTAGATTTCGTAAGAAATACTACCTATTGCAGTCGTTACCATGGTGCGACTTTTGAAAAATTCCTTCATAACTTTTCATTATAGGACCCCAGGAACCCAAAACCACCCCCACCTAAAAAGTTTATATATATATATATATATGTATGTATGTACTAAATTTTGTCCGCACGATAAAAGACGCAATTATGCACGGATTGTCCTCAAACTCGCCAACAACTTTGATATGGCTAACATCTCGGCGGGGATTGAAAATGGGCAAAATCGGCCCAAGAGGGTGGAAATGGGGAGGGTTCAAAATTTTGAATACTGTCTTAACATGATTCTGATATAACCAGCTCTTACACAACAATGGCAGGAAAAAAAATAAAAGTTTTTCGTTATAGCAGTTGCCAACAATTAAAAAAAAAAAACAATAAAATTCTCACCACAACAATTACTTTTCTAATGTAAAATTTTCACGTGTAAAATTAAATAATTTGACAAATTGAAAACAAATTGAATATTACGTCATAAGTTTTCTACCACAAGATTTCAGCATGAAAACTCAAAATAAAAAAATAGTTTGACGAATTAAAAAAATATGTATATTGCGTCATATTGGAAATATAATGGATCTCAGCAGGTGAATATGTAACGCCATGTGAGTTTGAAGAAACGTATTAAAACATGATAAAAACCCGACAATGGAAATATTAACATATTTTAACACTTTAAGGTTCTCTGAATTTTTTGTAGCCATTTTTTAAATCTATTCCATATACATGTGTGTGTGTATTCGTGTATATTATAATTTTCACAAAAAGTTTAGCTCCCTACAGCTCACTCTTTGTGAAGAAACTGGGTTTATCTCTAATCTTGATTTAAGTTTTGTTGGAGAATTTAGTACTTAACTTCGAAATCTACCTCCGCCTGTAGGCCCGAGCCGGCAGGGATTTTTTTTTAAATAGACATTTTTGCCTAGTGTAAATCGCAGAAATGCTCTAGGCAAAATACCCAAATAAGGCAAAATATCGAATTAAGAAAAATAAAATTTGTAATTAATTCTTCAGCTACTTTTCAGCAGGGAAATTACGCTTGAAATTATTGAATATTAAAGACGTGAACTATCACATTGCTAACTAAGCGTAAACCAACAACGCTTGGTTTACGCTTAGTTAAAAATGTGATAGTTCACGTCTTTAATATTCAATAATTTCAAGCGTAATTTCACTGCTGAAAAGTAGCTGAAGAATTAATTAAAAATTATGTATTCACCGATGCTGGGTTCATTTGCGTCTCATGTTAAGCCGCAAAATTGTGTGCTCATGAAGACTATTCCATCTAGTAGCTGCGGTAGCAGACTTACCAACTTATGTGAGTGAGAGATGCCGAGGTGGTCATCGTCCTCGTGGCTTAGTGGTGGAGCACTGGAGCGTTGTTCCGGGGGTCCGGGTTCGATTCAGGGCTTGGGCATTTTTCACTCTGTTGGTTTACGCTTAGTTAGCAATGTGATAGTTCACGTCTTTAATATTCATCAAAAAAAAATACTGGTATGAATAATTAAGGAATATGAACACTTTATGCGTTACGTATACGTGACGTTCGTCGCGAAGATGTTATTTTTCTCAGTCTACATACATTTTTAAAATGCTCCATGCGTTTTGATCCTCTACTAAATTTTTATTTTCTTTAAGTTCCAATCCATTCAAAGAATCGGGTTCGGGTTTATTCCTGGAAAATGACTGGTATTCCCATGGAATTTAAACGGAAATTGGGAACTGAAAATTCCTGCAAACGGAGAATATTTAAATTGCTAATATTGTATTAACGTGAGATGTTTATGCTGTTGTCATAAAGACTATTGATACAAAAGACTTAATTAACAAACTAAAAATACAAAAAATAAGAAATTTTTAAATATTTCTATATGAAACTATGAAATAAATAAGTTATAAAAGCAACTATTTAGTGTATGATATTCACACTAGAGGTCTGCACAGACCGAAATTTCCAGGCCTGCCCGGCACGATACAAAAATTAAAAGTTCGGCCCGAGCCCAGCCCGGCCCGTAGAAAAAATATATTGGCCCTGACCGAAAAAAAGTTAAAATCTCGGCCCGAGTGTATTTCTACAAAACATTGATTTTTACGTCTATTTGATTAAAAAACTGTCTCGTACGAGGAGTTCCGACCAAAAATATTTATCTTAACTTTTTTTTCATGTTTATAATCTTCATTATTACAGAAGAGCCGCAAGCTGCGATATTTATTTTTTTAATGAATCTCTATTTCTCGTATGTAAATGTTTCAGTTATCATTAATACTGTTTATCCATATTTCATGTATTGAAGTGTTAAAAATCTGAAAAATGCTATAAAGTAAAATCTTCTAAGACAAATCTTCTAAGCATAGAAAAGAAAACAAAATGCGTCACAGACAAATTCCCTTCTTAGCAAGTGTTAATGTATTGTAGATTCTTTTCTTACGTATTAATATATTAATTTTGCATGGATTAACACGTTTTTCAGTTTAAAACAGGGTTCCGTCATAGACAGGTTCTTTTTCACACATTTTACTATATTTTAATTTAGCTATATTTTAATAAGCATAGAAATCTACTAATCTTTAAAAATAATAAATTTTGATGTGTAAGTGTAGAATAATGGCGATTTAAAAATGTATGCATTTTTTTCAAAATTTTTGGGCCAGGCCACTGACTTTTGAATGGACCAGGACACGCTGAGACAATGATTTTTATTCGGGCTGGGTCAAAACTAGGACTAAAAATTTTGGGCCTTGAAGACTAGGGATGAAACAAGTTCCGGCTCTGTACAGAAAACATAAGTTAGGCCGGCCCGAACCTTTAGAAAAAAGTATGGCCTGGGCCCGGCCCGTACAAATCTCTAATTCACACATAAACGAACAATCAATGCAGGGTTACTGAATGTTTCATGCAATTCAGACTCTTCAAAATAATGGCAATTAATTCAGGAAAACATTATAGAAAAGTAATTACTTAACAACAGAAAAACGAACTGAACTACAAACATGAGTTTAGAGACATGCCTATTTTAGTTTGTTTTATGCATATGCAAAAGCCATGTTTTGCACTATCCTCTATATGCAGAATATAAATAATATAATATGGTTTTAAAAGATGTATACAAATATATAAAAACTTTAAATCTTTCCTATATTATGTAATCAATACTTTGTTGTTTGAGATTTTCTTGTATTGATTTTTTCCCGCAAAATACCCAATATTTCCGAATTTCCCAATTACTTCACCCAAATTTCCTGTTTTTGCCCTTGCTTTAAAATTTCTGTTCTTTTTTTCAGCCGTATTTTTAAGGTCTACGGGACAACCTTGACACGTACTACGTACAATGTTCGTAATAAATATGTTCATCCGTTTTGGAATGCTCTTCTAATCAATAATAAAGAAAATACGTAAATTTTTAATAAAAATTTGGTTGTGTGCAAGTTTTTATTTTGTTTAGCATCTATCTGTCAAATAAAACAAGTGAATGCACATTTTTTTAAATAAACACATCATGAAAAATGGAACACATGGAGCATTTTTTTAAACTAATTAATATCGTTAAAAAGTTTTACATTTTCAGCAAATCGAATTTTCTTTCAAATATTTTTTGAATACATATTACAGAACATTTTTTTTTTGAAGAATTTCTCGTTGAAATAATATTAATAATGAAAAATAACTTTTAAAGCCCACCGTTCCTATAACATTTGCGTGAAACATATGCGTATCAAATTCAATTTCCTAAGAATGTCGGTATGCATTTACTTCATGCGTGCAAACAATTTTCTATAGGTAATTCGTCATTTTAACAGCTATATATCATTTAATATGAAAACGCATATAAAGCATTTCATCTGAAGATTCAGTAGGCTTAACTTTGTACATTAATATTAATCAGAGGATGTGGCAATAAGAATTATTTAGAATGTCTTCATTTATCTTGTTCCCTTAGCTTAAAATGATAAATCAAACGAATTCAACAGATAGCATACGTAAGGATAAATCTTCCACAACTTTCCGAGAATTTTCATCAAATTTATAGGATTCTTCTGAAATCAATTAATATGCTGTAATAATAGATGAACCTACACATATATTCCAGCCACTGCATGCCTTAGGTTTGCAAAATTTACGATTTAGACTAAAATGAGTTAAGGCGAAGTATGTAAATCACGGATAGAAATTGCATGACAAATTTTGTATTTACTGAGCTTGTGAAATCTTTTACACGCTGTAAATATATTGTTTCAAGTAAGGCGTAAATTGAAAATGCTGTGACTTTGTTTCATTGTTGATCTAATAAAATTAATTTTCAAATCTGTGATTTTTTATTCGCCCATTTCGTAAGAGATAAAGAAAATTGGGTCGATGTTGTTTCTTTCGGCTATATTTTGGATAATATTGACAGTATATTAAATATGAAGAGTTCTGGTGATAAAGAGGATATGTGACAAAATAAGAAATAGGAAATTGTGCGTCAACGTGGCAAATGAGGTGCGTTCGTTCTATAACTAGTTTTATAAATATTCAGATCTTGGTGCAGTAGTTGTTGCACTCTTATGCATAAATGCGTGAATCCAAATTTATTATGATGATATATATTAAATTCAGCAATGCGGAAATAATATGACTCCATCTTAAATAGGACGTAATCACCATGGCTACCTAGAATCATTACTTATCATGACTACGACTTATCTTTTAATTGATTACGTAAGATAAGATGTAATAGAATGAAGAAAACTTTTATTAATATATTTTAAAGTTTTTATCCTATTTTCATAAAATTTGATATGATTCGACAAAATTCAGTAACGATTATATATATAAAATTTCAAACCATCCGGTTGGCAGGGTTACCAGATTTGGCCTCACTTTTATTCTGAAATTTTGCATTCACACCAGAAATTCTGTATAGTATTGTTTTCATAATTAAATGACAGACGTTTCGTGATTACCCAAAGTAAAAATTCTTCTTTCAGAATTTCTTATGTGAATTCGAAGTTTTTAAATTGAAACATAGAGGCCAAACTATCAACCCAGTCGGTTTGGTATTTTTTACGCTGTTATATGCACTGTAAAAAAACCATTGTAGATTTTCCAGCACAAACTGCTGGCGTCCGAATTGCCAGCACATTGTGCTGTTAATTTTACGCAACTACTGTTTATACGCAATTACTGTTTATTTTTCATGTTTATATAGTCAAGGAACCAAAGAAAGCTACAGCACATTCGGTTGTGATCGAGTTTGAACGCGAGATCAACAGTACTTTGTACTGTAAAAATGTCGGGTTTTTTTCAGTGTGCGGATAGACAGATGAATAGGGCCAGACGACGACTGTAGGTGCTTCTTATTTATGTAATAACGAACGTACTTAAAAATTGAGTTAATAATATGATTGGAGATAATCAATTATCCTTTACCATCTATTAAATTACTGTTTGAAAAAAACATAATACTCGCAAATATTTTAATTGATAAAGGAGGCATTTGACAATAAACGCAAATAGATATTTGTAACTTTACAGTTCATTTTCTCAAAATGATGATTGTGTCACTTACCACCTTCAGTTCTGGAAATTTTAATTGTGAATTGATAGCATCCAAAAAACCGACATTCCGTTTTCAGAAAACTCATTAATGCGCAATAAAACTAACCGGAAAAGTTTTCGAAAATCCGTGTCAGAAAAAGAAACTTTGTTTTTTAAATGTTTTTATAAATCTCGAAAATATATTAGTTTTTGAGATTTCAAAAAATAAAGGACAAGGAAAATATACAATATGAACTTTAAAAAGTTCACTGTTTTACTTAAAAGGTGACTAAAATATAAATATAGTGATGTAATAAAATAAACGGAACTACAATTAGTAATAATATATATTTTCTCTAATTAAGTACAATCCAAGAAACTGCTACTTCTGTTTTCCTCTCTAATAATTATTGGCTCTCTCATTTTGTGACGTGTTTTCATAAATAAACAGCAATTAGTTATTATAACATTCGGGCTTGAATATGAAGGGCTTGAGAAAGCCCAAAAATACTAAGAAGTTTTTAAATAAAATGTATATTTTTAACTTGTAACATCTCTTATATTATTTTTGTCGCCTTTTAAGTAAAACAGTGAAGTTTTTAAAGTTCATATTACAAATTTTATGTTTGAATCAGTGTGAAATATTGCGTTTCGTCTTAGGAAAAAAGAACGCTCTTCAGAAGCGTGGGTAACTTGAAGGAGATTATTGTATATTTTAGTTTATATCCTGTACTAGCAGCTTTCGCCCGCTACGCTGGCCGGTTTTTCTAAACAAACCGTGAATCAAACGACATACATCTGTGAATTTGATCATGCGTTTGAAAGCAATATGGACATTAACCTGATCCGAATAGCTACAAACGATATGGGCGTCATTATACTATTATGTTTTCTATTGAGACAGACAAAATTTGAACTGTTAAGTACCAACTTCTTTAGTTGATCCTTTACTGCTAGATTTGGTAAAGTACGATAGAATAATATGTAATATACATATACCCCTTCCTCTGAAAATTTATCAATGCAATTCTCATCAGAATCCGTTCAGTAGAACCTATTAAAAAATCTAATCTTTCATAATTGGGCTCACCTGATTCTAGAACTTTCAGCAAAAATCCTATAACCAAGCAACCTGGAACGATGTGTGTTTTATACTAAAATATTCCATAAACAATTAACTAACTGAGAAAGTTCCACCAAAATCCACTTAGTAGAATCTTTTAAACTGTACCTACTTCAAACTTTAAATGTACCAAAACATTCCCTGCAAATTATCTAATTAACAGTTTGAGTCCTATCAAAATCCACCCAGCAGAAACTTTAAAAAAGCCAACCTTTCATAATCGTGCTCATCTGATTTTGAATTTTCCCCCATAATTATTAAACTAAGCAACGTAGAACGATATGATGTACCAGATTTTTTTTCTGAAAAATTGTTTAACAATGTAAGTCCCATCAAAATCTATTCAGCAGCACTCAAGTTTTAAGCAGCCCAAACGAAATTTCCCTTTGCATTTCATATATATTACAGATAGTTTAAATAATCTTTCATAATCACGTTAACCAGATTATAGAAATCTCAACGATGTATAGATAGGTCTACGTTATACACCGTCTGGATTTCTTAAGAAACTATACACACCTTCCATAGCTATAGCATATATATTCTCTAGTATATATTCTCTGCATATAGCGTACATCCTCTAAGTTTATACTACACCACTGAGAACTTTCCCGCATAGCATCAAAATCCATTCAGTAGCACTTTAAATAAAAGGTAATCTTTCATAATCGCGTTCACTTAATTTTAAAAACTCCCGTAGCTATCACTAATGCAAAGTAGAAATTTTTTTTTTTACATTAAAACACTTCTAAAGCAAATTACTTAACTAACAGTGTAAGTTCTACAAAATTCTGTTCAGTAGAACCTGAGTTATAGTCAATTGGAAAGAAATAAGAATTTGCGTTTTGTATATATAGTAGATGATAATGAGTAAAAATGTAAGTGCTGGTATTTGCGATGCATAAAATGTTATTGACGAGTGCACGGCTAACATAAAAGTACCCATTTTTTTCTTTTTATCCAGGAGCAAATGACAAATTGCAAAATATTTTTTCTCTTTAAACCTTTGAATATGAAAACTTTTTTTAAGCAATACAAACATCGTTTTCGTATTTAAATTAAATATTTCCGTTTTATAATATTTATTTCCTATTAAATCCTTTTTCTTTGTATTTTAAATAAATATTTATTTCTTATTAAACCCTTTTTCTTTGCATTTTAAATAAAATTAGTGATCGTTTTGGTATTTTTTCGTTGTACCAACACCGGTGTCGCCAAGCATAATAATTAGCGCAAAATGAAATGAAACATTTGAAAAAAAAGTAATTTTGTTGATACAAAAATGAGCATTTGAAAATTACAGACTTTCTCCAAGTATTTTTTTAAATTAATACTTAAATTAAAACAAAAAATAAATATTTTATAATAAAGTAATAAAAAAAGTCAATTTAATCTGCTGGTCTGAAATTGCAAATGTCTTTCAGGTTATCATTGCAGAGTGGCGTACGTAATAAGCATGTCTGTCAGTGCAAGTAAACATTTAATTTTTTGAGTTCAACGTTTTTTAACAGAACATTTCTATATGTATTATTCCTAAGTTCTGAAATAATTTTATTACAGCTTTCTCGTTATCAAGTAACTGCCAAATGGTAAAATCCATGTAAGTGCCAGTAATGAATTTAATAGTTATAATTCAATGATAAATATTTTATGTTAGAAAAATAACAAATTAAGATGTTTTGCGATGCAGCGATTAAATAATACTACTAAAAAAGTATTCACGTTAAATAAATAGCAAATCTTAATGTTTAGTACGGTTTGGAATAAAAATCGTTTGCAGGATTAGGGTTGAAACAAATGGCGCAATAGCATACATTTTGGAATGGTGTTGGTATAGCAAAAAACCAATTAACCTATTAATCTATTAATTAAGTGATTATTATAGATGTTGTTATAACTTAACCAATTAAGCCTTTAAAAAATTAGTTTTCGAGGTGTTTGTAATATTTTTCTAACTCATATAGCTGTTTTAATTATTTAACCAAAAGAAATGATTACCAAAATTACTCAATTTAAATTTTTTCGTTGCTATAGTAAAGGCTGTATTTTCAGAAATTATCATTGGATATTTTCAAGTTTTGGCGCCAAAGATAGTGCCAAATTAGAAAAACATGAAATATCTATCGAACTATTGGGCTTAAAAGAATTTAGTTAGTACCATTCGATTCAGCATACAAAAATACACCAAAATATGTTATCATATGAAAAATAACTATAAAATCAGATTTTTAAGGAATTTTTTTAAAGTTCGTTCGATTTTTTACCCCCCTTAGGGATGGAATTTTAGAAAATCCTTTCTTAGCGGCACTCTATATCATAAGAAGTATTTTTACCCCGATTTTCAAGACTTTAGGTTCAGTAGTTTCGGCTGCGCGTTGATTAATACAAAATTCAGACTTTCTTTTATATACCGGGTGTCCCAAAAAGGACTGACTGATTTTAAAATTCAATAACTTGCAAACGGTGACAGATATTGAAAAAATTCTTGCAGGAGTGTTATGCATAAGGTCAAAAGTTTTATTGCAGTGATTTTCAATTTTAGTTCGAATTACAAACAATAGATGGCGCTGTAAGCAATAGTCGCTAAATACAGGCTCGATTTTTGGTACTTCGTGGCCCGGATAATACATTTCCATCTCCTTTTTCTGCATGGAGCAAGATAAAGGACCAAAAATCGAGCCTGTATTTAGCGACTATTGCTTACAGCGCCATCTATTGTTTGTAAATTGAACTAAAATTGAAAATCACTGTAATGAAACTTTTGACCTTATGCATAACCCTCCTGCAAGAATTTTTTTAATATCTGTCACCGTTTGCAAGTTATTGAATTTTAAAATCAGTCAGTCCTTTTTGGGACACCCGGTATATAGATTATATTTTCCTAAATTAAGAAATATATTTTTTTACATTTAACTTATTTTTAATATTTACAGCCGAGGATCGCTAACTCTCATTTGCTGAGAAAAATGGTGGAATTATCTGTTTCTTAAAAAAAAATTACATTTCATTCTATAATTATTTTTTAATGGACGTTGAAAAAAAAATATACATATATATAATAGTAAATTTATACTATTTGGTGCATAGTCGATCGGGTACTTAATGGAATTCAATTTTTAGCTTATTGCTGGATTCTATTACAGAAATCGACTATGTTTTTTCTTATATATGTATTTTATGTACCCTTGAAAAAGTGAAATGCTATATAAGCTTCCGCCTACATCCATCCATTTGATCTATTGTTTGTTTATGATACATCTTTTAATGGCTGAACATTATTTCGCTAGGTATTTGTATCTTCTGTCTTTAATAGTATATTTTATGGAAAATTTGGTGGTTTTTCATATGTTTTATATGGATTAATCGTCCGCAATGTGCTAGTGAATTATTGGTATTATGCTTGATTCTGTATTACTAGTTAAAGGTTCCATCTTTATTTTGTATAATGTCAGTGTTATGAATTGTAGTTTAATTTATTAATTTAATTTTAGTAATTGGAAATAGATGATGATTTGTAGTTATATAATAGTTATATATATATATATATATATATAATATATATATATTATAATGTACATTATCTTTAATTCGAATTAATTTATAATATAATTGTGTTAAAAAATATTCTAAAATTAGAATTATTAGAAGCATTGAATTCAAAAGTGTCAAAAGTACTTTTGCTATAAACAAAATCAATTAACAATCTCATGCAAGGGTAGCAAAAATATTATTAATTTTAATATTAATGTTGTTAATTTTCCATATTTGTCTATAAAACATGTTTGTTGAACATCAAAATGTTTCCTTGGGAGTTGATAGCATTCAAAAAATTTATATTTCAGGTTTAGAAAACTGACTAATACACTATAAAAACTACTCGAAAACGTTTTTGAAAGTCAATGGCAGAAAAAGAAACTTTGATTTGATAAATGCTTCTTTAAATCTCAAAAATATATTAGTTTCTGGGGTTTCTAAACACAAAGTATGTTTTCAAAATCGTAATTAACTCGGAAGAGGTTATTGTATATTTTTGTTTATATTTATACAGGGTGGTGCAAAAGTATCTGACATATTTTAAAATATAATATACAATCAAGTAAATGCGTACTGGAGTGCTGTTTCGAAGTGGACTAAAGTGTTTTTCACGATGAAAAGTTTTCTTGAAACGAATTTTAAAAAAAATAGTTTCAAACTTCGCCTATAGTACTTTAAGTAGTATAGTACTCGCCTCTGTACTTTAAATTATCATAAAGAAGCATAAAAAAAAAACTCAAGACAATCAGCTACTACTTAATTTTTCACAAGCAGTTACAGAGCATTTATTTTACTCCAGCTACAAAGGACCGACACATTGAAATTTGGTAACGGATTGCATAAAATAAATTCTCTGTAACTGCTTGTGACTAAACAGATTATCTGTAACTGGTTGAGTTTTTGATGCTTCTTTATGAGAATTTAAGGTGCAGCGCTATCTATGGGCGAAGTTTGGAACTATTTTTTATTCGCTTCAAAAATGCTTTTCATCATGAGAAGCATTTTAGTCAAAACCATTTAGTCCATCACTAATTAAAAATGACAGTGATTCAAAGGCAATTAAATTTATTGGTAATTTTGAAAGTGAAAATTAAAATTAAATTTGCATTAATTATGTGGCCTTCCTTTTATTGAACCTTCAAAAGTCCACTGCTACATTGCATAACTAGAAAAATTTGTGTATTATCTTAAAATGTGAAAATTGTAAATTCTTGAATCTTACCGACGGCCTTATTGTAATATCTTGAAAATAAAATTATACAAGATATTCCAAATTTTCTAAAAAATTATTAAGCAACAGAGTTGTCTATTGCGTTTAATCGCTGAAAAAAAATCGTCGTGTTATTTATGATAAAAGCATATCGTTCATAGAAAAGAAAAATCTTTGTTGTAGCCATTGGTGTACTGTAAATTAGGATTATTAAAAATTACTCATTAATCATTTTTGTTATAACTGTTGTATGTATTGAGTCCCGTTTAAGAATAAAATAATCTTTTTAAAAAAAAATATCCCTACTTAAAAAAAAGCACTAAAAAGAATTAAATAATTCTTTAAAATTCTCTAATGACGAAACGTTATCCAATAACCGCACATCGGATGTCTTGTATCGGCATAAAAAAAATAAATTTAATATGTAGAATTTAATATCCACCAAACATGGATTTTCTAGAGAATATTTTTTTACAAGAGATTACATATTTATGATTTAATTTACGAATATATACATATAAAAGTAATCAATTACTTTTTTGAAGTTTGTGCCAACCTATCTTAAGTATAGTAAAATTGTGAATATATTGTACCTATTACCATGAATATAAAGTGATGATGGAGAATATGATACAAAATCAAAAATATGCTCTATTTCTTCAGAAAATTATTTGTTTAATCATTATAGATTGTGAATGTTTGTTATCATTATCAGTATCATATGTTTTGCGTCAGAGATATCGTGTATGTGTGTAGGGGCGGGGGGAATACATTTTCTTTTCTACGACTGTACTTTTAGTGAAGAAAGTGTCCACAAACGGAGAATTTCAAAATAGGGTAGAGGAGTACACAGTGAGACACGGTACACAGTGAAACAGCAGCCACATTGACATATAGTTGCAACTTTTTCTCAAGCTGGCACAGAGACATAACGACCTCATCTTATGCAATACGTGGATGTAGTTTCGACACTTCAGTTACTCGTCCGACAAAATAGTAAATACTTCCTTATTTTATAGTGGTTAAAGTTACATAAACGTCTATTTTAGAGTTTATTTCCTTCAATATGACATATATTTACTTAACCAAACCTAGCTATATCTAATAATAGACTATTTCGGCAAAACGACATAAACTTTTTAAAGCGATGAAATTGATGTAACAGGTGTGGCATCCATTTTGTTACAACGTAACGAAAGTACACAGTAAGACACACAGTTGTGATACACAGTGAGGCGTGTCTTATTGTGTACCTACTATGTGTACCTACTCTGATGTTAAAAAAGTTATTTATTAATAAAAGAAGGTTTTTCTGTCTCTCTCTCTCTTTCTCTCTGTGTGTGTGTGGGCGTGCGACGGCTAGAGAAATTTACTAAACGTAAGAGGCTGAAAATTTGCATAAAGGTAGCCCAAGGTCTGCCATTGTCCACCCGAGACTCATATTTTTAATATTTTGAAAATCTAGAAATATTATTTAGAAATCATATACTGCAGAAAATTATTGATAGAGTGTGAAAATGTATGATTTATGTAAATATATGCATTGGCTCACTGTGTACTACTTGTGGTACACAGTGAGACAATTTTCGATACTCCGTTATGCTGCTTCTGTGCTTTTATAAATAACTTTTTTAAAACCATTTATACATTAATGTGTAGCGCATTTGTGTAGCTTAAAGATGTAGCAAAAAAGTTTTCAAAAGAATAAAAATCGTCGCCATTTGTTAAGTAGTAATAATTTTCGTCTCGCTGTGTACTACCCTCCTGTATATGTAAAACAATAGTTAAACAGTCTTTATTTAACTCCACCATTCTCGCAAATAAATAAAATCTGCCAGTAATGCGAGTTTTTTTTTCAATAACTAATTTAATATTCTAAAATAATAAGCAGAATTAATAAGCGGAATAATAATTGGAAGAAATAACTAGGTGGATAAACTTGTAGAAACCAAATTAGGCAGCTTTTAATCAAATTAATAAATAGATATTTAGTTATTAATGAAAATTTTAACCCATTAAATGATATAACCATGAAATTGCAACTGATTTTCTTCTCACGCAGCAGGGAGAAATTACGCGTGTAACATATTCCAAGTTCACGATGTATTTGACATATTTTTTGCTTACTTCCTAACTTAAAACGTGTTCCCGTCTGTTGATTCTCATATCCCGTTACAAGTTGGATGTTTCGTAATTCATAATTTTGCCATTAGTCGCATACCGATTTTAAGTTACGGACCTTATTTATGTTTTGAACAGTATGATACGATCTTTCCATTTCAAAATATTAATTAAAAGTGACACTTCTGCGATGATGAATTTAAAAGATAAATACGATAGTATAAGCACAATAAAAATTAAATGATTAATTGGGCCCCTTTAATATGGTGGGGCAAAGTGTAAATTTTTTATTTTTTGTGCAAAATTAATATAATGGCGGGGATTTTTTTATTAAAATAATCTAATAATATTTCTTTTCTGTTTTCAAAGTTAATTTGGAATTCTTTTTTTTAAACGTTTAAAGACATCGACTGAAATTACTTTGAAAATACAAATAAAAACCGTTTTTCCTGCTTTTAAATGTTAGGTGTTTCTTCAAATATATATTTTTTCTTGTTATAGGAAGTTATCTTACTTATTAATATTAATTTTTTTTCAATATGTTTAAAAATGAGAACACAATCTAAACCTGTTATTTTCTTTAATATATATATATATATTTTTCAAAATTAGTTTGGAATTCTATGTTTCATACGCTTCAAAGGCATCTCTTCAGATTACTTTGAAAATGCAAATAAAATAAATATTTTTTTCTCGTTATAGGAAGTTATCTTACCTATTAATATTTTCTTTTTTTTTCAATCTGTTTAAAAATTAGAACACAAACTAAACCTATTATTTTCTTTATTCTAACTTTTTTTTTTCAAAATTAGGTTGGAATTCTTTATTTCAAACGCTTCAAAGACTTCGGTTCAAATTACTTTAAAAATACAAATAAAATAAATATTTTTTATCATTATAGGAAGTTATCTTACGTATTAATATTCTTTTTTTTTTTTCAGTCTGTTTAAAAATGAGAACACAAACTAAACATATTATTTTCTTTAATCTAATAATATATATATTTTTTTAAATAGTTTAGAATTCTTTATTTCATATGCTTCAAAGACTTCGGTTCAAATCACTTTGAAAATACAAATAAAATAAATATTTTTTATCATTATAGGAAGTTATCTTACCTATTAATATTCAACTTTTTTTCAATATGTTTAAAAATGAGAACACAAACTATACCTATTATTTTCTTTAATCTAATGATTTTTTTTTTTCAAAATTAGTTTGGAATTCTGTATTTCAATGCTTCAAAGACATCGGTTCAAATTATTTTGAAAATACAAATAAAATAAATGTTTTTTTTCCGTTATAAGGGGTTACCTATAACTTACCTATTAATATTCTTTTTTTTCGATCTGTTTAAAAATGAGAGCACAAACTTAACTTACTATTTTCTTTAATCCAATAATAATAAAAAAATTCAAAATTAGTTTAGAATTCTTTATTTTAAACACTTCAACGACATCGGTTCAAATTACTTTGAAAATACAAATAAATTAATATTTTTTTTCTCGTTATAGGAAGTTATCTTACCTATTAATATCATTTTTTAATCTATTTAAAAATGAAAACATAAACTAAACCTATTCTCTTTTTTTTATGTACAATTGTATTATACGGCAATGTATATTGTATGCTCAAATATAAGTAACAATAGGTACTTATAAATAAGGGCTTTTAAATATAAATATAATATAAAATTACTGCATCTTGTATAGATATTCTTAGAAATGAATCTTTGAAAATTCATATTAAATACAAATGAAATTGTCAAGAAAAATAATTTTGTCATAAATGTATGTGCATGTGCATTTGGCAGTATTAATTTAAACAATTTGAAGAATAAATATCGTGCACTTACTTAACTAACTATATTTTTCGGCGGATGTATCGAATTCCAATATATTTGCCTTATTTTTGTTATATTTTTAAGGACTCAGTTATATATCATGAATCATTCATAAAAGCGAAGCTATATAAAAGTTAAATACAGTAGTGGGGAAACGATAAGGACAAAATTTAAATTGCTAAATCTAATATGTTTCAATATTTGATGTAAAAAAATTCTACTTTTGAAAAAAAAAAACATAAAGTTTAACAGAATGTTACATAATTTTATACGAAAGTATTTGTAAAAAATTATAGGGACAGCATAGAATTCGACCAAAATGAAGCCAGTAACTTAAAAGTTAATATTATTTTCAAACGATTTTATCATTCTGAAAGTCATAAAGTCCAAGTAGTTTTTAAGAATGTGTTGGTTCAATCTCTTATTAATATTAATCGCTTAAAATCAGCCAGAGCCAACTGAATTAAATTCTGCTCTAAAATCAATTGTCTGTGCAAGAAGACCAGATCACCCACCGGGGTACCCTCCAAAATTTGGCATAGGTGTTATCTCCCCGGTGGAAGTTCCCCACTACTAACCATCGAGACCCAAACTAAGGCAACTGGCCCGGAAAAGTAACGAGTCCTAATTAACTAAAATAAGTAAATACAAAGCAAATGTGCCCCAGCACCAAAAACAAATAAACATAAAAAGATCTTGATAACAACTGTTAAAGGCATTTCACAATCTAACAAATGTATGTCTGTCAGTAAAACTAAATTATAACAAACTTTTGTAGACAATTACAATATAACAATTGTCTGCTAATAAAAAATAACCAACTGAATACTGTCAGAATGAACATAAAATATACAATACTTATGTAGTTACAATATTATATGCATGTCTTGATGAAAACTTCATCAAACAGGAAAATAAACTTTGCTAATGTACGCTAAGCCAGGCATTAGTCCTGTTAAGAAACTTTTACCTTAAAGTCAACGAAGTTCTGGTATAAAATCAGACTTAATATAAAAATCACAAGTTCGTAAATAAAATCACAAGTTCGTGAGTAATGTCAAGGTTCTAAAATTTAAAGCCTTGACTATAAAAATCAGTCAAAGCATCAGAACTTGTATCTAATAAACGAGAAGTTTGTATTTTGTTCATTATAAATGGTATAATAGTTTTTTGTAGTTTGTATGGGACAGAAGATTATTCCTAACATTCCATTCTATAGCTTTGTTTCAAATCATTTCAAACCTTTCCGCCGAAACACAACAGCTATCAAAGAGATAGTGCTTAACAACGCCGCGTTTGCCGCAAGTACATTTATCATTATAATTGTATGTGCAATCAATTTTTTATTTAATGTTATCTTTTTTTTTTCATAAAACCAGATCTGAAAGCGTGCAATCGACAGCGCTGTTATAAAGCAAAGTCAAAATATGGGATTGAATATGCCATCTATAAATAAAAATTTCTTTGCTAGTGTAATATTCTGTAAGGTTTAAAAAGATGACTAATTTAAACCTTTAAAATCGGTCGAAAGTATCTCCTATTATATGGCGAAATGCGCGTTAACTTGAACTCTCTCCTCCGCTTTTGAATATTTCATTTACAAATATATAAAGAATTATCTGTTTTTGGTTTTCTAATGTAGAGTTTTCTCTAGTTAGTCTTTAGTTATGGTATTGAGATATTTCAATTAGAATGGTGGGGGCTATTTTATATCCCCCCCCCCCCACTTTCAAATATCGAAATTTCAAATATGCTTTAGCTCTCAATTTGCTTCGCTTTCAATATCGAGATATTAGAGGTCTGCACGGACCGACATTTCCAGGGCCGGGCCCGGCCCGACTCTTAGAGAAAAAAATTCGACCTGGCCCGCCCCGATGGGAAAATTAAAAGTTCGGCCCGGGCCCAGCCCAGCCCGATAAAAAAATTAAAAGTTCGGCCACAGCCCGGCCCGGAAAAAAGTTAACATCTCGGCCCGAGCCCGACCCGGCCCGAGTGAATTTCTACAAAACATTGATTTTTACGTCGAATTGGTTAAAAATTTGTCTCGTACGAGGAGTTCTGACCAAAAATATTTACCTTCACTTTTTTTTTTCATGTTTGTAATCTTCATTTTTATAGAAGTGCCGCAGGCTGCGATATTTACTTTTTTTTTTATGAATCTCTATTTCTTGTATGTAAATGTTTCAGTTATCATTAATATTATTAATCCATAATATTGTTAAAAATCTGAAAAAGGGTATACAGTAAAATCTTCTAAGACGGAATTGCATAGCAAAGAAAAAAATGCGTTTTAGACAAGTTCCCTTCTTAGCAAGTGTAAATGTATTATATATTATTTTCTTAGTTATTAGTATATTAATTTTGCATGGATCAACACGTTTTTCAGTTTAAAACAGGGTTCTCTCATAGGCAGGTTCCTTTTCACACATTTTACTATATTTTAATTTAGCTATATTTTAATATGCGTAGAAATCTACTATTCTTTAAAAGTAATAAAT
Source organism: Maratus speciosus (assembly GCA_963932465.1). NCBI lineage: Eukaryota > Metazoa > Arthropoda > Arachnida > Araneae > Salticidae > Maratus > Maratus speciosus. Next base: position 212,025,921 of record OZ010791.1, on the reverse strand, counting down.
TTTAATGTTTAAGTGTAAAATAATGGCAATTCAAAAATGTATGCATTTTTTGCAAAATTTTTTTGGGGCCAGGCCTAATTTAACTGACCTTTAAATGGACCAGGCCACGCTGAGACAATGATTTTCATACGGGCTGGCTCAAAACTAGGACTGAAAATTTTGGGCCGTGAAGACTAGGAATGAAACCAGGCCCGGCTCTGTACAGAAAAATAAGTTAGGCCCGGCCCGGCCCGAGTGCCATGAATGAAAATCGGCCCGTGCAGATCTCTACGAGATATTTCAATTAAAAGCAGGAGGTCTAGTGTTAACCTACCCCCTACCCCCTCCCGCCCGATTTCGATTGCCGAAATTTGAAATATGCCGTTATTCAGCTCTCAAATAGCTCTAGTTTTCTAACTAATATTGGAATTTGCTCCGGTTTCGGTATTGAGATATTTCAGTTACATGTATGTGGATTAGCGTTAATTTACCCCTTCCTTTCGAATATTGAAGCGAAAGAGGATTGTGAGGCTTGAATGGCGAATGACAACAACAATCGTAAATGCTCTCGACAACGGATATAAAGCTCTCAAAAACAGAAATTTGCCAAAATTTTAGCAAGGAAATACTGAATAATGGTGATGATGATCAAGAAAGCGAAGAGGGCAATTTTATTGAAAGACCATCTACAAATGCAGAAATAAGGAACGTGTTAAAAATTTTCTAAGTATCCAAGAGATAAATACATTTGAAATGTTTATGTCGAAATATAAATGGATACAATAAGTATCAAAATATCAATTCAAGAAAATTTTATCTGAAAGTATGTATACAATATTTTTAAACATAATTAACATTAATAAATTGGCCTTTTTCATATTTCAATATATAAATAATATATTAGAAATCAATTTGATGTTTTCTCTTTATATAAAGCTTGAAAAACACCTGTGTAAACTGTTTTTTCAGTTTTGAAATTTCATTCTTTTTATAACATTCGTGTATTTGAAAAATTTAAATCACTGATGTCACTTACATTTTGAATACCAAAAATGTTTGTTGTTGTTATTTTTTTTACCTTTTCAGTGTGTTAATTCAGATAAATAAATAAATTATATTTTTAAAAACGTATTCTATATTTTCTCTTTATGTAAATCTTGAAAGGCATCTGTGTAAATTATCTTTTAAATATTGAATTTAGTAATTTTCATAATTTACGTATATTTAAGGATTTCATATTACTGATGTATGTAACATATTTTGAACATCAAAAAATTATATTTTCATTTCAAAATGCTAATTAAAATGGCTCATTTTGCTGTGCTTAATTTGAAAGATAAATGTATGCAATTATAAATGCATGGAATTATAAATGTGCGTAAATTTTAATAGAGTCCGATAGTGTGAGTGCCCAGTAATCGAACAGTGAAACACAAAACTATTAAAAAATAATATTAATCCTCGGGATATGTTCATTTTGGTCGGTAGAAAATGTATTTAACTCTTTAAAACCTGATCATTTTTGGTAGAAATTAAAAGATTTGGTGGTTTCCCCTAAATAATAATATCATATTTGATTGAAAAAAAATATTTAAGAAATATCCGATGCCCGGTTATGCTGGGAAAGGACCCACACAATTGTGTGGGTGCAGGAACGGCTTTAAATCGGACAAAAAGAGGAAATTATTTTTTCTTTTACTTTAGAATCACCTACACAGTTGTGTAGGTCAGGTCTTAAAGGGTTAACGAAGATATATTTTCTACCAACCAAAATTAACATATCCAGATTCCGAGAAGAAACATATTTAATATATAATTAAAATTCACAAAAATAGGAAATTCTTCAGTACCGATGCATGTAGCTGTGTTTCACGTCAATTTTCGTAAGAGTTAAATTTTCTAAAACTATTTGAAATCCTATTTAGAATAAAATTAATGTGAAAGAAATAGAACTACTAGTTGGAAGCTTCAAATATTATGGAAAATAAGTTCAGACTAAAAAATGTGATTCGAAGAGCTTATCTTAAAGCCCTGGATCTGTATATTTACTAGTTTTAGAAAAACTAATATAAAATCTCGTGTCTTTGCGTAACGCTTTTAAATAAGACATCACTTCAAATTATTTTAAATGTGCTGATAAAATTATTCTTATTTTTTTCTATAACTTTAACTAATGTTTATTTAGAAAATGAAATTACTCTTGTTTTGCCACTCGGCATTTCTAATCAAACTAAAGTCAGTTTATGATATTAAGAGGTTTAATAAGATTTGTGTAAACAATATTTCTACTTTATTATTATTATTTTTTTTTTACAAAATTCAATGAAATAGAAATGGAAGTAAATTACTGTTGTTTCCAAAACTATTATTTAAACGAATTTATAATTGGACTGTTTGTAAATGTATGGGCATATACTTAAATTAATTCACTAACTAATATCAAAAGAAACTATGTTTAGTAATAGCTATAGCGCAAATTTAGAGAATAAATCATATGTAAATTACATTGAAAGAAGTGTAGTTACATGAGAATTTGCTGTATGACAATTTGAAATTAATTTTTTTGTGCAGGATTAGAGGAATCAGATTTTTTTTAAAGCAATTTTTAACTAAATGCAGGAGAAAATGATTTGTATAATTAAAAACACTCTCTAAAAAAAATCAGAGCGAACTACCTCAGTATCAAACCGGTGAATTGTCTATATGCTATATATTTCTTTATTTACTTTTATTAACTTTAAAACTAAATACGATTCGTTGTATCAAATTTTTAAACCTTTATATCCAAATTAAGAACTAAGAAAAAATTCACTTCAATAATTTTCCCCTATAATATTTCAAAAAATCGCAAAGTCTTTGATGATCTAGATCCGCCATACTCAACCTTTTTTTCTCGCGGGCCGCAAACATAAATTTCTGACTTTAAGCGGGCCGAAACACACTTATAAAAGGGAAAAAGATAAAGAGTAATTAAAATAATAAGATACCATAAGTAGTACTATAAAAATGCAATTTAACAAAGTTAATATTATCAGAAGGGTTGAACGTTTGTCGCGAATAAATGTTACAAAAAAAATGTTAACACACTCTCTGAAAAAAATTTAAATCAATTTAAAATACATCACCAATTCAAAATCACTACGATCCAAATGTACGCAAAATTTAGAAATACATGTAGGGGAGATGGGAGCACATGTGAACAGTTCGCATAAATGTAGCTTTTTCTCATGACTGGATTAATTTCTATAAACAAAACCTACTCAATATAGTAAATAGAACTTTGTTTTATATATGGTATTTTTTTAAAAATCACCTGTATAGTTCTTCTTACATTTTTTAATAGATTTATAAATTCGAAAAATTGTTCACATGTGCCCCATCAGCGGGGTAGTTGTGAACACACGTGGGGCACATGTGAACACAAGGAAAAAATATCCTTTGATATGCTTTTATTCTGTTATTCATTTGTCATCGTAATCATTAGTTAATTACCTGTGAAATTCACCATAAAGAAATATATAAATATATACCGGGTGTCCCAAAAAAGGACTGACTGATTTTAAAATTCAATAACTTGCAAACGGTGACAGATATTAAAAAGATTCTTGCAGGAGGGTTATGCATAAGGTCAAAAGTTTTATTACAGTGATTTTCAATTTTAGTTCGATTTACAAACAATAGATGGCGCTGTGAGCAATAGTCGCTAAATACAGGCTCGATTTTTGGTCCTTTATCTTGTTCCATGCAGAAAAAGGAGATGGAAATGTATTATCCGGGCCACGAAGTACCAAAAATCGAGCCTGAATTTAGCGACTATTGCTTACAGCGCCATCTATTATTTATAAATCGAACTAAAATTGAAAATCACTGTAATAAAACTTTTGACCTTATGCATAACCCTCCTGCAAGAATTTTTTTAATATCTGTCACCGTTTGCAAGTTATTGAATTTTAAAATCAGTCAGTCCTTTATGGGACACCCGGTATCTCTAGTTTCTGGGTGATATGTTTAAGCAAAAGATTATAAAATGAAAATAAGTAGATTTTGCGGGTGGAGACTTAGATGATTCATTAAGTATTGCTGAAAAAAAAAATAAAAATAAAATAAAGAAGCAATTTAAAAAAAGAAATTAAAAATTTAAATTTTGCTTAGGAGTTTTTGTTTGAGGAAATTTTTAGGGAGGGGGGCGTTTACATGCTATTTATCTCAAATCTTCCGAAATACGAAAGATTCTTACTGCTGTATTTGCCTTATTTACTTGTAACTTATAGATAAAGAAGGTTTTTTAATGATTTTTAAAAAATCTCGACTATAACACCCCCCTCCCCTAACTTCTTTTGCTTTTGAAAGAGGGAGGGGGTTACAATAGGGATTTTACGATAGTTATCAGTTTAAAAATTTTACCTTCTTAAAATATTACTCATATCTATCTCCATTCAAAGCATCATATACATAACTGTTTTAGATATGGAAGTAAGCCATCATTGCAAGTTTAGAACAAATGTAATAGAAAAATTTGCAAAGTTGTTCAAGGTAATACTTTTGTATTAACAATGCATAAAAATATTGTTGTAAACTGTTTAGTAAAATAATATATAACACGTATTGCATTTTAGAAAACATTAAATTTATTTAAAGTACAATTGAATGTAAACGAGCTTGTTGCTCTTTATGTATTTCCTGAAAGATGTGTTTGATGAAGTTTCAATGCGAAATCAACTTTGTGTGAGGAAAATATCTTCTATTTCATGAAAATTATAGATAATGGAACTGACATTATTTATCATTAAATTAACTGAAAGGAACAGAATCACAGAATGAGTATTGGGACACTTATAAACTGTGCATATCAGCCCCAACTTGTCTGTTCACAAGTGCCCCACATTGCTACTTCTGTTAAATTGATAAATCATTAACATTTCTCAATTTTAGAAGAAAAAGAACTTTATCAAAAATATTTATTAGTATTCATAGTATATGTTAAAACTCAAATTCAAATAAATGAATAAATAAGTAAAGTTATACGCTTATCAACTTGGAACAAAGATTTTACTTTTGAGATCTAAAAACAGTCTTTTGGCTACAGAAGACAAACAAAATGTCAAAAAGCTTCAAAAAATTTTTATCATACGTCTTCAGGTACTGTCATCTTTAGTAATTTTTTTCAAATAAAAAAACTTATAATAACTATTGAAAAATCGCGATGTTCACATCTACCCCTGTTCACATGTGCCCCCATCTCCCCTACTCATTTTTGATTCCATGGATGTGTTTAAATATGAACCATTATAGAGCGCAACCTGAACCACCGTTTACCACAGATTAAAGTAAAAATGTACTGAGATTTATTCCCCGCTCATGAAATAGTTAATTATTTATTAAGGGAAAATAGCAAAATTATTATCAAGATACCCAAATTAAATATTTTTATGAAAAGAGCATTGTTTTCAAGCATTTTTTAATTTATTTTAAAATACTGCGCATAATTTAATATTTACATTAATGAATATGTTTTATGCCTCCATAACTGAAATAAACCACTACAAAGTACAAACTTATTGTTTCGTTTGGGTTTGATAACATGTGACGTTTCAGAATTGAGAAGGCATTAGGTTAAGTTTTTATTTAAAAATACTCAATTCAATAGGAGCACATCGAATGACTTATTTTTGAGTACTTCATTTTTTTCAGTGCTCTTTCCAAATAATAAACTTAGTAGTAGATTTCTATTGCAAATGCTACAGAAATATGCCGCGAAATTTGCTGGTTGGAAATACTGCTGCAAAATGTTTTCTCGACGAAGTTCTAAAGTTTCTAAGTTTCCAAGTTCTAAAGTTTCTAAGTTTCCAAGTTCTACAGAAAAAAATCAGGAGATTTTCTCTAGAAAATCAATCTTTTGCTCAATGAAAAAACTTTTTCTTAGTGCAAACTGCATATAGCGCAAACTGCATATAGTGCAAACTGAAAGCTTAATTTGAACTTCTGAATAACGTAGATTAATAAATGTATACATCACTGTAAGAAAAATAGGACTATGTGCAAAAAGAACTTTTGACTAAGTAAGAGACTTTTAAGATGTTTTTAATTAACTTTAATAGTAATTATAAATAACAAGACAAATTTTATTTTCCCGTGAAAATATATAAAACAACGGTGGAGGTCTTAAATACATTTTTATGTACAGTTGTGGGGAAAAAAAAGTAAACACCCCCTACTAACTCCCAACAAATTATCGTAGAAGAAAGTTACTGGTACCGAACGATTGGAAATAAAGTCTACTTTTAAATGGTGTATATAAAATTTGCTTAGGGGGCCATATACATATTAAAACGAATCCAAATTTCATTTTTTTTCAATGGCACTACCCAAATTTAACGAGATATTTCAAATCTTCGGTTCAAAATATGCCTAGAAACCAAATTTCAAGTCATTCGAATGATAAGTTTTTGAATTATAGACATTCAAAATTTAGTACTTCTAATGTTAAATTACATTTTCATATTTTTATTTATATTCCCTGCAATTATGCTCCTAATGAGGTAATTTTTTGTGTAGCAATAATACTAATATACCCAAACATAAATACGTTGAATTTGCAATTTTTATAATTTTATGATATGATTTATGAAATTAATATTCGAAAATATTATGAATTGCAACCTACAATTTTTTTGATGGATTTAGATTTATTAAGTCCTGCTTTATGGAAATCCAAAATTTCACATTTTTCTTCCAAGTAGTTTTCAAATTATGCTTAAAAAACGGCAAAATGATGGTTTAAGGGGCCGTCTATGATAGAAGTGAGTAAATTTTTGAAATTTATTCTGCTATCCTGTAATCAAACAGGTTTCATTGACGCTTAAACGTGCCTTGATCAAGAAGGCGGCTCTCTCGGTTAACAATCGAGTTCCGAACTTCAATTTGGATACAACCCTTAAAATACGCTCGTTTTAAAACAATTAATTTCTCGGAAACTTATGGCACGAATTGCATAAAAATTTGTTTATAGGCTAATTGAAAGGTGCAGAGTTCATTTATGCTGTCAGAATTGTGTACTGCTATTGAAAAAAACAAAGTTATGGTTCGTTTTAATATGTAGATGGCCCCTTAAACAAATTTTATATACATCATTTAAAAGTAGACTTTATTTCCAATCGTTCGGTACCAGTAACTTTCTTCTACGATAATTTGTTGAGAAGTTAGTATGGGGTGTTTATTATTTTTTTTTCCACGACTGTACATCTCAATTAATAGTACTGGTAGCTGAATCTCTGTATTTTCGAGATTCGTAAGAGTTTTGTCCAAAAAAATCAGATGTGTCGATTAATTACGACCGTAAAGAAGCCATTTGTGCAGTTAGTTTGAGGGAGTTTCAAAAGTTGCAATAGCTTCCCCTAAGTTTGAAACCACGTCATGACTATTCTGTTTTATTTAAAAGCACGATTTGCTGAACATTTGTCACAGGTTTGTCAAGGTCAGATTTAACCTATTTTTGTTTGAAAATCAGCGATATTATACCCGCTTAACCGCTTTTCTCAAAGGTTGTAATTCTGGATGATCCTTGATGTTGTTTACAAATTTCATCTTGACTTTTAACAAATTATTCAGCATTATTCAGCATTAAGCTTTTTTAAAAATCAAAGTATCATTCCTAAAGTGTAGAAAAATTAAACAAACTCCTGCAGATAGCTGCAGATCAGTAAGTTTTTATTAATAAACAAGCATCATATTAACTTACAGTGCATGTATGTATGTTTAGTTCAAATCTTGCAAGTCAAATTTAAACCATTTTTAATTATCCTATTGAGCCGAAGTAATGAATACGTGTGTAAATTGAATGACAATGCAATATTACTATAATTTAAAGAACGTAGAAGTTTGTTTAAAATGCTGTTTCTACGGGGTTCCACAAAAATTTAGATTAAAGCTTGCAAGTTACTTTTAAACCAATTTCAATAATCTAATTGAGCTGAAACGTTGCTCAGGATATGTAGTTCTGATGACCATGTAATATTATTGTAATTTATGGAGTGTAGCAGTTACGCTTTTTTTACAGGGCCACATAAAAGATTAGTTCAAATCTTGCAAGACAATTTTAAACCACTTCCAATTATCTTATTGAGCTGAAACTTTGCCTACATGTGTTTTTCTGATGATAATTCTATTAACTTATAATTTGACTAACGTAGAAATTGTGCATTTTTAATAGGGCCACACAAAAGATCGCGGAAAGATTGTTGCTAAAAAGCAGAAATTTTAATTAAATTTCAACAAAATTACTATAGGTTATTGAGACACACAACAGCATTTTTTAAATTGAAAACAAAGTGCGTAGCAGTTGTATTTCTTCCATAGGGACACTTAAAATATTCGGATACATTACCGTCTATATGCAGAAAATTCAATTCAAATTAAATAAAATTTATATACGTTATTTATTTGCACAACAGCATTTTTTCAACCAAAAATAATTTTGGTAGCATTTATATGTTTTACAGTGTACCACAAAGCATTAAAGTTTTTTTAATATGATTTTATTTAAAAATTTTTATTTTCAGGATAACTACACAAATTTCTCGAGCAATTCTGAGTAGACAAAAATACAAAAAAGAAATGAATGTTAACTTACACGTGTGCATTAAACTGTTTTTTACTTAATTGTAAAATAAGTATGTTTAACGCATTATTTGTAATACATTATACAGGGTGCGCACTAAATTCCTTCCCATGCTCTTAATTGCCGAACGGTTGCAGCTATACTCATAAAAGTGGTGTGTAGGTGTAGTAAAGTGGCTATGCTCTACCAGATGACACCGCTTCCAGCGTCACCTGGTGCAAAACAGCTGATTTAGTATTCCTATCTCGAAAACGAGATTCATGCTCAGAACGAGATTCATTTAACATTCATGTTCACAAGGCGTCCTTTCGAACTAAATCGATGATGCTCTTCAAATTTGTTATTCACTTTTATTCCATATTTCGAACCGATTTCACGATACGAACGCTAATGCCGCCATTTTGCACCAAGTGGCGCTGTAAGGGGTCTCATCTAGTAGCGTATAGCCTCTTTACTATACCTAGAAACCATGTTTATGAATATAGAAGCAGTCGTTCGGCAGTTAAGAGGGTGGGAACGGACTTTAGTGAGCACCCTGTATTCTTATTTTAAGACATTGTATTTTTATTTTGTTTTTAAATAACCAAATATTTATCACTCTTTGAATATTTTATTTGTGATGCATTCAATAAAACAGTAAAAACTAATTAAACTTCAACGAAATAATTTTGTCCATCTAGATCATCAAAACGTCCCACTGTGCATTCTTTTGAAAATTACAACTTTAAACAAATTTCAATAACCCCGCATCTTCTTTTCCATATTTAAATATCTATATTATTTATTGTTTTTAAAGGGATTTATTTAAATTCACTATTTATTATGATGCTTTAAAGATACTTTAAAGCTTTGCACTAGATTGTTTCCTAAAGCTATTTGCTTATTAATTGCAGATACACAGCGAAAGCTTCAGCAAATGAAGCAAATTAAACCAAAAACTATACATTAAATTTCGTACATCCATAATAAGTATACTTTATACAGTTCCCCACAAAATTCCGAACTAATAAGTTGTTTTTGTTTTACTATAATATTGAGGTAGATAGGTGGGTATGAAAATTCAATAGCTTCTCCATAATAGACTTCCTAACGTTTCTTCAATTACAGGAAATATCTATATTATAAAGGACAAACAAGCAAATGCAACAAAACTAGCAAAAACAAGCTTCAGCAAATGAAGCAAATTAAACCAAAAACTATACATTAAATTCCGTACACCCATAATAAGTATAGTTTATACAGTTCCCCACAAAATTCCGAACTAATAAGTTGTTTTTGTTTTACTATAATATTGAGGTAGATAGGTGGGTATGAAAATTCACTAGCTTCTCCATAATAGACTTCCTAACGTTTCTTCAATTACAGGAAATATCTTATAAAGGACAAACAAGTCAGCGCATAAAGCTGACGTCATATTGACGGGGGCAACAACAAACCATTAAGTTTAATTTTTATTAACTTTTACTGCAATTTCTTAAACTTCTAAATACCGCGCATTTAAAATTTTTACACCGTCGAATAGGTAAACGTATTATTAAAAAGTATTTACTTTTAAATGCAATTTGTTTGAAAACTGTATTCCAATTTATGATATTTTTATTGTTTTTAAAATAATTTTCAAGTATGAATTTTTTTTTAATCTATTTCGATCGTGGGCAGACGATCACGGAAGATAAATCTGTTAATGCACTTAAATTAATGTAACTCATTATTTGTTTGCAGCTTATACTCCATAACGAAATTAAAACATACAATAACGGCTGATTATAAATCGCGATCTTTGGCGATTTTTTTGGCTGTTAACTCCTGACGCGAAACCAATATGAAAATATCAGTTTGAATACCTTTCAAAACTTTGTTTGAATGCATTATTGCTATATTTCATATAAATATGATTTTTGATATTGTTAGAGGGAAATCTAAAAAAATATATTAAATGTAAAAAATCTATTAGACTTATCCATTAAAAAACCCCAGTAGACCCGTGAAAAGTTTTCTGACAGCAATCATTCAGATCATTTGCTGCTATACGTTTTTTAATTAATTTTTGATTAACTACAATTTTTTTAATCAAACAACGCGTTTAAGGATATATAAGTATACTACGTCAAAAACTACGTCAGAACCTTTCAAAAAATAGCTCATTCATCGCTGTGCATTTAGATTGTGCAGAGAAAAAAGGATGTTAACATCAGAAATAATATATATGATTGTTTCATCTATATTCTGTAACGGGTTTACCCCATTCTTTCTTTAAAATTCAAACGGGACATAAAAGGTTAAAAATTTTCCAAACGTCCATATCATAGATTTCCCACGGGCAAGTTTTCACTAATGGCTAAATATATATTGTTTATACAATGAATTATAAAAAAGAAATAGAAAGTGGAAGCATAAAAGTGTAATAGTCAGTAAGAAAAGTTTTTTATCCTCAGGCAGATTTTGTGGTTTTCTACAACATTCTGTAATAAATAATGAACATCCAATGATCTTAACAATGATTTATGATCAGCATTTAGCGATAATCAGGTGTTATATATCCCTTAATTAATTTGTAGACAAATTTGTTACGCACGATTAAAATTATTATTTAAAAGCATTTTTTGATATATCAAGATTGATGGGTTTTTTTATTTTTATAGATGTTACACATTTCCGCATGATAAAAGAGTTAACTAAATTTGAAATTTTATGTCAGTAGAAGCATTTATTTCGCCAGGTGCATAACCCCTTGGGTACTTTTCCGGTTTAACAACGCCATGCCAAAATGTATGCTAATGCGCCATTTATTTCAACCCTGACCGCGCAAAGGATTTTTTATTGCAAACCGTGCTAAACTTTGTGACTAGATATTTATTGAATGTGAATTACATATATGGGCGATTCTCAAAAGGTAGGCACTGGACACAAGTCATAACTTTAAGCCTTTCAAACATAACTTTAATTATCATTGACTTTTTTTTTTTTTTTTTACACTGAGATTTTAATTCTATTCAGAGACAGAAAATGACATAATTTATTGTAAAAGCTTTGCATAAATATCTTAAAATTTTATTATTTTATGCTAAAGAGGCCAATTTCGGACATTCATAACGTTAACTGCTCCAATGTACCACCAAGAAAAAGAGTTTTAACTTTTTTCCAGGTGGTTCTAATGGTAAACAACGAATGCATAAAGGAAACGGATGATTTTTTGATAATTTCGTTAAGAGATGGCAGGCTGATTTATTGCTTTTTTGAAGATAGAAGGACTTTTCTATAAAGACTTTTTCTGTATTTTGTTATGTCCGAAAGTAACGTACGTAACAAAGCATTTGATTTTATTATTATTACGAGTATTATTGGATAACAAAAAATTAATTATGCATATATATATATACAGACACATTTACTACATTCTTAGTCTTAAGAATTTTTTAAATACTAAGAGCAACGTCCAAAATCTGTAACTTACGTGCAAAAAAATGTCCAAAATTTGTAACGTACACAACTGCTAATTAAATGCTTTAATCATTAATTTTCCAGAATAGTTCTTGTCTTTTAATGTTTGTGTATAATTTTGTAGACACACTATTAAAAATATTCATATATTATATTTATAGGCAAAATATTATAGTATTAAAAAAAATTGGCCTTAAATTTGAAAATTTGAAAAATTACATATAGTTAACGTTTAATGATCCCACCTTTTGAGAATCTCCCATATATAAAATGGATAATGCTTGTATCATGTCTTAAGACTCAATTTATAATTTATATTTAAAATAGATGATAGTTTGTAATATTCTACAATAATTATATATATATATATATATATATATATATATATATAGTATATATATATATATATCTAAATGATTTAGCAATCTTTTAAATATTATACGCTTAGATAATTGCTGCAATAGCGCACTGTCTATGTGTATTATCAATATGATTTCTACTATGTAGTTATCTGATACCTTTTTTAAGGATTCCATTAATTTTTTCATTCCTATCATTGCATTGCTTTATTTAATGTTATTTAATTTTCTAGTTATGATTTTATTTTAATGGTTGTTAGGGCACAGGGGAAAATAACTTTTAGCTTTAGCTTATTTTTCCCACAGAAAACAACCATTTTGCTTATATCATTGAATTCTGTGCCCTTGAAAACGTAATTCAATATATAAGCATTTCCATTATTTGTCGGTGTCCACTTTCTTATTTTTCTTCCATAATAATTCTTATAAATAATTTAATCTTTTTTTTTTTTTATATATATATACTTACAGCTTTAATTCATAATATTACGGTTTTTGATGGTGGTAGGTTATGTTTAATTATTAGTATATATATATATATATATATATATATATATATATATATATATATATGCAGGGTGTATCTGAAAAAGTGAGCAAAACTTTACGGGATGATAGAACGTAACAACAGCAAATTTCGCCATAGTATGTATGGTCGGGACGCAAGCGGGGAGAAGTTAACAGGTAGTTTTCCACTGTCCCAGGGCGATGAATTGGTCGAGGTGGTCCCATAGCTTGGCCACCAAGATCGCCGGATCTCTCGTGTTTGGACTTAACCTGTGGGGCCATATGAAAAGCCTAATCTATTAGTGCCCCGTTGAAACCGATATGGATCTAGTTGCCAGGATTGCTGTTGTTGCGGGCGATATTCGAGAAATGCCTGGTGTCTTCGCAAATGTGCGTCAGCCTCTATCTCGCAGGTATGAAGCGTGCATTACAGCTGGCGGAAGACCTTTTGATCAATTTCTTTTAGCATGTATATTAATTATAGTCCTGTTAATAAAATGTTTTCTGAAGTATCTCCTCTCATTCTTGTGTTAATTGTTTATCTGCGACAGTGGAAAACTACCTTTTAACTTATCACCGTTTGCGCAATCGTTCTATCGTCTCGTAAAGTTGTGCCCCTTTTTTTCAGATACACTCTGTATATATAAAAATACCTTTGAATATCAAAAGACAAGTATCAAGTTCACTTAACATTACTTGACAAAATCTCTGCTATTAAGAGTGCATGTGTGTAATTTATATATAGAATACCTAATATGAAGTAAAAACTAACATAGTCAAACAAGCGACCGAAACTCGAAATTTAGAGATGGCATATAATAATCCACAGAATTATTATAAGAAAATTACAAAACATCAGTTTAAATAATTTCCTCTATTAAGGGGGTAGGATACCTTTGAGCAAGTCGAAAAAGTAAAAAATATCACTACGTTCCAAACTTCAAAACTTGTATAATAAGTCAGAAATAAAAATCAAACTTCATTTAAATATAAAGCTAATATTTAAAGTTATATTTAAAAATATACATATACTCGTAAATTCATAAATAAATATTGAAATAATAAGTTTAAAAATATACGGAAATAAGAGAAAAAAATCTTGCGCACATGATAAAAATCTGAAAATATGCATATAAAGAGGAAATTTTAGTGAAAATAAATACAAAATAGAGTTACCTTTATACTAAAACTAGAATATTTGTAAAAAATATTGACCAAATTAAAAAATTAACAAAAAATTAAAAATTTTCACTTTTTGAAAAGTATTTTCGAAGTACAAAAACCGGAAAAAAAATTACATTTTAAGTTGTAGATAATACAGAAATGAATATGTGGTAAAAATTTCTTTTGTTTGCCATGCATATTTTTCCAGTAACACTGCGCGCAGATCAAAATTGATCGTTTTGAATAAACGCAACGCAAAGTTCAATTATCCCATGTAGTCTTAATATGTAGTCATAATAAAACTGCTATAATTAGTAAACTAATGGGAATTTTTTAATGCCGTTTTTTGCATATCGCTCAGAAATGGTTACGGAATCAAAATATCTATTAAAGAAAAATTCGAAAATTTTGATGGTTTAAAGGTATCCTACCCCCTTAAATTCAAGTAGGGGAAGACGGGGTACAATGAAACAAAATTTACTATTTTTTTTTTCCTATCCACAATTTTGCATGCACAAAAATATAATTAATGCATATTTTTAATCTTGTATTTTCCCCATCTAAATAAATTTTTATTAGATTCTAAACAATATCTTTATGCTTGAAAAATAACAAAAAATAAATGTCTTACAGTGTTTCATTGTACCCCGTATGCCGGGGTACAATGAAACACTCCAAATGATAGAAGCAATTTTCACCCAGTATAGTTTATTTTATGAAAAATGAGATAAATACAAAAACAAAACTTGATTAATAAGGAAATTGATAAAAATAGTATAGTTTAAGATGAAAAATAAGAAAATTCTATTAGTTTAAGAAATACCTTTCATTTTACATTAAATTGGCGCAAGTCAGTTTCAAAAATTAGCATTTCTGTTTATATTTCAGTTGATCCTGAAGGAATATGGGGTGGTAGTTTCAACAGAATGAGGTTTTTTTTTAAATGCAAGTTTCTAAAAAAAAAAAAAACCCCTAGGTTGGAGTCTTTATATCAAGTATTTCACATTTGACTTCATTTAAATGTATGATTTCTCCAACAGTATATATTTCCTTATGTTTTCATTTATACGGATACTGCTTGTGCCACACATGTTGTGTGTGAATATCTCATTCTTAGTACCTCGATGACCAGCTGGGCCTGGAAAAAAATCTGGATCATCATCAGAGTCTGTAGCAGGCAGAGTTTGTTTACAAAACAATCCCTTCTCAGCTTTTTTTCTCTTTCTGTTTTTTAATTGCTTAACAAGAGCATTTTTTACTGACCTGGTTAGAACAAAACTCTTTTTTTTTTCTGTTTTCCTACTCTTACTTCTAAAATATTCTATTTACTACTTTTATTACTATAATAAAACATGTTTCATTGTACCCCGTCTGCAAGTGTTTCATTGTACCCCGCACTGTGGTTACTAAATAAAAATTTATTTTCAAACTTCTAATATTTATTTTTTTTAGTTTGGTTTTGGAGGTATGAAGACAATAACCCAAAGAAAACAATGTATAGAAAAAATAATTATTACATATAACAACAAGGAAAAATAAACAAAATTACTTTTAGTAAAGAAAGTTACTTTCAATGGCGTAAAAGCAATAATCTTCTATTGCTACTGTTGTAGAAGTGTGAATGTATCAAAATCACATCAGTAATTGGAACATATAGTTGTATAACATATATATAAACTGCAACTCTCTATGACAAATTTGACTGATTTTACAAGTAATGTTTCATTGTACCCCGTCTTCCCCTATAATAGGAACAATAAACAACTGATCCACAAATAGAACACAGATACAAGAGAATGTTAAAAATTTAAGAAACCAGAGCAACAGATGCCTAATCGTCAGTCGGCAGGACACAACATGTCGCAAAAATGCATTATTTCATATAATGGACTGTCAAATTTGCTGTAAGATAAGTCTATCACTGCCAATATAATGCATTGGAACAAGAAAATCAGAGAAATGTAGAAAATTTGCACTCACATGCCAATAATCCATTTGGAGGCATACTATAAATGTGCAAGAACTTAAGCTTCTAGGCCAAGCATTTATCAAACTTGCTGTCAGTCTGAAGAACTCATAAATATTGAAAATGAAGCGTACCCGTAAAAATCCCTAAAAATAGCAGTTAACCAATTGGAATTAAGATGAACTACTTAATATAAACAGATGTGCAATAAGCAAACATATAGTCAGTATGATAGAAATCACGAGGAAATTATTGTCAGTAACATAATATTTATTTGATCTATAATTATATAAGAACATTTCAGATTAAAATTGAATTTCATTTAGGCAAAAAATCAATACATTGTTATGAGAATATATTACTGTTTATATTTTATATATATTTAATCGGAGCCACGTAATCGAAAATATTTTTTATTAAGTTGTAAATTATATGTTTCGTTGCGCTGTGCTGGATTTAACCAGTCTCTGTAAGAAAAAGAAAAAAAAAGACTAAAAAACGGAGATTCTACTGGCAATCGAGACTCAGTACTATTTCCGTATTTTAACGGAAATACCCCCCCCCCCCCCAAGAAATTCCAGAAATCCGTATTTTTACGGAAATTTTTCTGGAATTTATGGGGGGAAATTTTCCGTTAAAATACGGAAATAGTATACTGGCGTTTCGATTGCCAGTAGAATCTCCTTTTGTTAGTACGTTTTTTTTTTGTTGTTTTTTTTTTTGGTTTTGTTTTTTGTAGTCTCCTGATAATCAGCGATAAAAAAATTCAGAGCTATAGAATTATAGAGATTTTCTTTTAAAGATTATAATTAGTTATTCAAAGCATTTTTTTTCGGTACGGTTATTGGAAGTTTTGGTTATGTATTTGTTTCAGATCTCAACCATAAATTGATTTTTAAGAAACTTTAAGAAAGAAAATATCTTATAATATTGAGATTAAGCAAGGAACACCACATAAATCTGGAGATTTTATAGAAAGTTGAATGAATATTTCAATTTATTTTCAGGAAAGATAATTTTAAATGCATTTTCTAAAATATATGATCTAAAATACAGGGTAATTCAAAACTTATCGTTCAAATTTCGTGGGGAGGTAGGGAATACGTCAGAAAAATGATTTTACGTAGGAAAGTATGTCCGAAAACGTACGCATGCGTATGTAGAGGGCGCTGTGTGTACCCAACCTTCCATTAGGTCCTAATCAGTGTTTTTACTTTTCTTAAACTAATATTATTTCTCTCCTATTTCCACTTCTCATTTGGACTTCTATGAAGCCTTTTACATCTTTAAAAACTCCAAAAATCTCAAAATGACCTTTACTCAACGACTTCATTCTATGACGCCTGGAAACTTCTCGTTTATTTAGTTCTTTCCGGTTCTTTTAACCTTTATTTAGATGACGTTTGTGGACATACTTTCCTATGTGAAATCGGTTTCCTGACTTAGTCACTACCTCCCCACGAAATTTGAACGATACGTTTTGAATCACCCTGTATATCATAGCAACCAGTTACGAAAAAATGCTCTATCTTCAAAAATTATAGTTGTTTTATATAAGACTGATCGTACGCTTTCTGATATTGTGGGTGCAATGAACTACCAGTTTAAATATTTGAAAGTTTTCTGTTTTTTTTTTTTTTTTTTTTTGCAGCTATTTTTATAAATGAACATATAGCAAATATACGAAAGATTAGAGAAATAATCATTTGAATGATATATTTGTCGGCAAAAATGCCACCTCTATTTGCATAGTAGGACACGCGTGAAGATATTCAGATAATAATAAAGTAAATATAAATTCTGGCCTTTCTTAATAAATCAGTCAATAAGATATTATAGGTAAATTTCTTACCTTTATGTTTCCGCTGCAGCAATTCCTAGTTACACTGTATTGCCGATGTATCTATGTTGGCTATTCCTTGACAAATTATTACTTTATTTTTTACACTAAAGTGTGATGAGAAATATAAAGGTTTGTCTTATATCAATTTCAGAACACGTGAAGAAATTCACTAGTGAGCCTATTTTTTCTTGTTTATATTAATATTACATTTAATGTTAGGTTTAGAGTATTAAATTATCTATTTTAACATATAGATTACGCTGCATTGTACCGCAGCGATTTAATATTTTACATGATTATTTGTTGAACATCTAACAGTATAATAACATAAAAAGTTAATAAAGTTTTTGAGTTCTTTAGTCCAATCCTGTGTTCTCTTGCATCACGCGTGGGAAGAATAAACAGTTTGATATATGATTATTACGTTGCACTTTGGATAAATACAATTTAGATATTTCAATAGTTCGATGATTATTTAATGATTTACAGTCTAATTTATTTTGATAAGAATTCGCAAATGTTATTGTCCTTGAAAATTAATGTTTCCATTTTCTGTTTTCGTGGTTTACTGCTGATCTGAGGATGGTTCTATTTCCATCAATATTTATTGAAGTTTTTATTTTATGTGTTAGGTTTTGTTGGTCATTATATCTACCTTAATAAGTAAATTTATTCAAAAAATTAAACAGTTATCATTATTACATAAGTGTATATTTTTGGTAAGTATAAAATATTTCATTATTTTTCCTTGAAATTCTAAAAATTTAAAACAAAAAGCATCAAAATAATGTATTTAATGAATTAAATTGTCTTTTTATAAACGAATACGGTTCAAAAAAGAAGGGGAAAAAAGAAATATTTTACCCACTTTTGTTTTATTTTAAAAATGAGCGTCAAACGTACACTGTATAAAAAAAGACCAATGTTTCTTAATCTTCGAAAATAAAATGTTAGGTATCCATAAAAGACTGTCCCAGTTTCAATGGTATGTTATAATAGTTTAATTTAGGCTATTTACTACAAATCATACATCAAATTGAAGGAATGTTCCAATATGTGCACCTTTAGTTATACGGCACACGTCCAACCTAAAGTCCAAATCTTCCCACAAGTCCGAAGTAATGGAAGCAATAGCCTCTTCGATTCTGTTCCGCAACTCTGGCAAATCATTAGGTAGCAGCAGAACATAGACACGATCCTTTATAAAGCCTCAAAAATTTTTGATAATTCTATTTAAAGCAATAGAAAGCTTCTTTACTAAAAAACAGGTTATTATTAATTCACATTTTAAGAATATTTTCCTAAAGAAAACAAACTAAAAAAATATATACTCGGACATCTTCTGAGTGAGCACGTAGTCACAGAATGTAATATATTTCGTTATAAGTTTAATGGATATTTAAAAGGGATTAAAAAACAATGAATTATCATGCGCTTTTTATTTTCTCCTTAAGTTTGAATAGTATATTTTACAGAAAAAGTATTTCACTGATGCAGATGTACTGTGCACTGAATAGAATTATACCAAATAGTTTTATTCAAAGAACACTGATTTTGTAAAAATCAGGTTATTCACATTTTAAGAAAATTACCCCAAAAAAACATATTAAACAACTACATACTTGGACATCTTCTGTGACTCATGAAGTGGTCACAGAAATTATGCTATATCCATTGTTGACGAGACAATTTGCCGATATCACAGTACTATCGAGAACAGTGTTCTAAAAAACCCCCCACGCCTTTCTTTAAATGATCTAATATCCTGTATTATTTATCGTCACGGAATGTCAGCATAAGAATATTTTGCTAAATGCAGCACGCACTAACGGCTCAAATGTCAAGATCAGGGGCAATGGCAGTTCACACCCACCAAATCGTTCTCGATTTTCCCACGTGAGTTTTCAATCCGATTATCTAGGTCAGTATCACAGATTTTATTCTTCAGACTTGAAATATAATAGCATAATACTAGAAATTGAAATTCAGAAACCGACGCAAATACGTGATTACTTTTATAAAAGTGGATGCGCTGGATTTTAATTTCTAAGGAGAGAAGGAATAATCAATTTAGTTCAAAAGAAAAAAGGTATATATTGATTCGTGTGTTGGGTAAACAATCTTTTGTGGGGTTAATTGGCACTTAACCTAACAACGGTAACCAAAAATCTCCACATAGTACTATTTTATTCTGTCCGTATATCATTCATTCTCCTGTTTGTCAGTAATTTTAAAAATTTGCAATACATTGTTCTTCTGAGCATTCGAGGGTTTTCTAAAATTTTCAAAAAATATTTATATCATTTTGATAAACTTGATTTTTTTTTTAAGATTAACATAAATTTTCTTTCACACCCCATTCGATAAAGAGAAATGGGAGTTAGTTTGGTTCTAAAACAATTTTAATATCTCTTTATCTAAGATATTTCATGAAACATAATACTATTTATTACATACATTAAATTTTTGATCTATTTCAGATGTATTATAATTTATTTTTTGGATCTCTTAATTATTTCCAATTTTCTTTGATTTTTTTATATGCTATAAGGAGTTTAATATTGTCATTTTTTAGGCTTAATGTTGACTATACTCGACGAAATAACATATATTTACTATGAATTATTCTTCAGCATTTATCGGAAGTAACTCCAATGACATACCAATATTGTGATGGTGAATGTGCGATGGTGAAAATGGAGGGCGCGTTATATGTTTACTTGTTTGTATTCGATGATTTTTTTTCCATTTTTCATATGCATTCTATTTGTAATTTCTGTTCTACATTCTGATGACGACTCAGTGAAGGAGTTGAAACATGTCAATATAGGTTTTTAATTTACTTTTAATGTGTTTTTAGTAACGTCTTTTACGCAAATAAATATTTTACTTTTCCGTTTGGAATATATATCGTGATATGGCTATTAGTGGACGTAACTAAGGCTTATTACTCGTACTTACTTACATTTATACCAATATTGGTTAAATATAGTCATTAAAGGGGAATTTTTGCAACGAAATTATACGACTATAGACATATTGACTTTACGTTGGAAATATTTGCAATGAAACTAGAATATTAAGTAAATGATAGCTTTACACTAGAAATATTGGCAATGAAATGAAGAAATATTGATGAATTATTAGCAAAATATAAACACCTCAATGATCTGGGATATTTCAAATCAATACATAGCCAATATAAAAAATATTCGGCTTATATTGCTTTGCTACTTAAGCGTTTAATGCATATAGTGTTATGGTCGTATTAAAACATGACAAGAAAGAAAATTAATGTTTGTGAAATGGGAAACAATTTCCAGAGATTTCAGAAAATTGTTATGCAAATTGAACATTTTTTTATACGACTGACAACCCCCCATTCAGACACCGCAAACTCTAAAAACACATTAATTTGATTGGATTTAAAAAGATTGCGGAAGATTGAACTATAATTTAAAAAAAAAAACATTCATTTCTCCTTGATTGGGAAATTTTAAGGTCGGATCAGCTACTGTTAAACACCTACTAGCTATTTTCATGTTTAATTAAATAAGATCAGTTAAACATTTGAAGGAAAGCTAATATAAAATGAACTATGTAAGCAGATTCTTTGCCACCTGGTATTTTTTCAACAACGCTATAAAAAAATTGTTTTAAATAAGACATTTTAAATGTATCGTTTAAAATCTGATGTAATTTTCCCCAAAACTTCCTTTCTCTTTTAATTATTCATGTGAAAATACTTTTGTTGCTAGAAAGGAAATATTATTTGCGCGGTCTTAGAATTCATAACAACAGTTTAAAAGATCATCTCAAAATATGAAAAAAATGTCTCCTACAAATATATTTTAAAATTTAATCTGTTTTGCAATATTATTATTTGGTCATTTTAAATATCACGTAATTTCCCCTATTTACTTATTTTAACGCAGATTAAAGAATTTATCATTTTAAAGTTTTCTTTTTCTTTTTAATATTCACATGAAAATACTTTTGTTGCTAGAAATGAAATATTTTTATTTATGCTGCCTTAGAATTGGCAACAATAGTTTAAAAAATTATCTAGAAATGTGAGATAAATGTCTCGTGTATATCTATATTATAAAGGACAAACAAATCTGTGCGTAACGCATACGTCATTTTGCGAATGGCAACACTTTGAAATTTGAAATAAAATTTTGGTTTCGCAATTTTCTTTACTGCAAATTTTTAAACTTCTAAACATTGCACATTTTAAATTTTTACACCGTCGTATAAGGAAAAAAATGCTGTTTTAAATGCAATTTGTTTGAAAGCTGTATCTCAATTTATTTTTGAGATATTAATTTTTTTTTGTAGTTTTTAATACCATTTTTCTTATCATGGCAACAAAAGTACCTCATTTCTATTGAAAGTCATTGAAAGTAAACGGAAAATAGTCGAAAATAGTCGATACTGTATCTTTTTGTTGCCATCCTCTCATAAAACCTGAAAAAAAAGTTGAAATTAAAATATGGGCTATGTCAAGAATATTAACTGTTATTCCGTGATAATGATATCATATGCATACTTTTCTATAGACGAAGTTTAAGATTGGATTGTAAAAGTGGATTGCTTTAGCGGATATGACGTCATTTTATAAAAAAGCGTGTATTTTAATTCTTAAACCTGAATTATGTTTTGCAGAAGTGCGTCCTTTTCACAGCCCAGCTGCTTTGAAATTCTTCACAGGTGAAAATGCATCACTTTTGAAAATAACGTAATCGAAATCAGGCACTGATAAAACGCAATGTTTTACAAAAATTTGGAGTGTCTTTATAAAAGAGAGGTGACATGCAAATAATAGCGATTTATATTACAGAAATTGATGATTCTCGCCTTTACGGATTTGCTTCTCCGAATTAGACAAGCAAACAAATAATTCGTGATTTAAAATAATATGTTCCTGAATTTTTTGTCCAAAATTCTCTCGCATAATAAAATTTTAATGCTATTCTTTAGGATAGTCTACTATAATTTTATCAAAATAACATAATTTGCTTAATTTAATTTTTCCTAATTTTATATAATCTCTATATATTTAAAACAAGTATGTTTTTTAGTCATCTGCCCTGATCTTTCTACTGAACTAATTTTACAATTTTTTTTTTTTTTTTTTTTTTTTTTTTAACTGAAAGCCCTTCATTTGTAGATGTTAACGCGCTATCTGTTTTTTTTTTAAATATCCCCACTTCTATATTTTAATTTTAAAAGCATTTCATGAAATTTCTTCAAAATGGTGAAAATTAGATAGCTTTCATTATTGCGGACAAGAGAGAAACAATGAGGTATTTTTATCTTTATTCATGCTATTTTCTGATAAAAATTCAAAATTGTTGATAAAAATTGTTGTATAGGGTTTAGTGTCGCAAAATCCCATTAGGAGCAGAATATTATATTAGGGGCATAATAACGGAAAATGGCATACTGCTTTTGAAAACACGCATTTTTCCTCATAAATTTTCTATATTGTTTTTCCTTCTGCATGTGTACTGATACTAAGTTTCAGACACTAGGCGAAATGCTTATTTAAGTGAAAATGAAGTCATATTTAAAAGAAAACGATCATTTTCTTAGATAAAACTAAATATTTTAACACAAATGCATCTAAAAAACATAAATTATGGAAATTTTTACTCTCCAAAAATGAGATTAGAATCTCAAGTAAAGAGTGCGTCTGTTCACATAAAAGATGTTGCTGAAAATCGTGACTTCAATTTTTGAGTTAAAATGATTTTTAAATGATCAAACAAAATACAATTTTTTTTAAATGATTAATGTGGATATGAGAAGTGTATATGCAAATTTTGAGAAGGTGAAAATTGCTGTTTTACATTCCGGAATACCAAGCACAAGAGCCTAAATTGATAACCACATCCTAATAACTGATCTTTATTATATTTTACTGATTAAGTATCTATATTATAAAGAACAAACGTATCTGTGCGTAACGCTGACTTCATTTTGCGAATGGCAACATTTCACGATCAAATTTCGGTCTTGAAATTTTCGCTACTGCAATTTTTTAATCTTCTGACCATCGTACAATTTTCGTCGCATAGGGGGAAAAAAATTACTTTCAAATGCAATTTGTTTAAAAACTGTATCTTAATTGACTGATGTATTACATTTTCTAAAATAATTTTTAAGCATTTTTTTTTTTTTTTTAAGTTTATCATATCACCTGCCTGTTTCAATAGATAATAATAAACATTTTGCACATAAAGCAACAAACATTTTTCAACATTTGTTTCTGACTTTTTTTGCATAACGAAATTAATACTTTGTTTATAAACAAATAAAAAAATAATATTTAAAAAAAACACCAATCTAACATATTTGAGAAAGACAAATTAACGAAATTAATACTTCTTTTATTAACAAATAAAAAAATAATATTGAAAAAACACAAATATGTTTCAAATGGAATTTGTTTGCAAAGTTCATCTCAGTTTACTGATTGTCTATGGTTTTAAAAACAATTTTAAAGCATGAAATATTTTTAAATTTATCTATATCGCGCGGAGCTCAATTACGAAAGATTAATCCGTTTACCCTTAAAACAAAATAAAGAGTTCATTTTCTTACGTCTACTATCCATTTAAAAAAAAAAACTTCCTTATGAATAAATAAACTAGAAAACAGGAATTCTGCTTTTTCTGAATTTAGTGTCGCCCCCGATGAAAAAAAATATATATGTATATGTAAATAGTACAAAACATATTTAAATTTTAAGACTTACAGCACACGCTTTTATTTTATGTAAAATGACGTCATTCGCATCCGCTTAAGAATTCCACATTTACGATCCACTCTTAAACATCTACCGTAAAGTATGCATAGGACGTCTCTATCGCGAAATAATACACAAGTGCAGCAAAAAGGTGCCGTCATTAAAGAAATTCGTCAAAAAAAGAGAAAAAAAAACAAAACAAAAACCGGCTGTCTAATGATTCATAGGCCTTCATTTGTTTGTAACATTAATATAGATACTGAAAATTAAATATAGTTTATAATAGCTCCATATTTTAACAAAAATCATTCGTTTATAATTTTTCGAAACAGCACGTATTTTAAGTACATTTGCTTTCGGTTGTTATGAAAGAATGACAACAAAAATATATAATTACTATTTTACAACTATTTTTCCTTTACTTTCTACAGAAATGGAGTACTTCCGTTGCCAATATTAAGCAAATGGCTTCAAAAACTACAAAATACTAATATGTCGAAAATAAATGGAGATACCATTTTCAAACAAATTGCATTTAAAAGTACTTTTTTTTCCCGATACGACGGGATAAAAATTGAAAATGTGCAATGCTTAGAAGTAAAAATAATTGCCATAGAGTATTTAATCGTACTGCTTTGTTTTACGACTGGCTTTTGTAAGGTAACGTTATTTTTTGGAGACGACACAAAATAAGCTGGGAGAAAGAAATAGCGTACCGTACCGGAGGCTAATAAAATAATATAAATTAAACAAAAATTTAACAGACATGTATAAGCTCTGAAATTATCAGAATATAAGAGAATGCTATAAGTAGCAAATTCTTGGTCAAATAACTCTTAGCATGCGGCTAATAAGAAAATATCGCTTTTGATAAATTTCAAAAATTTATTTGATTCTATAATTCATATTTTCCATATGAAAAATGCTTTTTTAATGTAAGTGGGCAATCTAAAAAAATTATTGCATATAAAAAAAAAAATATTAGTTTTCAATTAAAAAAAAAAAAAGTGTTCACCTATATTCTTTAACCCGGGAAGCCCGGGTACGATCCCTTAGTATTTTTAAAACTAAAATGTTTGGCAATACAGTGAATCATCGATTATTCGAACTAATAGGTGTCCGGGAGTGTTCGGATAAACAAGATTTCAGAAAACCGATCATTTTCGAAAAAAAAAAACATACTAGTGTTATATCAGCATAGTGAAACAAATAAACAGTGATGATAAACACAAGTATGTATGTATTTTGCACACAATGCTTACAACAAGAAGAAAAGAACAAACTATCAAGGATTAAAGTGATCAAAGAAACCTGCAGGAAATCAAACGTGCAGTACTGTAGGTCTAATTTTAAGAAAAGAAGTCCAAAATTTTCTTTTGCTTCAGAGAAGACTCTTTTTCTTGCTGCAAAATTTCTTATACGTTTTAATGAAAGCAATTGAAGAGAATCGCACTCTTCTTGATGATCCACCCACTTCAACGCTGTCTGTCTGTCTCTAGGCACCGAAAAGCTTCCTACCTGCAAATTTAAATTTCGACTTCTGGAACGCGTTCGGTTAATCGATTGTTCAGCCGACCGAGTTTCGGATAATCGATGTTCCACTATATTATTATTTATCCATTTTAAATATGACGTAATTTTCCCCCATTTATGGCTTTTAAAGTATATTAATCAATTTATTATTTTAAAATTTTTTTTCTCTTTTAATATTCACGTTTAAATATATTTTTTATGACGTAATTTTCAATACTTTCCTGCTTTTAATACGTAATCAATTATATTTTGAAAGTTCTTTTTCTGTTTATAATAGTCATGTTTAAATAAATTTTTAATTTGAAGGGAATATTATTATTTGAGCTATTTTTACAATTGGCAACAATTTGAAATAATAACATTTTCTAAAATACGTCAAAAATACGTCTCGAAATGCTGAAAATTTGAATTTAAAATGGAAATAAACCCTAAAAAAAGGATCAAATTAAAAATATTAATGCAGTCTGCACGCTGGGAGCTTCTAATTTATATCCTTAGAAAAAAATTATTAAATTCCTATGTATAGTTTTTGCTCCAATAAATTTTTTTTAATGGAACGATTTTGACCAAATTTAACATTAGATGTCTCTTAAAATAATTCTTTGATTTAAAAACTGTCTGCTTCAGTGTGTTTATCAAACATTTCGCTATAATGATATCAGTTTTCTTATTTTTTATGCAATAGTTTTCTTAATATTAGCGAAAAAAGATCCTGGGTTACAAAAAATTGAATTACCGCCGCGGAGACAACTCTAGTTACTTCTTTTTAGAATAAGGAGGTACAATAATACATTGAAATAAAGAATTAAAAAAAAACTTGTAACACATTTGTTAACCCACTTTCAGCAATTACTGTAGATAAATGGCAATTATTTTAATTCTTTTGCGTGGTCTTATGTATGATATAATTTTTTTTTATTCATACTACATAATATACAAAGATCTAAATCAGCTAAAAAATGCATAACATATCTGAAAACGCTTTTACACTAATTTCCACCATCTATATTATTTGTACAGCCCTGTATATAAATTTATTTATTTTATACTTTTTTGAATAATATAGCAAAATTTAGTTCAGCTCAAAAACTCATAACACAGCTGAAAACGCACTTTCGAAATTACCGTTGATCTACGAGATTAATTCGAATTCTTTTGTGCTGCTCTATACATGATAGAGGTCTGCACGGGCCCGGGCCGGCGAAATAAATATTAACTTTCAAACGGGCCAGGCCGGCCAGGCAGAATTAAGACTTTTTTTCAACGGGCCGGGCCGGAAAAAACTGAACGGGCCTGCAGGGCCGGGCCGATAATAAAATCGAGCGGGCCTACCGGCCCGCTATAAAGATTTCCGCAAAGCCGATAAAATATGAGCCATCTTCAATAAGTATGACGAGAAGTATTAACGAGAAGTATAAATGTGGGTAACGAGCCGATGCGAGTTTGACAACATCAATACAGAAATGTAACATGTCCATCGTAGAGATCGGCATCGGACAGTTACATGGTGTCTGATGCCGGGTTTAATTTTTTCAGCAGACTCGTGCTGGGCCGAGATCAGGCTTGCATTTTTTTTTCTACATAGTCGTGCATGGGACAGAAGTGGTCATAATCGTTCTCAATGTACGGCAGGTAATATGTTTTGTAAAAGTATTAATAGCGATAGTGAACTTCTGTTAACAGTATCTTTGAAAATATACTTTAAGATGGTTCTCAAATTCAATGTTCAACAATGCAAAACTTTCCGACACATTTTCTGACTCATTTTTAACTGTAAAGGCATAAAATTGAAAGGCCTGACTATTGAAAGGATTTGGAATCGAATAGAGTTTTCCATTTTTGATAAATTACTTACAGAGATATAAGAGATTCTTATCACGTGACTGTGCGTTTTTATCCTTTCCCGTGCTATCGCTTCCGGAAATTCGATTCAAAACGCTAACTTTGGCAGTATTTTCCCAAAGATATATTGCTTTTATATAAAAAAAAACGGTATTTACATAGTTTCTGAACAAGAATACCTGCCAATCTTACTCCTTTCCGAAAAGAAACGAATTCAGAAATATGTCAGAATGTAACTATTTTGGACTTGAGAAAAGCCTCAAAAAATGACAGAGAAATATTTTTACAAATCTGCTTTTTATTATAGAGCTTCAAAAGTTATCATGTTTTTAACCCTTTATTCTGAAATACATTAATTTTTTAATGAATTCTTAGTTGACTTTTGAAACGTCTAAGACTGTAAACAATCATTAATGTTACTATTGTGTGTTTTCTGTTGTGCAAACACATGGTAATCTAAAATGTTCCCATAAATATATAAATATAGTATTCAATAAAAGAATCTTAATTGTATGTAAGAAAAAACGGAATTTTTGGTAGAAATTGAGTCTGGCCGCGCCTGATTTCACCGATTTTTGTACGGGTTGGACCGAGAACTGTGAAAATGTAAACTGGTCGGGCCTGGAAATTCCGGCCCGTTCAGATCTCTAATACCTGATCTATAGAATTTATGTTACATCATATAATTTTCTAGAATTTAGCTAAACCTTGAAACCCTTAACGCAACTGAAAACACACTTTCGGCATTTATCGTTTATAAACGATAATGTATCTGAAATCTTTTGCGCATCCTTCAAAAAAGATATTGTTACCTGTCCAGTTTTTAATATGAAATCAATCACTGATTACAGAATCAATTACTGAACATAGATAGTAATAACGTCGCGTTTTTGGGGTGGCACTATAAATGAACATTAAACGCTACGCACATCATTTTCTATATAAAACAAATTGTAGCACATGTCAGTAATGCATATCATTTCGTAACGTTTGAAGTAAATGTATTTCAGACATTTATGATCCATAGACCATAATGTATTCAAATTGTTTTACATGTTCCTGTGACCGAACTAAAAATCTTACACGTTTCATTTTATGTGGGAAATGTTCTGTAACGAACCTCAATAGCACAGATCAATCTTCTGATAATCCAAGTATTTTTATATTTTTACGAATGTAAGAGCGCGAACAGACGATCCACAGTCATCTACGCTTGTTAACTGTTAAAAAGATTTCCTGTGCTCTACCTGTATATGCATTTTAAGCATTTATCAATTTGAAATATTGATAAATGCTTTCCGATATACTATTTTATCGCCAAGAACAAAGCTGATTCATCATTTATAAAATTATTTTAAAACATTTACAAACTTTTTTCTTTGAAATATCAGTTGAATACTTTTGCTTATGTTTTGTATCTGATTTTTTTTTTTTTTTTATGTTTCACGCAAATGTGAATTTCATATTTCGAGTCTAATGCTAAACTTCTAAATAAATAAAATCATAAGACTAAATGCAATATTTCAACTTGATTCAATCATAAAATACACAATATGAACTTTAAAAAGCTCACTGTTTTACTTAAAAGGCGACTAAAATAATAAAACAGATGTTGCAAGTTAAAAATATACATTTTACTTAAAACTTCTTAGTACTTTCGGCCTGCATTTCTCGAGGCCATTATCAGAGAATATTTTAATAACTAATTGCTGTTCATTTATACAAATACGTCACTTTGTTTTGAAATGGAGGAGCCAATGATTACTAGAGTTGAAAGTAGAAGTAGCAATCCCTTGGAATGAACTTAAGTAGAGAAAATATACATTATTTGCAGTTCCATTTATGTTATTACATCACTTTGATCTCATACGTCAGTTTCAAGATCAAGTTTTTTAATATCAAGAAAGTAAACCATAAAGAAGGGATATACAAAAACTGGTCGGTACGAGAAGTTAAGCTCTACTGAAACATAATGCAAATTTAATAGCCTTTCCACAAAGAAAATTAAAAAGAATTAATTTGTACGAAAATAGATCCAAGTCCGAAAGATGAATTAGCTGGTGTGTATTCTTTTAAGAACTGATAGCAATAGGGTAATGGAATCCATAGGCATGACGGAAAGGAAATTCAAAGAAAGAATCAAAGAGCTTCCCGTAAGGCATGGTGACGTCACGGCGACGTCGTTGTGAAGTCACACTGTGATTTTGTGACCGTCGATGTGACGTCATAGTGACTAGAATGCGAGGTCGTTATGGCCGTTTTAGAGGTCGTTTGTGACGTCACATTGTGACCACTCTGTGAAGTCACGGTGTGACAAATTTGTGAAAAGTGTGTCATTTGTGACTATTTTGGCATTAACTTTGTGACTAACCTGTGACGACAGCGACAATGCTTTGACGTCACACTGTGACTAATTTGTGAAATATGTGTCATTTGTGACGAACTTGTCATAAACAATGTGATGATTTCAAATGAAAATCAAATTTCAAATTAATTGCTTAAAAGGGCAAAGGCCAACATAGAGAAAAAGATTCCAAGCCGGGACTCGAATCCGGGCCATCAGTGTAGCGCACTGACATTCTTCCGACTAAACCACATGGAACGAGACCCAGCCTGGAAAATTTCTTACTAGTACATGTTGGCAAGGCTACAAACGCAGCACAAGATGGAATATTTATCGTGAGCCGCCAACATCGGGTAAACACGAAACTTAATTAAATCTAGCATCGATTCAAACTATATAAATACTTGGAAATTTTTCCATAGAGAACCATTCGCCTTGCATACAATATTTCAAATAAAAATCAAATTTCAAATTAATTGCTTAAAATGCAATTTTAATTTGAAATTTGATTTTCATTTGAAATATTGTATGCAAGGCGAATGTTTCTCTCTGGAAAAATTTCCAAGCATTCATATAGTTTGAATCGCTGCTGGATTTAATTAAGTTTCGTGTTTGCCTCATGTCGGTGGCTCATAATAAATATTCCATCTTGTGCTGCGTTTGTAGCCTTGCCAACATGTACTAGTAAGAAATTTTCCAGGCTGGGTATCGTTCCATGTGGTTTAGTCAGTAGAATGTCAGTGCGCTATACTGATGGCCCGGATTCAAGTACCGTTATGGAATTTTTTTCACTATGTTGGCTTTTGCGCCTTTTAAGCAATCAATTTGAAATTTGATTTCCATTTGAAATATTGTTTGCAAGGCGAATGTTTCTCTCTGGAAAAATTTCCAAGCATTAATACTGTGATGATTCTTGTTATAAATACTGTGATGAATTTTAAAATAAAGTTTTGTTTGAAATATACAATATTATCTTTTTACCGTACTTTTTAGCAATGTATCGCTATTTTGGAGTCCTATTCTTCTAAAATACTTTTAATTTTTACACTGAAAAAAACAATGCTTATCAACTGGCATCCTTTTTTATTAAGTTCTAAGCTTGATCTTGAGTTCAAGCTTTATATTAAGAATGTTTTGTGTGTTGTGATTTGTTATTATTTTATTAAATACGAACATGGAGTCTAACGGATATTAATACATTTCCTATTTAAAGAAGAATAAGATAAGCCATATTTATTTAAATTTTTTATTCCCGTGTATATTGTATTTTGTTAATATGAGCTAAATAGATTTGGTATGATTTATAGGAAATGACTGATCTGGGAAATAGAAAAAACAAGTAAGAAAAATCATGCGTTAAGCATAGATTATAAAGCACTTTCCAACGCTTCCTGAATTCTTTAAATAGACATCGTAATCTAAGGAAATAACGTAAATAAGATAACTAAGCAAATATTTTAGAAAACGCATAAAACATTTGAAAAACTGATTTCAGCAGTTACCGTTCATAGCCAAATATGTTATCCATTTCTTTTGAATAGCCCTGTATTTAATCTGTAGGTTGATATATACTAGTATATAATGTGAAAATTTAGTTTAACAAGAAAATGCATAACAGGTTGAAATTCTCATTCAAAAATTTATACTAATATATAAAAACATACTTGAATACTTTTGTACAACCCTGTAGTTTACCTAGAATCTTTATTACACGCCACTATTTAGTTAAAATTTAATTCAAATTAAAACACTCTTAAAACTGCTGAAATCACATTTCCAGAAATTATAATTTATAGACGGCTATATATCCATTTCCTTGCGTGACCCTGTGTATCATTTTATCCATATTCTACAAACATTTCTTAGTAAATTAAATGCAGTTCAACATAAAAATCCATAACTCATCTAAAAAACACCTTTAAGCAATTTGCGCCCATACCCCTTAACTCTTACGTATACTTTTGTGTAGCCTTGTATATGAATTATAGCTTTTATATACACCATATACTATGCATAAATATAGTGGATCATAAAAGCGCATATTATAATTAAAAATGCATTTCCAGCAATTATCGCTAATGAACAGTACAATATCAACTTTTATAAATATCATAAATTATAAATATTTTTTTATAAATATTATAAATATCAAATTTTAAAAAGTATAGTAAAGCAGTTTAATCTATAAACTTGTTATCAGGCATGAAAAACACTTTATTTCAATGCTTAATTCTCATATTTTATTTTTTAATGCGAAGTATCGAACGTGTATCGAAAACGTAGAAAATGAATTTACAATCGAAGAAAATTTAATAACTGATTCTGAATGTCTACAATTAAATGTTTGATTAAAATCACGAACAGCAAAAACGTGCTTACATACAATTAAAAAAAATATATATACCAATTTGAAAAACACTATATAATTAGTATTTATAATTGTACTATTAAACAACAACAAAGTACAATAGATGAATTAAATGTATTATTAGATTTAACAATTTCTCAAAAATCTCTCCATATGTTACAAGGAATTCCTATTATTTTATAATTTTGGCAAATGTTAAATCTGAAAACATTGATATGAAGATTTAGGATTTTAAATAATAATTTAAAATATTATTAGCAATGAAAAAAAGTCTTTCAAAAGTTTCACTACTATAGTATGTAAAACGGCATTTCCCATTCAGTATAATGTTAATTTCTAATCTGAAAAACAATCCCAGAACAGTCTATTTCTATAGATATAATATAAAACTATTTAACTCATCTCACCAAATATACAAAACAGGAACAAACAATTTAAATTAAATAAGACTTACTTTTTGAGCTCCATAAATTAATTATTAATATCCGTGTGTATCCGAAAATGGCGACGTCTTTTTCTTCCATTACAAAAAGCACACGCAAAAGCTTACATTTTAGACTAGTAACTTACCGCATCTGTTAGAACAAAAAGTTCTCTATTTACCCTGCGGTATCGTGGCAGACGATTTGGGGCAGGTGTGAGTTTATTTCCTTTTATATAAACAGATATGGAACTTATATGTGCAATCATTTTATGAGACTGTCTGTATTTAAATTTTTGTATTTGAAGAATTTTCCAATGTATTTTACCTTTTCTTTTTATCAGTTTTAACCCCCCCCCTCCCTTTTTCTAAGTAAAGATTCTTTCACACAAATACAAAATATCTTCTTAAAAAATAAAAAGATATAAATAAATATCGAGGATAAAAAAAATTTCTTTGTCAATCGTCATTCTTTTCATGGTAATTTCCTGTAAAATAAAACAATTCGTAAAATAACCTTTTTTTAGAGTCATATCTCTAAAACACAAATTTGAAATACGAATAATAAATTATATCATGGGTTTTGCATAAATTTTGTATTATTTTTATTTATTCGGAAAATGCTAATTTTATTTTAAAAGTCTGAAAGAAGTAGAATTTTTTTAAAAAATAGTTACTTAAAATAGGTACACTAACAGGAAAAAATATGACTTGAATGCAAATTATAAAGCAAGAAATGTATGTATGACTAAACTCTGAAGACTCTTTCTACGTGCTCATTAAAAGCTGCAGACTTAACTATAATAGAAATTTTTTAGTTTGAAGCCACAAAAGTGTTTCGAATACCAGTGGTCGGTAAAAATAAATTAAAAATTTTCCTTCCTGCAAACTAAATATGTAAAGTGTATATATTTAATATTCCTAATTCTAAATATGTTATCCAAATTGCTCCAGCACGTATTATTTTTCCGAGAAACACTTTTATAATAATAAGAATAAGAGAAGGATTATTATATTAAATTGCAATACTAGATAAAATTGAAATCAGGAAAAAAGTATACTTTCACACTCTTAGATATCAAATTGATAAAATATAGCATGGAAATCTAGTTTGTTGATACTTGTACCGTGCATTTTCCTTTATATGCCCCCCCCCCCACCACACCATCTTTTCGTGTCTGAATTTACTACTTGCTACCCACTAATATATTTTCATTCCTTGTACCGCTGTAACGCGGGCCTTTTTAAAACATTTCTCTTCATTTTCAAAGATTTTTGAAGTTTTTGAAATCACACTGTGACTTACAATATGGGTTACAATTTTTTACAATTTATTACAAATTTTTTTTGTGAGTGTGTCGTGACCTACGTTACATGCAGTGACATAACAATTCTTTTTTATTGCCAGAAAAATAAAATTTTACAGTAACAACATGTTTTGAAGATTTTTTGTAATTTTTTAAAGTTTTCTAAGAAGTTCACATCTCGTTCACAATGTGACATCACTGAGTGGTGGCATTTCGGTCACAGATGTGACGTGACCAGAGTGACTCACAGTGACGTCACAACGACGTCACTGTCACCATGCATGCTATGAGGGTTACAGCAGATATAAAATTTTGTCGTCGATGAAGAGCTCTCTCACGTTTAAGTTTTAATCAGAATATCACAATATATTTTGATCGTGCAAAAATTATATACCCACCATCTAATTACTACTTATCCATTATCAGAGAATCCATAGAAATCCTGTGTAAAAAAAATCAAGTATGTAGCGACGCCCGTTCATACAATATCCCCAATAAATGGTTAAAAATCCTGAAAATAAATCCAGAAAACTTGAGCAAAGTGACGTATTAGAAGTAATGGTACGGCAGTTAATATTTTCCTCTACGCAAATTTAATCTGAAACACTGCTATTTCGACTGTCCAGCTACGCATTTAAAAATAAAAATTTAAGTGGTGTATGAGATCAAAGTTATGTAATAAAATAAATAGAACTGCAGTTAATATATATTTTTCTCTCTTTAGTTCAATACAAGGGACTGATACTTCTACTTCCAACTCTAATAATTATTGGCTCTCCCATTTCAAAACGAAGTGACGCATTTGTATAAATGAACAGCATTTAGCTATTAAAGTATTTTCTGATGATGGAAAATGCAGGCCAAAAGTACTTTTAGATGAAACGTAATTTTTAACTTGTAGCATCTATTTTATTATTTAAGTCGACTTTTAAGTAAAACAGTGAGCTTTTCAAAGTTCATATTGTGTATTTTATGTCTAAACTTCTATTTTTATGAAAGTAGCTAAATATATATACATATTTATTTTTAGCAATAATTTTCTTTCTACGTATTTTATTTTATATACGTGATAATTGAACCATAATAAGGATAGTATGCAGCTATTTACATTATTCTGCCCATTTATATGTATAGCTTGTAGAGCAATAGCTACACATGAAAACTTTCTTAGCCATTTAAAGATGTGCTACAATAATGAATTCATTTGTAATCCGAACAGGTTTTGAATTAGATATCTCATAGCCAACCATCTACACGGATAAG
Organism: Maratus speciosus; assembly: GCA_963932465.1. Classification (NCBI taxonomy): domain Eukaryota; kingdom Metazoa; phylum Arthropoda; class Arachnida; order Araneae; family Salticidae; genus Maratus; species Maratus speciosus. The sequence goes on along the minus strand of OZ010791.1, from coordinate 211,990,213 downwards.
AAAAGCCATAAAATAGTATTACAGAACTTTTCCAGCCAGAGAATCCTTTCATTTTGAAGAAAGGATTTTAAGAATAGTATCCCATTGATGCTGGTTTAAAAGGCCTCCTGTTTTATTTTTCTTTGGAAAGCGAAAGGTATTCTGTGACATTTTTTTTTTTTTATCTCTTAATATTATTTCTAGCCGAATTATTCATATTAAAGCAAGCATAAAATACAAAAAACAGTTAAAATAGTGTAATAATGTGTTAAAATAGTGTTAAAATAGTGTAAGATTCAGTTTTTTTAATGTTCGGTACTTATAAATAAAAACGGAACCATTATAAGATCACTCCTGTGTCTGTCTGTTCGTCTGTCACAACTATTTTACTCGTAAACTATGGAACGTGGAAAGTTCAAATTGGCTAAAGTAATAAAGGCTATTAACCCACATATTCATATATTATTAACCATTCACAAATATATTTAGGAAAAATGTAGAGGGGATAATTAAGTTACTTGAAAAAAAAAATTTCTTTGTATATCGTGTGAAAGCTTTCGTAACGCCAAACTCAAAAATACATTTCTTTTAATTTTAGGTATTATATTTTCAGAGCTATCGTCGAAATTGTAATGCAAAAATATGTACCCCCCTCCCTCTATTTCGGAATCTACTGAAACTAAAATTATGAAAAAAATTAGGGTAGTAGAAGTTAATTTAACCCTTTATGTACTGAATTATGAATTCATAAAATTTTTATCTTTTAAGAATTTTTCGTGATTTTTTTAAACTAAATTAGAAGATTAACATAATCATTTAATAAATTTTAGAAGGATTTTAGAAGGATTGAAGGATTTAGAAGTATTAATTAAATTTGAATTTATAGGGGTTTTGTGCAATATTTATAACACCTCAAATCTTTTTTTATTTTAAATATTTTTCTTAGTAGTATTTTGTAGAATTAGGAAATGTACAACTATAATGTTCTTATAATAGATAGAAATATTTCCGAATTGAAAAATCCCCCCCCCCCTCCAACGCCAAGAAAGCTGAAAAGATGCAAAGATAAACGTAATCATCCTTTTAAAAATATTTTTTTTTGTTTTGTGTAACCAATAATGCTTTTAGAACAATGTAATGCATCGTAATGCATAGTAATATATCTACAACTCATTCTAAAATGTATTACTACTAATAAATATATTAAATGAATTTTATAACAAATTAATTTAATGGTACTTATAAGTACCGTCAGTAGATAAAGGGTTAAACCTTGCAGGAAAACTATAGCGATTACCCTAGGTCACATAGTTTTTGAGAAAATCGCATTTTTTCATTACACACAAATTTCGATTTGCGGGCGTTCAGCAAAAGAGTTAAGGAGCGCTGGAGGTACCTATCGTCGAAGAAGTATAAAATGATTGTTGATAATGATTTTGGAAAATATTGTCGATAATTAGCCAAGATATTAACCCTTAAAAATCGTCCTGACATACTTCCAGTGGATTGGCTCCAAAATGTCCTTTCACGCACCCTCTTACTCAACAAATTAAAACACATTCACAATTTCCTTACTTTCCTGACAAACTTAACGTAAGTCCTGGTTCTGCTTATCCAGTCTCACTGCCACCACATCAAGCTTCAAACAGCACCAGCATCCAGTCCTCTTTGTAGGCTCGAGTAAATTCCCCTTTCCATCAAGTGTGTGGTCTCCTACGAAACCAAGAGCTTCTGCTCGTGCTTCTCACCATTCTATCTTGTGATACATCTCCAATGGACGCTTGAGTATTTGCTCGTGCCATCCTATCAACTTTCCAAATGGACGCTTGAGTGTCAGCTCGTACTATCTTACTTGTGCCACGCAAATCTCTCTTTTCCCTTCCTGTCACCCCTTGTCGCGAGAGGGGTTCTTTCTTTCTTTCTAGCCGATGACCAGGCTCCTACCTGCCGGGAAGCCCCAGCTGAACGGGTTTGATTCCTGGTATCGGGACGGGTGACCGCCTAATCGCCGCGTAGCGGAATTAAACCTAACGAGCGCCTAGAACGTATCGGCAGTGCCTTTTGCTTAGTTGTGAACGGTGTTATGTCGGTTGCTTAACATTTATATTCATTTATGCACATTTATAACATTAATACATTTATTATTGCTACTCGTGTTGATCTCGTAATTTGGAACCTTGGTCAGGTAACGAGACCTTCACCTGGCAAGGCACTTCCAGAGGTATAATTCACAGGTAACTTGGAGGACTTTGCACCCACGACGGATTTTACATGCACCAGGCGCCATTAGCGTGCATGGAGGATTATAGCCAGCAGTAGGCCTCGATCCCGCGGCCTTAGCTGCGGATTCGGTCAACTGGGCCACCGCTGCCCGAACTACTTCTGAATGGCATGGAGTTTTGAAGCCGAATTGTTGGTGCAGACTTGTCGTAAGGAAATGGAATTGGAGGGGGGGGGGAGGATGAAACAAAAAAGAAAAAAAATGGAGCGCCACTGGGAGCGCTAATGGGGGTAATTGATAGGAGACTAACGAGCTGACCTAGTGAGATTAATATACTAATTTCTAATTGAGCTTGCTGCTTGAGGTTGTAACTTAGACATAAACTATGGGGGTTGGGTTTGACATAAATTAACATTTAATTTTATAATTCATTATATTTGTCTAGAATAATATGCTTATCTCACCCAGTGGACTTGTTCTTTTGAGAAGGTTTCCTTGTCTTGGTACGCGAGAGGAGTTCGTTTCTTGGCGGCCAGGAGCAGTGATGTAAATATATATATATTTTTTTTATCTTAAATGTTTCTATACTCCCGCCCTCTGTCGCGAGTAGGAGGTTTCCTGGCAGGCAGTCATTTTCCTTTTTTGTAAACTCACTATAGTTTTTCAAATACATTCTGGGTTTTGTGGGCGGTGGTGAGTGGGCGCCGCGCCGTGCGCCTCTTGTGTATGTGCGTCTGCATTCGGCCGGACAGGGCTGGACTCACCTAACGAGTCCCAACGTGTCAGGGAACATACCATGAAAGACATTAAGCTCTAAGTGGCAGGCCTAGCTGGCTCTGAGCAGTCTCTCTTAGGCTGCCTAATCCTTAAAGATACGAACGGTTTAAACATACATAGAGATACGGGCTGCGTACTCTATGCACCATCGACTTTTAAAGCCTAGATAAAAACTTTTAATGATATATTTGTGTAATACAATCCCCAGTTTATATATTTGTTGTAAGGAATTCTCCATGACTGAGTTATACTCGCACTTGACCGGTTATTTTTTTTAAGTAACCCAAATGGTAATCGTGATAACAATTTAAAAGTAAAAAACAACCTGATACAATCTGAAAGCTTTTATATGACATAACAAATCCAAAAGAATCATCACAGAAGTTTTTAAAAAATAACATGGAAATTGGGGAAACCTCAAAAGAAAAAGCGAAGTGTAGTATAGATACCATGTAGTATAGATGACGCTAGCGATAATGCGGTTTTCACAAATACGACTTCAGAAGCTAGATAATGCGGATATTTTAAATAAAGACTGGTTTTAAATAAACTTTAACTGAATATATAATAAGTAAAATTTACCATAACTATCTGATTTGTATGCTTTTCTACAAGTAACATATAATTTGTCTTTCTTTATTTAGGTTTTAAACTAGAAACTTTAAAGGTTACTATGTTTATATTTTTTTTCTATTTGTATTGGCAAATGCGTTACACTTTTTCCAGTTGTGTTATTTTTTGGATTTTTTTTATTTCTTTCTTTGATGTCTGAGTAATATATAGTACGTCGAAAATACAACAAGTTTTTCTTTCTCCTATATGAGCACCAAAAAGGAACTTTTTGACTTCAGGATTCCATGTTTTGCTGCTGCTTTAGATTAGAAAAAAGAAAAGAAATTTTTTAAAAACATCCATTTAGAAATTTTAATTAAAGCAACCTTTTCCAAGTCTAAAAGAAATTCAGCCTAGTACCGAAACTTTATATCGATAAAAATCTCTCCGAGTTTAAAACCTTGCTGTTTGTATCTTAAATTAGTTCTGTTACTTCATCAGCAAGCATTTCTTTAATCACATTAGGATCCCGTATTGAAAAATACGGTTCAAGGAAAGATATAGGTACAGTCGTGGAAAAAAAAAAGTAAACACCCCCCACTAACTCCTCAACAAATTATCGTAGAAGAAAGTTATTGGTACCGAACGATTGGAAATAAAGTCTACTTTTAAATGATGTATATAAAATTTGCGTAGGGGGCCATCTACATATTAAAACGAATCCAAACTTCATTTTTTTCAATAGCAGTACACAATTCTGACATCATAAATGAACTGATCTAACTGATCCCCTAATTAAGTTGGAGATTTGAACTTTTGCATACTTGTAGCTGAACGCTTGTGATCACACGAAAAATAAAAAAAAAAAGAATTCAAAAAGTCTTATATTTACCTCTCCGATCTCTAACTTGCGTGTTTTAAGCTTTTTTTTTTCTAACTGAGCCCCTATTTAAGTTGAAGACTTGAAATTTTGCATACTTATAGCAGAACACTTGCTATCACATGAAAAATCATAAAATTTTCAAAAAGTATTATATTATTTAAAACTCCAGGCTCTAACTCGTGTATTTTAAGCAATTTTTCTAACCTCCCCCATTGGACGCGGTGGGTAATTTTCTAACTTTTGCCGACACCCCTTTGACCACTTTTTCATATTATGCACATAGCCTTACACCTTTCAGTTCCACTTTTTACCGCCAGGGGCACCAACCTATCTCGGGTGCTATGGGCCCGATCCCCTTGACTAATATATCTACGGATAGATTGTAAAAAGGAGTTTCATTCGGATAGAAGTTTGTGTAGAATAGAGTGCGCTCCCTGGTACGAAATGTGGAACTAACAGATTTTGCAAAAAGATAAAGTGTTTTGAAAAGAATATTAAACGAAACCCTCTGTGTGATGTGTGATCACACTTATCCACTTGTTTTATAAATATTTTCTCTATGGTCTAAATGTTATGTATACGAAATACACATTCTTTGTAACTGAGCTCTAAACACCTGTACTTTAAATATGGACACCCTATGCATTATATACAGTTAATACCTAGGTGTGATGTATTGTTCATATTGAAGGATTTACACTACCTCACACAAAAACAATTATAGGTGTGTGTGGGGGGGGGGGGGGGGGCGGGAGAGTTAGGGCAAGTGTACGAGAGTAGATTATTAAAATTTTAAATGCACCCAGCATAATAAAAAGGTTGAAGACCTCTGATCTTACACAATTAAGCAATTGTAAAATGCTTATGTTCTTTTCCCATATTGATTTTTGCTGCCATTTTGGAAAACATCAATTAAAATGAAAATTATAATAGGTATCTGACAGCAGGGAAATTTTTTAGTGATACAATGAATTTGATAATTGTATTAAAAATATGTTTATGTTTATTGATTTTAAAAAATAAAATTTCTCCTTTAGAGCTATTAGTAATAGTTGATTTTTTTAATAATTCATATTTTAATGTATCGGTCAAACTTGCCGGTACACTTTTTTTAAAGTTCATATAATATATTTTTTGTCTTGGCAATCAGTTTGTTTAAAATGTTGTTCTAAACTGTTTGTGTTGGGTGTGTCGTAGCCCTGTGATATGTAGTCTGTCTCCAATTCTGTAGAGTTGAACACGAATCCAAGTAGCGGAAAGTTTGAAAAAATGGAGAGTTCTTACTTTTCGATGTTCAATTAAGTTATAAAAAATAATTTAAATAAAAAACGAAAGTTTCTATTTTTAAATATTTAGTTAAGTTATAAAGAATAATTTTAAACACTTTTAACAATTTACATTATGCGATTTTTTAAAATATTCCTTATAATGATTGCGGTTTTAACGAATTTACTATTTTAGTCAACGATTTAGCCGAATCCAATTACTGTTTTTATTCAATGGGTGTGGATCGCTCATACACGTGTAACAGTGAACGTGGCTTTAACTAATTTCATGCATTTTTGAGATTACTACACAGCGATATTGCTGCATCCAGTGATATTGTTTTTTGTTTCTATGGGCTCAAAGTGCTCATATGTGTTAGTGATCGCGGCTTTAACGAATTTTATGCTGTTTTAAAATTGCTAAATTTAAAAAAAAAAGTTTTATATTTTTAGAGATTAACAATTTTCATAGTGACGGAGAGAAAATGTTATAATATTTAGAAAAATTGCATAATTAAGCCACCGATTTCTAAAAATGAAACTATTTAATTATTAAATAACTTAGTTTTTTTTGCCTTGTGATCCTTAAACGAAAGCGAAGGTAATATGCACACTGCACACCCGACAATTAATTTTGTTTTTTTCCTAACACTATATTGTCACCAGCAGCATATATTTTTATTATAGTATCACAAACATATTTCCCCCAAAACTGCGCGAAGTTGCCGAAATTTGTAGCGCTACACTATTTCTGAGTATGCGGATTGAGGGAGACGTTGCTGTGGGGAACAAACTATATTGTGAACCAAACATCTTTATGGAGTTTCTATAACCATGCTCATAAATAATGTTCCTTACAAAATGGTGTTTAATTTGCTCCAGTACATTCTTATAATTGAGCTCTAAACATCTATATGTAACTATGGTCACCCTGTATATTTATGAAAATTATTCATGTGTAAAGGGTAAAATTTCTTCGCAACTAATGAAATAATATCCATAAATGTTGTCTTTTTTCTGTATAACTGTGTCTTTCAATACTGTAACAAATTACTGTTCCAATACTGAAATGCAAACAGTACACAATTATAACTTTATATATTTTTTTTCTTTTCTTCGAAAATAGTATTTACTATTATTGAGAACAAAATATGAATTTGAGCATTTAATTTATAGAGGCTTCATGAACGCAAAATACACGCGAAGGCACATGTTTAATGGCTTTACATGTGCAGTCGTGGAAAAAAAAAGTAAACACCCTTACTAACTCTGCAAAAAATTATCGTAGAAGAAAGTTACTGGTATCACACGATTGGTAATAAAGTCTACTTTTAAATAATGTATATAAAATTTGCTTAGGGAGCCATCTACATATTAAGACGAACATAACTTTGTTTTTTTCAATAGCAGTACACAATTCTGACAGCATAAATGAACTCTACACCCTTCAATTAGTCTAAAAACAATTTTTTTTGTAATTCGTACGATAAGTTCCGAAAAAATAATTATTTTAAAACGAGCGTATTTTAGGGGCTGAATCCAAATTGAAATTTGGTACTCGATTGTTAACCGAGAGAGCCCCCATCTTGATCAAGGCAGTTTAAGCGCCACTCAAGCAATCATTGAAGAATGCCAGATTACAGGATAACATAAGAAATTTCAACATATCTAGTCACTTCTATCATAGACGGCCCCTTAAACCATCATTTTGCCGTTTTTTAAGCATAATTTGAAAACTACTTGGAAGGAAAATGTGAAATTTTGGATTTTCATAAAGCAGGACTTAAATAAATCTAAATCCATTAAAAAATTGTAGGTTGCAATTCATAATTTTTCGAATATTAATTTCATAATTCATATCATAAAATTATAAAGATTCCAAATTCAACGTATTTATGTTTGGGTATTTTAGTATTATTACTACACAAAAAATTAGCACATTAGGAGTATAATTTCAGGAGATATTAATAAAAATGTGAAAATGTAATTTAACATTAGAAGCACTAAATTTTGAAAGTTTATAATTCGAAAACTTATCATTCAAATGACTTGAAATTTGGTGTCTAGGCATAGTTTGAACCGAAGATTTGAAATATCTTGTTAAAATTGGGTATTGCCATTGAAAAAAAAAATGAAGTTTGGGTTCGTTTTTATATGTAGATGGCCCCTAAGCAAATTTTATATACATAATTTAAGAGTAGACTTTATTTCCAATCGTTCGGTACCAGTAACTTTCTTCTGTGATAATTTTTTGAGAAGTTAGTAGGGGGTGTTTACTTTTTTTTTTTTCCACGACTGTACATTGCAAAGCTGAAGTGGCGCTTGCGGCATGACAACATTTCCCATGAATAAATATCAAGAACAACAACAAAAAAAATGGATTAACAGCAGTTAGAGAGAAAAAACTATATTTATAAAATACAGAGTTTGAGTTCCTTATTTAAATTTTCATTTGCAAATAATAAATAGTTTGTCGAAATCTATGAGCAAAATCTGTCGGAGACAAAACTATAAGATAAATGAATGTAAGAATACCATTCATATCAGCATTTCAGATCATACCTGTGATTGATTTTCCTATGTGGAAATTTCGATTGGTTTCTTTGGAGATAACATAGTGAAAAATTGAATTTCCTTACCAATTTGTTTTTGTTGTGACTTTTTTTAAATGAAATCCTCCTCCTAACGCGTTACATGTTGAATGATGGATTAAAGCGCTTTGCTCAAAGGATCTCTTTCAGTAGCTTCTACGAAAGATGTATATTATTACAAATATCAGAAAATATCACAAAAACTTTAAATAAAAAAGCTTCAGTGCTGGAATTTCATGTTTTGATATTTTAAATATTTTAATCATAATTTAAACAATATTACACAATTAATTCATAAATTTATAAAAAATGAATTGTCAAAAAAAAAACATACATATTCTTTTTTTATTGTTATTATTAATTTTTTTTAATATCTATTTTTTTTTACTTTTGAATGTTTAAAATATTTCAGTGTTGCAGTTTCACAGACGTTCTTAGTGAGCGTGTTTTAACCTTTTATCTACTGACGGTACTTATAAGTATCATTAAAATAACTTGCTATGAAATTCGTTTAATACATCGATTAGTAGTAATACAGTTTAGAATGAGTTATAGATGCATTACTTTATCTTGTTCCAAAATCATTATTGGTTACAAAAAACAAAAATATTTTTAAAGGATGATTTATTTTGCCTTTGCATTTTTTCAGCTTTCTTGGCGTTGGGGGGATTTTTCTTTCAATTCGGAAATAGTTCTATATTTCTAATTTATGAATATTATATTTCTACATTTCTTAATTCTACAAAATACTAAGAAACATATCACTACAACCCGGCTATTTAAGACCATTTTCTCCCGGTTTGGCTTATTCAACCTCCGACCGCCGGTGCGTATGCATCCCGGTCGCCAAATTCAAACCCCAGTTGTATAGTTAAATTTTTTAGAAGTTTTTTGAGCTTTAAAAATTTTTTAACTTGTCCCCACTTTCGATCTTAGTCAATGCCGAAATGTTATTTTAGTGGAGATCCAAGCCAAGCCTTTTTCAAGGCTCAACCGTTTGCGCGAAAGCACCGGAGATGGACTTGTGATGCGCACTAGGCTTGACATTCTAAATTAGTGAGCTATGTGCCCCCCCCCCTTTTTTTGTAAGTTCTATGAGTAGTGTTAGTAAGGCTTGGCTACCTTATGCTTTGTCTTTTCTGTGCTCGTTGGTACCTTACTACCTTTACATCCTCCGTTCTTTGCCTACGCCAGTCGTTGAAATGACATCAAAGTCTAGGGCAACTAAATTTATTTGGATGCTTTATCCCAGATAGCATTTCTAATTTTCAGAAAATTTGCAGTAGTCTAGCTTTGAAAACTTGCAAACTTTGAATCATTTAAAGTGAAATGCATGCAGTAAAAAGCATTTTTTCACATATTTCGAATTATCAGACCTTTATGACACTTCGTCAGAATAAACGAGGAATATCTCTCTTTTTAATTAAAAAAAAATTAGAAATTTGATGTCATCTTTTTCTTAAGATGAAAGGTTCCGTGCTCCCTCCCGCCACCGCCACAAGAGATAATCGCAATAACCTTTATGTTGAATCTTACGGTATGCACACTGCATACATTAAAATTGAGGTATCTTCCATAATCGGAATGTGCTATAATATTTGGTTATGAAGCTCTTTCAAAAAGCAAAAATATGCTTAACCTGTCACTTATAATAAATTATCTTTCCATTGAATCTTCTTTTAACCTCTCCAGACCTGGGGTGAACAAATGTGGACATCTATCCGTTTAATTATAAAAACTAAACTGTTTCAATTTTTTTTTTTTACATTTTTACTTTACTCTAGGGGCACTTCAGGGACAATCTGTAACCTATAAAAAAATTACCATGCTAATTATGAAGTCTGACTAATATTCTACGTGTGCGATTTTTTTGGAGTGAAAATGTATGTTCTGTAGAAGTAATCATTGTTATCCAGAACACAAAGAAAAACGTTGTCCGTCAAAGTGAGAATGTTTTACTTAAAAAGATCCTGTGTAAAAAATTGTAGGAATATTGAAATAAAGCTATGGATTTCAATTTAAATGATTAAGTTTTGCAACAGACGACGCATAATGTTAATAATCTGCATGATTCTAATTACCCCAGAAATAGCATTTTCGGGGTAAATAGGATCATACAGTTTTTGGGTTAAGGGTAAATTGGGATTGCAAATTTATATTTTATTTAAATCAAATAGTGATTTAGAATGCATTTTTTAATCCTTCAGTTTTCAGATCCTGTGCAATACCACTAGTTTGGTTTATCTTACTGCACATTTTGTGTTAGCAAAACATTTATTTTACAATTTTATTTTGAATTTATTCCAAATTTTAGCCTTGACTGCACGTTTTAGGCCTAATTAGGCTTCAAAACTTCCAATGTAAATGAAATTTTCCTCCTTTACAACATATGAGCTTTGACTGATCCTTTTTCACCCGTTGCACAGTAGAGTATTTGACCCGAAATCCTGGCCAAAAATATTTTTCTATGTAAATATATTACTATTGTCTTGAAATTGTTAAATGTTATTGGGTATCACTATGGCATGTTTGGTATTGTAAATAAAGTCTATAGCATTTACAGTTCATTTACAGAGACATCCAAAAGAATTCCCTTACATTATGGTCTATGGGGAAAAAACCGTTTGCTCTGTATTTTAATGTTGTGACACTATTTTAAACGTACTGAAATTTATGTACATCACTGAAGTGTACTAAGGCACTTATTATAGAATATGGTGTGCATAGAACATATCGTTCACTTACAGGGTCACACAAAAGAATTTGGCTGATGAATAAATTTAACTATTGAACTCTATGACCAATAATTGCTGGAAGTGCGTTTCTAGTTGTGATATGAGTTTTTAAACTGAACTTTTTTTTAAATATTACTTGGTGTGGATAGATTATATAGATCATATACAGGGCTGCACAAAAGTTCTCAAGTAAATTTCCGTTTATTCACTGATACGGCTGAATGGAAACGTTTAACTGTGCTATGCGTTTCACTGAACTAACTTTTAACATACTATGTAATATGTATACAAATCCATAGCTTAGTTTAATAATTTATATCTTAAAAGCTGACGAAGTGTAAGTAAGATTTTAACACTTCACATAATAATAAGTATACATTTTATAAATATTTTGACAACTAAGAAAAAAAAGAGACATCATTTAAGAAGAGCACAAAGAATAAAGAAGTTAAAATATTAATTTACTAAGTAGATATTTTAAAAATACGAATTCATCACATACCCATAGACTTAACATTACCGAAGGGAGTTTGGAAGTTGAGTGACTAGCGGCCTTAAATATTTACTGTTTATAAGAGAAAAATAATTGTTAATAGATTTTTTATTTACTAGTAATGTTTAATTAAAGTTATTTAATTGTGCTATCTGTAAAATTTATTATTTACATTTAATTTACTTTAATGATAGTTCTTACATTTAATTTACATTTATTAAACATTATTTACATTTGATAAAGTTGCATTTAATAATACATTTAATAAAGTGTAGTCTCTACAGTATAGAGATGCTAGTTTTTCACAGAACTGTGAAAAATATTGGAGTCAGAATCGGCTTCATTTTCAAACTTTATTTTATATAGCTTCTGCTGTGACCATTCTCAAAATTACAGACCGTTTTTCGCCATCTATCAAATATTCTACATCTTCTCTAAGATGTAAAATCAGTCATGTTGCCGTATGATCCATCAACTTTTGCATTTTTACTTCTTCACATGTCTCTGTCACACTGTGAATTTCTGTATAGCATTCTTTTTTACCCTTTGACGAACAGAATAGCACGGCAAAAAGCTTTTTATCCATTTCTCGTATTCTCTCATTTAGTCTTTAGTAAGTCCTGCTTCTGCATACATTGACAAAGCATGTAAAGGGGATAACTGGCAGGGTTGCTCTTGTTCTTCACGGTTTTTTTCATGGCGTTTACATATTTTTTTTGCTCTTTGGGGACTTTTCGTAAGATCTTTTACGATACTGGCAGCATCTAAATTTGCCTAACTCCCGCAGTTTCATTTGGGGTGCGTAGGTCAATACTTCCACGTCTTTTGATCTAAGGTCTTTGGTTTTGCGGCGTTTGCTTCTTTCACTGGAATCTATAAAATATTTTTGAGGACGACCGGGGCTGACTCCTGTAATAGTAACAAGTACTTACTTAATATATATCTAATGATAAAAATAAGTTTCGTTTCACTACACAGAAGACGAAATATAAGGAAAAACGAAGCACAAAATAATAATAAAGTAAAGGTTTTGCATCTATTGTGTTTAACGTATGTGAAAAAAGCAACAATATAGTGTGCATCTATTGCGTTTCCCGCACGAGCAATATGCAGCAATATAGTGCTGTTTAACTATTCGACATTGTTTTCTTCGAATCTTGATCTCGTTTTATGAGCAACTAACCATTTTTTTTAATTGGCTTTTAATAACGGAGAGCTTTTGCTTCATCTCAGCTATCCTTGGATCACCCTCAGAATAATTTCTTAATAATTCTTGCTCCATAAATTTAAGCTTTCCATCAAATTTTGACTCATTTAAGCGTTGCATGATGGCATACAACTCATTTCGAGTCATAGGCCGCAATCCTGAAGGCCCTGTTAACAAAATAAATAAAAAACTAAATAGCAGTAATTTATATCAGAAATTGTAGAAACTAGCAAAAAAATTCGTTAAAAATAGGGGAACGGTTTCGGGCGGCTGATTGTTTTATAACTATCTTGTATACTAAGTACTGTATGTTATACAATAGTTTTCATTGCTTAGATATGTTTGGAAATATAACAAAACCCTTTCTAAATATTATAAATAATTATATTTATGCCACTGTTGTTAATTACACCTACGTTATCGACCCTATAGACAAAAATCGGATGGATATTCATTATGTAAATGCCGTGTGTATAAAGTAGATACATGGTTCAGAATAATCCATCACAACAATAGCCACTAAATTGTTTAGACACAAAACTACAAGAGGTTTTAAAACACTTAAATCTGAGAACATCGGAAAAGCACACGACCACTGTAGGCGAATGGCAACTTCCGACTCATCGCGTGGCGCGCTGTGTCGAGCAAGAACCTCAAGTGTTTCACATTTGAATACAGTAACTACTTAACATTTTGAGGAATAATAAATCAGGGTGAGAAACCGATTTTTGAAAATAATCATATTTGACGATGTTTTGGGGCTAAACACCACTCCGTGCGTTGCTTTCATTTCATGTTAATTTGGAAAAAAAATGATTTTTTATTTTTTACTTTAAAAATTAGTTATCTAGTAATACAACAAGGCTATTAATTTTCAATCGAAAATTTTGCATTTGATTTCCTTTTATAGGCAGAGTGACAAATATATAAATATTGAAAATCCCTTAAAAAAACGTTTTTTTCCAGCGTACTTATTTTTCCAATACTGTATCTCTGAGAATATTTGTAGTTGTAAAACCAAAAATACCTTGTTGTAAAGCCCACACCGAGATCTTTTAATCCCTTTTGCTCATGACTGTGTATCTTGTAAGGCATGCGGGAAAATACTACTGATCCCAATTACCCATTTCATGGGGTAATTGGGATCAAAGAGGTATTTTTTGAAAAAGACACTTGTACCAGGTAACATAATACATTGAAAATAATTCTGTACACATTTCAAGAGACAACTTCTTACTAAGTAAAATTACGCAAAACATTATAGTATATTGGCCACTTCATTCTCTGGCAATTAATTGTCAAAAAGTGACTGTAATTACCCCTACGTTACCTTTAGCTGAATGCTTTTTATTTTGGAACAAAACCAATAAATAACAGCACTGATTCTTATTTTCTCATAAAATAAATGTTATTTTCATCTAAGTTTAAAAAATACCTCCAAGATAGTGTGGCCAGGAAAGTAAGAAATTTTCAAAATTATTTAACTTTACTGCTTTGCAATTAAAAGAAATTGAGGATTTGTAAAGCATTCAAGTGTTTAAACCCCTAAAATTTATTATTGCGGGAATTTTGGTTATTGATAATGATACTTTAAGAGGACAGTTCCTCTTCAACTGGTCAAAAATGCTAGAAAACTAACTGAATTTCCATACCTTTTCTCAAACTAACTAATAAAGCAAATTCAATTAAATTTTTTGAATTGTTAAGTATAGCATTACTTGTTGCAATAAAGAAAACAAATTCATTAAAAATATTTAAATTAATTAGAAAAACTTAAGTAACGTACTGTTTTCTTTTTCTTTTCGTAATTTCTATATATCATTGTGCACATATTTAATTTATTAACTTAAAATACTTCGCTTAACATAATGAACTAAAATCTTGTAATTATATTCATTTATAATATTTATAATTAATAATAAAAATTTTAAAAAGAAAATCTGTAAAATTTCTCGCATACTTTTTAAAATAACTTTTTTATTATTTAAGATAATTCTCGTATTTTAGTAATTTTATGAAGAAGTATAATATTATTGCCCTCAGAAAATTGCAACCCGATATCGTTAATAGTTTTTGAGAAATCATGCGCGCAGTGATATATAGTAATACGAAAACAAAAAACAGTCGGTTATTTTATTCAGTTTTCCTAATTAATTTAAATAATTTTCATCAATCTCTTTTGTTTATTGTAACAAGCAATGCTATACTTAACAATTCAAAAAAATTTATTGAATTTGCTTTATTAGATAGTTTGTGAAAAGGTAAAGAAATTGAATCAATTTTCCAGAATTTTGACCGGTTGAAGGGGAACTGTCCACTTAAAGGGGCTAGTAACTTTAGATCCAAATCTGTGAGCTTAATTTACCAGTTCCTTAAAATATCAATTTCAGAAAAAAGGCTGTTCTGTCATCTGTGGTGTCATTTTGTTTGTACAAAAGCAATGAATGTATATTTCTAATGGTACTTTAACTTCAGGTCTGAAGTGGTTAAGTCGACATTACGTTTTATTCAGCATTATCCACAACCTGAATATCGAAATCAATAATGACTCCTCTAGTTTCTTGACAAGATAAACTGATTCCCTTGTCAACGAGGTGCCGATGACGAATTAATCGCTCATTGTGTTTCGTTCAATTTAGGACGAAAACAACGTGACCTTTCTCTCTGAGAGATGATTATTGCATTGGGTATCATCTTCAGATAGTGCCTTAACAGGAAAGTAATAATTAATTTTTTATGGGCTCTTAACCCAGAAAAGGCTGAATGCAAATACTGATAAGTGTTTCCACTTTAATGCATTACGGATCTTGCAAAAAAGAGCTAATAAAATTTATTTTTGCATATATTATCCGTTAAATAATTTGCTAATTATTGTAGAATTTTTTTAAAATTATTATATAACCCACATTTATAATTTTATAGTCAAAGCAGCATTCTATATAATAATTTAATATCGCTTTCGTTAGGTTAATGTTCTGTTATATATTCAGACTCTGACCCAAAGTTTAAAAATGACAATAAGTACTTATTTGTTCCTTTTACATACATATAATGACAATATAGATCACAGGGGAAGAAAATATCGAAAATAGATATTTTAGAGGACTGTAAATTTCAGATTTACATATGATTATGTAATCTAATATTATGTGAATAATATTATGTTAATCTAACTACTACCCCCTCTTCAACCCAAAATATCAGATTAATTATCAATAACCTAGACCTAGGCTAACAGAAAAAGAAATTTAAGGGTTTTAAATAATTTAATAATATACAAAGTGTTAAGTTTGTTTCCTGTAAAGTTTCCAAGTTAAACAATTATGAAAATTACTGACTATTTTGGCCACGCTTCCTTGGAGGCATTTGCTATGTCAGATGAAAACAACACTAATTTTTATAAGGAATCTATCATCGGTGCTGACATTCATTGGTGTTTAAGTATACAATGAAAACGAAATATCATAAATAAAAAGGACTAGTTTTCATAAGTATAGAGGTCACATTAGAGATGAGATGGACTCAGACCGAGCTCGAGACCGAATTCGAAATGGGATCGGACTTAATATAGTGAAAATTTTATTTTTATACAAATTGAAAAAAGGAAAAAAGGGATTTGGATTATAATTGATAAAATAAAAGTTGTATCTGATTCTGAAGCCTTTGTATGGAAAGTATTAGCAACATGAAGAAGCCATGGTATATGCCTCCTATATCCTCGTTTTCTGTTTGAAGTCCAGAATGCTTAGAACAAAAACTCGTGTCTCTCTGGCATAGTTGTACAATTATATTTTAAGAGCATAAGAATTGTGACTTTTTCAGATATCCGCCAGTGTATAGATATAAATATCAAATTTGCTATTTTAAACATATTGTCAGGGACATGAAAATCACGAAACGTTTCCATGAGGGAATAATTAAAAATTAATAAAGTATCAAAAGTTTTGACACAACAAGAAGATGTTGTTTATTAAATAACAACACAAAATTGAAATATATATATATATATATTATTTACTTATAGATTCTGTAAAATTAATCAAATAAATCATATCAAAATAAATAAATGGTTATATTAATGTAACTTTGATGAAAAATCATAAAACCTGTAACTATATAGTGTTTTAAAAGTTTAGACACAATGGGAAAAATACATCATTTAACACTTTTACATGATGCTCTTTAATAATAGTAATTCCCTCTATTCGAATAACTTCAAATATCCGTGTTTTCATCCAATCAATTAATTTTCGAAATATTCTTGGGGGCAGAGAATTCCATGTTTTTCAATGGCCACTTTTAGTTCTTTAGTAGTCGTATTGCTTTCCATTCTTGTATACTTCACGGGTTAAGATATCCTAAAGATTTTCAGTTGGGGTTAACTCCGGGCTAAAGTTGGCCAATCTAAGTGACTTTCCACCTAAAGTGGCTTTCCGCCTAAAATGTTTACATTTTGGGTGGAAAGCCACTGTTTCGTACAGTGTGATTTGTGGATTGAAGCATTGTCATGCTGAAATCTCCACTCAGGAGCCTTTAAAATGTCACCAAATGGGAGTAGATTCTACCCTAGTGTCTCTTGATACTTTTGGCTTTTTTTCCCGTGAAATAATGCCAGCTATATTTGACCATTAAAGCCAATTACACACCCAAACCATCAGAGAGTCGCCGCCTTGTCGTCTATTCAATAAAGTACGCGATTGTTTCCTAAACTCGTACCAGTAACAATTCCAGCCATCAGGATCATCCAAATTCCCCTTCTTTTTGCCACTCAGTAATTCGATGAACCACTTGTTCCCGTACGACATGTAGTTTCAAGTCCAATCCATTCTGATCTGGTTAGTGTGTGATTTTAAAAGCGATCTGCAACACATTTTCTTTAAAACAGTGTTCTTGTAGTCTCTTAAATGCCTATGAGTTGTGTCCTTTGAGACATTGATAGGGAGATTATTTCTAATTTGCCTAATGGACATATTTTGCTTTGACACTAATCTTTCAATTTTTTGACCAACATTTGCTAAACGTGGACGTCAAAAGCTTGATTTCCGACCAAAATTGTTATTTCTAACAAGTATTCTAAATCCCTCGCTTTTAACTATTTCATGTTCTATAAATTTCTATAAAGGGGTTATTTTTCGATGTCAACTTTTTCGATGTCCTTTTTAGGTACGTTCGTAATTATATAAATACGTAGCACCTATAGTCGTCGTTCAGTCCGTCTGTCCGTCCGTCCGCATATTCAGCGCAAAAACTATCCAACCGAATCGTTTGAAATTTAAAATATATAATTGTTGCCTAATTTTGTCGCGTCATTTCAAATTTTAGGAAAATCGGATGTATAGTTTAATTACAGGGACAGTCAAAAGTTTTCCGTTACACTACGGCCAATGGGAAAAAATTATTACAAGTGCATTTTAATTATGTTACAGCCTTTCGAATGGTCTTAAATTTTAAATATATAATTGTTGCAAAATTCTGTCGAGTCATTTCAAATTTTATGAAAATCAAATGTATAGTTTAAAGACAGGGACAGTCAAAAGTTTCCCGTTACATTGCGGCCAGTGGGAAAAATTATTTCAAGTGCATTTTAATGAAGTTACAGCCTTTCGAACAGAATGAAATTGACACGCACTTATGAAGTGCACTAAAATATACATTCAGTACACTATGCGGTACAAAAAATATTTATAAAACTAGTTATAGTACGAACGCACCTCATTTGCCCCGTTTGACGTGCAATATCCAACTTGTTTGTGAATTCCGTAGCTTTTGGCCTTTAAAATAACCAATAGAAATTGAATATTTGAGGACGTGAGTTTCAAAATTCACCTTATCCAAACTTTAAAAAATCGAGTTTTCTGTATCAATCTATTCCATATGTGAACCTGCATCGAATAAACAATTTGAAAAATCAAAAAACCCGACTGCGTAAAAAGCGAACTAATTAATTATTTCTCATCAATGTGAAACTATTTTTTTTTTCAATTCCTTCTATTAGCTCACACTCTCGCTATATATATCTTGTTCAAATTTTCAATCGTTAATAAAATACTTATTATTCCTCCAATAGAGCTCAAATAATTTTTTTAAACTTGTAGTGGATGATATTTGATGTTAATCCAGTTTTTTTTAAATATTAATTCATTAATTAAACGAAATTAATTAATATTCAATAATCTAGAGAGCCATCTTCTTGATCAATGTATTTTAAGACCGAGAGAGCCCTCTTCTTGACCAAGGCAATTTAAGCGCCACTCAAGAGGAAAGAAGAATGAGAGAAAAAAAATTTCTTATTGACCTAAGTTGGAATTGACTTAAAATATTTTTTATGTTACTTGTTTATATTACTTACCTATTTTTTTTTATTTGTTTGTATTGATGACTTTTAAGTTGTGTTTAATTGTTAGTTCCTATCTATAAATGCTGTTTTGATGACGTCTATAGATGTCTATGATGGTTAGAGTTGCAGTAAAGCTAGAGAAGAGATCCTACATGCACAACTTCCAGGTTGTATAATACTTTTAAGGAGCTTCTGACTGTAAGATAGTCAATGAAACTTCGTCTCCATTTTGAAAGACCTATCCAATGATATGCCACTCAATAGGGTGCGTAATTAATTTTTTTCGTCTCTATCACCCTTTTGTATTTTACGGCCGCCATTCTGAATTTATAAAAACAAAACCTAGCCTATAACCATCGGGCCGTCAAGACGAATTGATAGTGACCTCATTCATTAAAATTCATCCAGCCGTTGGGATGTTTCGAGGGTATAAAGAAACCCACATACACAGATACGCATAGTGAAACACATAAAAATTTTTTTCAGTTGGGTAAAAAACACTACAAGCTGCAAAAAACTAGTTTTATCGTGTAGTTCTGGCATTGTAAAACCTTGGTTTGCAATGAAAACCAATGGACGCAGTCAGAGGTTTTTCGCGATTTCCCAAAATTTGATTTTCTGGATAAAGCAAGTTTTGAAATTCACATCCTCATTTGCTTTGATACTGCTCAGGGTAAACGGTTCGTTGGTCGGTACAGTTAGTTATGGTTGAAATCAGCTCTTGGTTGGTTTTAACCAATCCATCATTTCATAATATTTAATAATATGTTTAAACTTTTGAGAGTGATTTTTTAACAAAAATATAAAACGGCACCATTATATAAAACTAAATAATGCTTATGAAACCATTATAATATCTCTACAGCGTTTCATTTTAAGTGCATTTTGAATAATTATTTCGAAATTATATTCAATATATTTATCCATTCAATTTTATTATCACACTTTAGTGTGTGTCTAAACTTTTGACAAAGGCTTACATAGTTTTTTGCAAAAAGAATTTTTTAAATGAGAAATTTCATCTTGAATCTTTTTTTTAAAATTATTAGCGATTTCCTACTGCGTATTTTTAATATTGAGCTCTGATGATAAAATGTTTCGGGATCGAGCTAAAAAAAAAAAAAAAAAAAAAAAAAAAAAAAAATTGTCTGGTCTTATTTCTAGTCCAAGCAGATTTCTCATAAAAGAAATTTATTTTTACAATAAATAGTCATTTAAATTATTTTTAATTTATTCCTAAAGTGTAAACTTTTGTAATACAGATAGAATATAGCAATATTAATATATATCCGCATTATTTGGCACAAAAGTAAGCCAATTCTGAAAAATATTGTCCTGAAGAAAGCCATTTATCGGACAGAATAGTTAATCTTATTTAAATTATTTTATTAAATATGATTAAAATAGTCAAAAGGAAAGAAATATATGGAATAAATTTGTTTCTATCGAGAGCAAAATTGTTGTTTTATATATATATATAAGTTCTTATCTCCTGCACATTTACAGCTTTGACCATTGCAATGAAAAGCAAATAATTCTTATATTATTTTTAAAAACATAATGCAAGATAATTATGTCCAATTTCATTGCCATATACAGAACGAAACTCATTTCCTTCAGAATTGATTAACCATCTTAATGCGGGGGCAATTATAAGAAGAATAAAAATAATTACTTATATGTTAATCATGTTTATTAATAACAGAATTATTTAGTTTTGATAGTTAAAAAGGTCAAATTAAATAGCCAACTCTTAAATATCTCTAACTATGCAAATGAACGGTTTTTTTTTTTTTTTTTTTTTTTTTTTTTTGCTGTGCATTTTAATTTTTAGAGAAAGGCATGTATTTCTATGTACACAAAATTTATAAATATATACTTTATATATATATACGTATACAGTTTATACACATATAATTTATATGTATAGTTACATACTTTAATTTTCTTATTTTTATCAGTGTAATTTAAGAGTTGAAGTTTAATTATAGGTTCGTTTGTGTTGTAAAATAAAAATAGTTGAAAACTCTGCTTTAGTTGATTAAAACTCTGACAGTATACGGAGAATTAAACATTTTTTGTTACTTATAATCTTTAGAAAGAAAACTATCTAACAGAGGCTAACAAAGAAAACTGATATATTTTATAAATGTTTTCCGGGCTCGGCACAGCTCGAGTCTGCCGAGAAAGAATAAGCTGGAGGGCAGAGACAGGCCCCAGACTAATGAAAGAATTTCGACCAGAGACACACTGTTGGGACACTCATGGTTCGGGCTGTCAAAAAGGGAATTAAACTAACTTGAAAATGTCGATAGAACCCTAATAAATCGCTAAAACAACAATCACCATAATAGGATCTTCCATTAATATACGACAACGTAAAAATAATTTATTTCGTTAAAACGCGCAACCGTAAGATAGCTTTGTAAAAATATACTTTTAAATGTCTTCGAGGGAAAAAAAAATAATAATAACCTGAAATTTCAGTTGTGCCAAAATAAGTTATGTCTTTAAAGCGGTTAGTCATTAAAAAAAGTTTCTTTCTTCATTTACCAGACATGACAAAAGCTTCTTATAAACTAACTATTTTTTTAATGCATAGGAAAAATCTATTTCAAACATTTTGGTTTTTTAAATGATTTTTGATGCTCCCACACCCCTTACACATGGAGATAAAATATGTCTTTGATTGGCGAAGATTAGATTCAGAGGCCATTTGATATAGAAAAAGTTACATTAAAAAATGTGTAACATTAAACATTGCTGTATGAGCACAGAATAAACTTTATTGAAAAGCGGACGAAGTTTACTAGATTGAGCTAAAAAATTCAAACTAGATTCCTTTTACTAATGTGAAAAAATCGCCGCAGAAAGCAAAAAACAAAAACGGTAATAATCGAATAAAAAATTAACTTACGAAAAATCCACAATCTGAGTCCAAAATACATTGTCTTCACATATACAGAAACTCTGCGTATATTGTTACTATCGTTGTTTACTGTTACATGAACATATAAATGTGATATCCGAAATTTACAGATAAAGGTATTTCGATAAATTCATATAGGTACATAATTGCTTAGAAAATTATCATGTTCTGTTTAACATATTTTACCAAATGCCTTAAAAAGTTATCTTAATTCGGAAAGACAGCGAAATATAAAAAAATATATTATTAAATAATGTTATTTTAAATTTTGGGCTTTAATTTGAACATATACGGGAACATCTTTAGTTAACAGAATTACTATATATGTCATATAAAACTCACATTTCTTTTCTTTCTCAATAATCAAAATTACTATTAAAATAAAATCTACAAACTTAGTATTAAAGTTGCATGACTGTTTTCTAGTCTATTTATCTATAGTAATATAATAAATTGAGAGCTCCTGACTGACTAACTCACTAACAAAGCAGAAATGACTTACTAAAGTTACATGACTGTTTTCTAGTCTATTAATCTATAGTAATATACTAAATAGAGAGCTCCTGACTGACTGATTAACTCACTAACAAAGCAGAAACGACTTATTAAAGTTACATGACTGTTTCTAGTCTATTAATCTATAGTAATATAATAAATAGAGAGCTTCTGACTGACTGATTAACTCACTAACAAAGCAGAAATAACGACTAAAGTCAGGATCTCGAAATTTGGACAGTAGGTTGTTGTTATGACCTAGGAAAGCAGCAAGAAAGGATTTTTGAAAATTCACCCGCTGGAGGGGTTAAATGGGGTATCGAAAGTTTTAGGTCCATTCGTCATGTCTCAGCAGCAGTTTTAAGCAGGAGCGTCAAACTCAGCATAAAAAAAAATCTACTAAAAACATAATTAAATGTGTATTTCAACGATGTCAGAAATTCAACCACCAAACGGGTCAAATGTAGGGGATAGAAAGTTTTAAGTAATTTCCCAATATCTCAGTTGCAGTTTTAGGTAGGATCATAAATTACCGCTAAACCAATCTGCTAAAAAAAATAGTTAAACGCGTATTTGAGCGATTTCAGGTAAATTTTGCAAGTTCATCCCCAACATCGGCTATGAACCCGAATGTAGAAGATTAGACGGATAAGACAACTATTGCTGATATTTGATAAGTTATTTTGTTTAAGGCAAAAGGTTTTTTTATATGTATAATATATATACAAATGTCATACGAAATAGAGGTTTGCTAAATGTTACGCCCTTTGGTTGATTTTTTTTTTTCTGCATTGTCAAGGAATTCGTATATTTTTCTGTCCCATGCGTCAAAGAAAATGCACATCCTCATTTATAAAGACGAGTTTTATTTCTATGATTCTTTCAAAGAGTAACTTGATTTTTTTTTTCAATTGTCTTTTAACGATATATGTGCGGGAATGTACTGTGTAATGTTATTATTGATTTTTTATTTATTTTACCTCTAAGGCACTCATTGTTACCATGGACAAATTGAGGTTGTTCTGATATAGCAAGTAGATAAAAGTGCCATATAATACTAATTTCAAAATGCAGTGTTTTGTTTACATGCAAAATTTAATGCCTCAATTAAAAAATAAAATAAAATAAAATAAAAATCATTAGAAATTGTACTTTTTAACCCTTTATATCCCACACTATGAATTCATGGAAACTCCATCTTCTAAAGTATTTTTTTGTGACTTTTTAAACTACATTAGAAGATTTACACAATTATTTAATAAATTTTAAAAGGATTTTGAAAATTAAAATTAATTAATTAAATTTGAATTTTTAGGGATTTTGTGCAATATTTATAACGTCATTCAATTCTTTCATTTAAAATATTTTTTTAGTATTTTATAGAATTAGGGAATATACAAATGTAATGCTCTTATAGAAATATAGAAATATTTCCTAAGAGAATCTTTTCCTCCATGATTTTTCAACGTCAAGAAAGCTGAAAAGATGCAAATGAAAAAGAAATCATCCTTTTAAAGATATTTTTGTTTTGTGCAACCAATAATTACAACAAGATAAAGTAAAGTATCTATAACTCATTTGAAAGTGTATTACAACTAATCGATGTATTAAATAAATATTATAGCAAGTTTAAAGTACCTTCAAGGCATAAAGGGTTAAATAGTTGAAAAGTATTTACAAATTAAGTTTTTCTTCTCGCCTGTACTTGCTTTAATTCGCCAAATATACTTAGATTGCGATGTAATTGATATTGAGGATTACTATGGCATGTTCTGTATAGAAAATTGAGTGCGTAGCATTTATAATTCGTTTACAGGGACACTCAAAAGAATTCCATCACGTAATGTTCTATAAAAAACATCGTTTGCAATGTATTTTAATAACGCTGCACTATTTCAAAAATATTGAAATTGATATACATCACCGATATGCACATTAAGATACTTGCTGTATAATATGGTGTCTATGGAATTTATCGTTTACTTAGAGCAGCCGCACTCAACATGCGGCCCAGAGACCTTTTATGTGAGGCCCAAGATACATAATCATTTACCCCTATTTATAAAATTAATTGACATGTGCAGTACATAAAAGGCTTTTAAAACCTTCACTGTTCTTTCATATATTTTCCTGGGATGACGAAACCTGTCCTGTTCTTTATATACAGAAAAAAATAAGACCTAAAACGGGTAGAAAAATACCCGAATTGGGTAGAAAGATTATTGGGTATGAGGTTACCCATTTTGATTTAAATTGGTTTTGGTTACCCCTGTATATCCATTTTGAGCACTGTTAAATACCCATTTTGGGAGACCCAAATTGGGCAACCTCATACCTAAGAATCTTTTTACCCAATTCAGGTACTTTTTCTACTCCTTTTAGGTCTTATTTTTTTCTGTATAATTACTTTTTTTTTCTGTATAATTACTAATTTAAAATTATGTTAAAACATCTTAAATGTCGTTTCCTTATTCAAGTGTGCCTTTTATATTATAGGCATATTTGTGCTACAGCGGTGTATGCACTTTTTAATTTTCGAAACTAATCAAACATTATTCCAAATTAATTAAATTTGCTCTATAGAATTCTATATTTAGAAAAAATATTTAAGTTTGTTTTATTGAGCAAAAGACTATTTATTAAAAAAATCTTCTTATTTGTTTTCTTTGGAAATGTTATTATTTTTTATATTAACCGTATAGCTAATAATGCTTATTAGGTTAAACTTTTTCGCGGAGAAAAAAATTCACAGTAAAAAGTGGTACACACATATTTCCAAACAAGAATTTTTGCGAAATATTCCTACATTATTTGCAACAAAAATTAACTATAAGATATATTTTTTGGAAGTAGTGGTGTTAAAGCTTTTTGTAACATTTCTTCCGTGATAAATGTTCAATTCCACCGATTATATTAATTTTATTATATTTCTTGTTATGCTTCTTTTGTTGTCTCACTGTTTTAAATACCCATTTTTTCCATTATATATATGTATATAAGAGTATAAGAGTTTGCGGGTCGCAAATATTTGTTTGCGGGCCGCGAGAAGAAAAGGTTGAATAAGGCGAATTTACAGGGACACACAAAAGATTTAAGTTATAGTATTGTCTATGAACAATTATTTTCGGAAATGCCTTTTCATTTGTTGTGTGCGTGTTTAAATTTAACTTTTTTTTTTTTTTTTTTTGCATATTGATTGCTGTGCATAAATTCTATAGGTTATAGACAGGACTGAAAAAAATAATTCATTTCCATTTATTGACGGATATTGCTGAAGGAAATTTTTCAACTGTGTTCTGCATTTCCTAATGGAACTAAATTTTAGCGTACTAAAAAGTATATATATAAATTTATAGATCATATACAAAGCTTCATAAAAGAATTTGAATACCTTTACGATTATTAGGTGGTAATTGCTGAAATTAGGTTTTCAGATGTGTTATGCGTTTTTCAAACAGCTTATTTAAATATTATTTATTACGTTACTAAGCGGGGAAGTTTTATTACAGTATTCTGAATTTGTTGGAAAAGGTTTCATATTTATGCTTGATACATATATTTTTCGTTTAACTTTTATAGCATTAAAAAACGAAATTCACTTTATATTATTTTCGTATCTTAAACATCTTTGTTTTGCATATGCGTTGAACCTGATATTTCTGTTATTTGTTTATACGAAGCTTTTAATTTCATTTGAAAAAGTAAATTGCATATATTCCTCTTGTATATCTATCCATAACACGACCGTTTGAAGATGACCAGTAAGCCACAAAACTGACAAGGGAACCACTTTTGGTGTTGCTCGCACCTAGCATTGAGACCTGGTGCATTTTAAAGCCCTGTATTATGAAGTTTGAGAATCGATAAATTTTTTCTGTTAAAATAATATTTCTTGATTATACAGCAGCATAACTTTCTGAAAATGCAATTTGCGAGACCACTTATCAGACTATTAACATTGAATTTTTTTAAAGAAAAGCATTTAAAAATAAAAATTAGTTAATAATAAGTATAAAATATTGAAAAAAGTTTGAAAATTCCTTCAAAAACCCACGAATTTGATTTTGAAAAATTGCAACTTTATATTCATATTTTTGGCGGTGAAACAGTTGGCGTTTATTTTCAAAAGTAGAGCTTTCCGGCAACCCTAGCTAAGTGTCATAGCTGAATTTGTAATAGCTAGGAATTGCAATGTCCGACCTATTTCGCCACAGTAATTTTTATAAATTGTGTAAAAATATTAATTTACTTTATGATTACTTTTATCGAAAGACATTTAATACAGCAACATTTCATTTTAAACATTCGAAACTTTATTTCATTCGATTTCAAAAGAAAATAGTTTGTTTATTTTGTATTTCACTAAAAAATAGTTTTCGATGATCTTCGAAGCTTTTATAGAATTATATTTATTGCTAGAAAAAGAAATAAAAACCTAATACTTGTTTCTTATGCTATCAATTATAAAAAAAAAAAAAAAAAAAAAAAAAAAAAAACGCAATCTGATACAATGGACCACTAGCAAGAGGCGGAGCTTAAATGTTGAGCGAGCTCTTTTGGCTAGTTGTGGGAAACACGAGGCTAAACATTCTCACCCGCATGTGCTTTTCAATGGCAGTACAGTAGTATTTGTTGCGTTTATTTCTGAAATTTTTTTACTAGAAAATGGATCCTTTGTTAAAATTAAATAATTTTGTTTGGGGATATGATCTATCACGATTACGTAAATTTGATTTCAATTCGGTCTACAACCTTTATTCCAAAGAAAATTCAAGTCAAAGACTTGTGAAAACCGGGTACCAGCTGTTTGTTTCATCCTACTATAAAGACGTTTATACTAGTTATAACATGACTGCAGATTCGGTACTTGTTAAAGCCAGGTAAGATATGTTTTATGAACTAAAATCTTTTTTTATATGTTTAATACGTTGTTGCACTTTCATAGGCGTGGTGTAAATATTTTTAAGGAAAGTTGCATGTTCGCGATTGTAATAATCTGTGAATACATTTTATATATTTAAGATTTGTGATTTTCATATATTTAAAAGTGAAGTATTTCTGAAGTACAAATGTGCAAACAATCACGTATTTTACGCAGTGTAATATATGTTATTGTGGAAAGAAGGTATAAACTATTGCTTTTTCTGAATGTTTTCCTTTTTTTCCAATTTCTCTGTTCTCAGAACTGAAAATAAACTGATTGTATTTTTAGTTTTTATGCTAGTATACATATGTTACATATTCTTTCTAACTTGTGTATACTTTGTTAAAAATTTAAAATATATACTGTACTGCTCTGTTTAGCAATATGAGTACACTTAAAGTATTAATCTATAACTTTGCATGGAAGTTATATTCAAAACAGAAACTTTAATACTGGAAATTTTAAATGTAGAGACCATTTCATATACCTGAATACTATATTTAAAACATTTTTTTGTTTTTTAATTTTGTGCATTAAAGAAATTTTCAGCATCATTAGAATGAAGAAATTATTCTTTATATGAATCCATAAGTTGTTTATTTACTGTAAATAAGCAATGTCTGATTGAAGTATATGCACCCAAATATGATATGCAATTTTTGTAAAGCTGGTATTTTAATTTAATTTAATCTTGTAGTGATAATAATAAACATATTTTGTAAGTACCATAAGATTAAAAACATATTTATTTAAGTATGTTATTTTTATATACAATAGGTACAGCTCATATTCAAAATATTAGAATAATTATTTTTTTTTACAAACTGAAAATATCGTTTGGTAATTTAATGTCTTTTAATGCAAATATGCAAAGGATATTTTTATTAAGAACTTATTGTTGATTAAACTTATTTAGGTATTTTTTGGTTAGCCAGGCACCAATGATATGTATACATATTTATATACATACATATATATTTACATATATATGTGTGTATATATACAATATGTGTATTATGTCCTATATATATGTATATTTACATATGTATGTATATAAATAAGGGTGGTGCCAGTGTTATATGTATATATACATATAAATACTTAAATATGTATATATAAATACATATATGTGCATATATACTCATATATGTATATGTACATGCAAATGTATGTATACATATATATGTATATATAGCACTGGCGCCCGGCTAACCGAAAAGTACCTAACTATGTATATATATCACTGATGCCCGGCTAACCGAAAAATACCCTTATTTAGTATCTTAAAACTAATATCATTTTTGAAAAGATTAATTCAAAAAAAAATTATTTTGAAAAGTCAAAACATTAGAATTTTTATTCAAGTGGTTCAAAATATTAGAATATGTCACAGTAATTCTTCTTTAATTATCACCAATTCATAACTGATAGCATCATTGATTAAATTCAGATGATTTTATTTAAAATCAGTATTCTTTTTGCAGCTTGTTTGCTTTTTCGCCTTAAAATGGGTCATGTGAGTGATATTCCTGAATCTATTAAACTTCGTATGGTTGATTTGTATCGGCAAGGTAAAAATCAGTGTTATATAGCGAATTATTTACATTGTTCGCAATCAAGCATTAGTAAAATACTAACACTTTTTTTTTTTTTTTTTAATCATGAATTTTTCCACGGTTCAGCATATTTTTACATAATTCTGATAAATTTTTCTATTCTTCCCAGAGCCACAGAAACAGTGGCACAGGTGGTGTCCCAGGTATCATGGTACATAGCTACATTTAGTAGTGCTGTAGATGTTTAAAAAAAAAATAATATAATTATTTTTTACTCCAGGAACCAAGTGCTTAATACAGTTACTATTGCTCCAATTTTTTTTTTTTACGTTACATGGTGAAATTGACTGCAACTTGGTGTTGTTATAACCCAAAAGTATCTTATATATTTTATAAATTATGCTTTTATAAATTAATAGTTAAATATTGGTTAAATTGTTAGCTATTACTTGGTTAGCCCATCGACCAAAAATCTATCAGCAAAATCGTAAATGTCACATTCAGTTGACTTTAAGCAAGTTACACGTGTTTATGTCATCAAGTGATTTTTATTTCAATGTTTTATTTGTATTTTTATTAATGTTATACTAATTTATTTGTTCTTTTGTAAATTATGTCAATTTGTATAATTTGTTGAGTGGTTTGGCAAAATTGGTCGACGGCATAACTGAGTAATACCAATTGTTAATATATATTGAAAAATCAATTTATAAATCTTTAATAAATAGTTTAAATAATGTTTTTCCCATTCATGTTATCAAACCTTAAAAATGAAACAAAGCAAAAATTATAATTTTTATAATAAATTTACTAGCTCTCATGCTTTCTAGAAAGTGTAAATCAAAATGATGAATTTGTAACTGAAATTTTTTTAAAACATGAATGGCAGACATGTTTTTAAGATAAACATTGAATGTTTATATATAAAGCATGTATAAAGTTTTTTTTTTAAATTTTCATATGTATTTTGTTATTATAATTATGTATATTAATATTTTAGGTGTTATCCTACAATGAAAAAATCAGAGCAGCCAAAGACGCTGTATTTTGAGTTGAATCTAGATGATCAAACAGTTATTGATAGTTATTGTACTTGTAAAGCTGGGTAAGTATATTAATTTCCTCACTTTTTTTAAAATCATCACATGTAGTTTCATTTTTCCTACTTGCCAAATAAAATATTAAATAAATAAGGTGAAAATTAAATTTAATATAGACATTTTGATTTAGGGTGATTATAATGTTAACCATCCTCTTTACTCTTTTGTTAATATTTTTTAAATTTTTAGAAAACAATTCACAAAACATAACCTTTTCTCTCGTTTTGTCACCCAAGATATTGTATATAATTTAACATCAAATATAATTTTAGAATTTAAATTAACTCCTAATAAAAATAAAAGAGCTGGACATTTACACCATGAAAAGTTCAATATTAATGTGAAAATAAAAATCGCGAAACTAAATGGTGTATACAAAATGTCGTAACGTCAAAAACTAAAATTTAAATAATCAGTGTTTTGGTGATTACACATTTTTGTAAAATTTTCTTCCAAGCTCCATCCCCCTCCCCCCTTAAATTATGAATTATTTTGTAACTGCTTTTAATAATTGTAAAAAATTAACGTAAGGGAGTATATTTAAGTATAGCTAAAAAAAATTGTTTTATTATTAGAGCATATTATAGAATTTTTAATTTTTTGTGTACAGAATAGCTTTGTTTTGAATAAGTTTTGTCCATATTTTCTTTTAAAATATGAGAATTGAAGAGCAGTTAAAAATAGAGCTGTACCGGGTACTCAGCAAACTCTTCCAATTTGCGAATACTCGGTACTTGGCCAATACTGAGTTGTTCTAAGAGCTTGGCCAGGTACTTGACCAAAGTGCTACTCAGTACACCACTAGCTTTAAAAAAAAAAAAAATCCTAAGAGCAGCTTTAAATTTAGCTTCTTACTGATTGTTAGTCTCCTCCACTTCCTTAATTAATATACATAGTCAATATAATTGATGAAATAATGATCTTATCCTTAGTCATTGAATACCATGTTTTGAGCATACTTTTGATAATGATGCTTTAAGTTAAGCGAACGAAGCTACTATTGCATTTCTGAGTTCTAGAACCCTTTGCAGCCAAAATTTTTAGTCCTTCAATTACAAAAAGACCTAATTTATCATTGTGTATTAGAAAAGAAAATACATTAATTCTTATGTAACTGTTTCAAAATGTTATAATTACATCATTTATTTAATATTACAAAATGATTGCACATTTTTTACAGATTCATTAGAAATGATGTTCACTCACTGTTTCAGAGAAATTAATTAGTTCACTTTTTGTTTCATAGATAGCCATTAAAAATGTCTGCAGAAATTCATTAAAAATGTTGTTCGTGCATTGTTTTACACATTTGAATTTTCTCAGGTCGGTAGGTAGGGGGTTGTTACATTGCTTTTAAAGTTTTAAAGAACAAATCCAAATTGTCTTGAATTTGAAAAGCTCATTAGTTTTTCAATCAATTATCACTTTAACCAATCGTAAGAAAGAGAATATGCTGTGGCACCATCTGTCGAACATAAATGGAATAAAAATTAAAACGATTTAACGATGGAGTATGCAATGGTGTCATTTATCATATCAAAACAAAATAAAAGATAAATTGAATAAACAATATGGCATTCAGTATAAAGTGATGAAATTAACGTAGAACAGAAAAAAATAGAATAAAAAGAGACAAACTTCTCTAGAAACATGCAATACTGAGGATGATTTTATTTACAAAAGTAATGACGAAAATTCATCATATCTTGTGTCCAATTTTTATATGGAGGAAGCAATGGAATGGGATTTCATAAAATTATTCTGAATTTGAAGGATTCATTTAATGCTTCTTAATTTTTTATATAATTGTTTTCGCTTATTTCAGGGCTGTAGTGGGTAGCTACCCACCCGGGCTGAGTTTTTTTATAAAAAACCCAGGTTTTTTACAACTTTAAGGGTTGTAGTGGGTAGCTGCCCAGGTACCCACCCAGCTACCCGCCCGGGCTGTTTTTTTTTTTTTTTTTTATAAAAAACCCAGATTTTTTACAACCCTGGATTATTTAGCATTTTATTAAAAAAGTGATTTTTGTCTGAAAACATATTGGACATTTTGATGGTCAGCTTATACGCAGGTCACGAATGTTACCAATATTTTGTCATTCAAAATAGGGGAGTGGTTTATATACAAGTATATAAGGTATTTGTTATTAGGTTGGGAGATTAAAAAAAAAATTACTGATCATTGGTATCCAGCTAACATAAAGGTACTAATAATTATTTAAAAATGTATTTTTGTCTTTTGTGTATGCTGACTAGTTGTTTATTTCTTTTTCAGGAAAGATAAATGTGTTCACATGGTTGGTTTATTTTATCTAATTAACCATTATGTATTGCTGGGTACCGACAAACTCCCTGAAGAAATAACTTGTACTATGGCCGAACAAGAATGGCATAAACCTAGAGGATCCAAAATCGATGCAGAACCCATAATGTCCACAACATTTGCGAAACCAAATGTGAAACGTAAAAGAAGGCCTGATATGTGTTCTTTCAAGAAAATAGAATCTATACCAACATCGGCAGAAATTGAAAATTTAATTAAAGCTGTTAAAAATCATACTCCAGAGGCTTCAATGGCTTGTGTGCTGACTAATGAAGCTACATTTGTCCCCACAGGTCTAGGCAATGTACCTCTTGGCAGCACATTAAGCCATCAGCTGCAAGGCTATTCCAGTGCTGAAATAGTCAGCAATGAAAACTCTCCAGATTTGCCTGTTTCTTCAAGCTGTTTCACACACACTGCGGTATGGGATAACGACTTAAATGTAACCCTGAATGAAGCCATTGCACTGGAAAAAAAAACAAAAGTCCAAGGCAGTGAAGCTTGGAAAGAAGCCCGTAAAACAAGAATAACGTCTTCTAATTTTGGCATTATATGCGAACGAAAGAAAGTTGTGACAAATGATTTTTTAAAAAATTTGTATGAAAGCAGCGACCTATCTGCCATTAAAAGTATCAAGTATGGCAAGAAAAATGAAAGAAAAGCAATCACTGTATATGCTTCAGCGTTAAAAAAAAGAAGTCAGGAAGCATTGGTTTATCCAGCAGGGTTTGTAGTAAACCCATCTTTCCCATTTTTGGGTAGTTCTCCTGATGGCATAGTCCTTGATAAAACTGAAGAAAGCAAAATAGGACTAATTGAAATTAAGTGTCCCATTTCCAAACAGGGGAGAAGTTTAGAAGAGGCCTGTACTGACAAAAACTTTTATTTGGAAATGAATAATGGAGTTTCTCACCTTAAAACAAACTCTCTCCATTATTATCAAGTGCAGGGGCAAATGCTCATTACAAATACAAAATGGTGTGACTTCGGTGTTTTCAATGGAACTGAAGTTTGGATTGAACGAATTAAAAGAAATGACCAGTTCTGTGCAGACATGTTAAAGACTTTAAGCCTATTTTATACAAATCATTATCAAGTCTACATAAGAAGCTTAAACAGAAAGCTCCCAACCATTGTTTTTTTTAAATAGTTTTTTTCATTGTAGCTTTTTCTGCGGTTTTTGGCCTCAGGATAATTAAAAACCGATTTTATTGTTGCTTTTTCTGCGGTTTTTGGCCTCAGGACAATTAAAAACCGATTTTATTGTTGCTTTTTCTGCGGTTTTTGGCCCCAGGACAATTAAAAACCGATTTCATTGTTGCTTTTTCTGCGGTTTTTGGCCTCGGGACAATTAAAAACCGTTTTTTTCCCATCCAATGTGGCAACACCTTGTCGCGGTGGATGGGCTTTATACTAAGATTGCCACAACTGTTGAATTACTTGAGTTTTTTTTTTTTTTCAATTGTTAAAATTTTGAACTAAATTTTTTCCCAATCTATTTTCTCACTTCCCCCTTCTTTACATATATTTAAATCTTTCTGACCACTGATACCTTTTTTTTTACAGCTTTTCAAAAGTTTAACTTTGTCGAACGTTAGTTTCATAACAAAGTTTAACACTAGATTAATTTATTTTAGAATTTAATTTATTTGCACTCGTTTGCTAATGTTAATCCTATGGAAAAAATTTTTAAAAATATCTTGTTTGCATTTCAGTATTTTTAAATTATTATTTTTCTTTTGCATTGGATAGCTGAGGTCGATTTTTACAAAAAAGCTTTGTTACTTTTTCAATTTTGTTAGCAGAGTTTTTTTGGGTGGGAGAGAGGGGGAGGGGTGATGTCTTTGATTTTCAGAACGAATTTCAAAAGTGAAATTACCTAGTAAATAAGCCTCTAAACCAAATTGACATTATTATGTGTATGTGATACACTTAAAAGTACCACTTTTAACCTGCAGTTTTGTTTTGTTGTTTTAAATAAAAATATAAACTTTGAGATGATTTTAAAGATAGTAAGAAATTTAACTGTTTTTATGTCAAAAGTCTAAAAATGTCACTATGCCTAATGTCCTGCAATTTGTTTTGTTGTATTAGGAAAAAAATAAATAATGCAAAATATTAATCTTTATTAAATGTTTTATTCTGTTTGATTGATAAATGAGAAAAAAGTTATTTATTTTCCATTTTCCTTATTTTTTTTTTTTCTTTTCCAGTTCATACATTGAACACATCCTTGTTAAGACACAAAAATCAGAGGCAAAAACACAGTGTGTCATAATTCTGCTGGATTTTAGCATGAATGGGGAGGCATACCTCCCACGCTATTTCGCAAAAAGAAAACTGTTGACCACACCTGTATTTTTTGTTGCAGCCATTTTAAGAATCAGAAAATTTAATGATGTCTGAATATTTGAAAATTCTCAATGGAGAGTAAACAAAGTTAATGGATGCCCAAAAAGTAGAGTGATAATGTACATATAATTGTAATATTTGATAATAAAGGCAATGCTTGGTGGGGCGGCCTTCTGCATAGTGCCATTTCAGTCGTGAAGTAGTGCTGAACTTCCCGGCCTGCTTTTAAAATCTGTACCTAGGTAAGTAAAAGCGAGAAATTTCGACTTCCAGTTTTCAACGGATTTATTTGTTTTAGTCCTGAATTCGATTTTACCCTTTTTAGAAATTGTCTGTTTGTTCATAACAAAAAGTTTATATCTGCTCTATCTCAAGAACTAATGCACTGTATCTGTTTAACCCTTAAATGATGGGTGTTGCCTTTTGGCAACATACTCAATTACGCATCTAAAATACTATTAGAATAATATTGAAGCTGTACGGCTTAATGTTGCCAATAAAATCCATTCTGAAAATATTATTAAATCAATTTTCAACATGTAGATGGCAAGACTTGTGGTGTTTAAGAATACAGATAGATTTATTTTTTCAATTGTTGCTACATGTGCTTTTTGTTTTGTTTAGAAGCTTGCGAAATATCCTATTTTGTTCTGCAGTGAGCAAGTAAAATTTATTTCTTATCACAGTTCTTAAAATTCATGTGTGTTTAATATTATAGAATTTAATCAAGGAAAATTATTTTTTCTATTAAAGACCAGTATTGCCGATTAGACAAACTGTTTTTTAGCTGTAAATAATACTTAAATCGAAATGTGATTTTTTAAAGTATTTTTCCCATGATTTATTTAAAAAAAGAAAGCCGAAAAACATGTTTAAATGATTTTTGGAAAATCAGGCATTTAAGGGTTAAACTTTAGATTCAGTTAAACCCCCACCCGCTATGCAGATTTGAGGAAGTCTACTGTGTAAGATAAATAACACTACAACAAGTTAAAAAGTACTAATGTACATATTTATTCTTCTAACGTTCTTCCCAACTTTTACACTTTAGGTGTATAATGTACAGTTTTTGACCATTTTTTACACTTAGGTTTTTACACACACATTTTTACAAGCAAACACACAATAAATATCATTCATCTATTTTGCTGAATTCACTGGAAAGTTCATCAGTGCTTATTTCACATACAATTTCTGGTTCTTAATCCATCTCCTGTTCGCAGATTACAAATGTTTCACGAACATTTTCAGCGATGATTGAAAATGTTGCAATGATGTCCTCATCAGAGTCAACTGGTGTCTAATAGAAAGACATCTGAAACCTTCAACAGGGTATGCCGATCACTTGCTAGATGCTGCAAAGTATGTATTGATGTTAGTTTCGGCACATTTGAGCACTTACTGTAATTGTTATGTCAATAAAACGTTTTCATTTCTTCCACATTTCTTGTTTTGAGTCATAATTTTTCATTTCCCACCCTGCATTGCTATACATAAATTGCTTCTTTATGCTTGCTTTACCTTCCCTTACAGTTTGGCTCAGAATTCGGTACATGTAAACTGATATCATACAAATAAAGTCTTTACTTAAAAAAGGGGAGGCATTATTGTACATTATTTACTTAGTAATGTACAATAGATTGATGGCTGTATTACTCTAATTTTTATTAATATATTGTCAAATTATTTTTTAATATTAATGTATATGAAATAAGCAAGGCCAAAACTAGGGGAGGGTAGAGGGGGCATGTGCCCAGGTGCCAGAACAAAAGGCAAAGAGGGTACCAAATGGAGATTTGTTTTTTTGTTTCATAGAAAAATTTATAAATATGAAATTTGGATAAAATTGTCTTGCAGCTGGAAAATCCACACTTAAAACTAACCGAAAGTAACTTTTTAAAAAATCTGCAACCAAAATAGAAAAAGTAAATGGCTTGTTCTTCAAAGTTAAATCTTGTAGAGATTAAAATTGCAAATCCATAAACTTTAAACCATGTGAAAACTTAATTTTTAACTATATATTTTTGTTAAGTAATTTATTATTTGTTATTTTGTTAAGTAATTTAATTATTTCCTTAAAATAAAT